>JASVEL010006262.1:0-393920 GCA_032618575.1 Nicotiana noctiflora
TAGGGCGGGAGGCAAGGGTGGGAAGAGGGTAGCGGACGCTCTTAGATTAAGGATCGGGTCGTGGAACATAGGCACCCTGACGGGAAAGTCTATTGAGTTGGCGAAGGTTCTTCAGAAGAGGAGGGTCAACATAGCCTGTGTCCAAGAGACTAGGTGGAAAGGGTCGAAGGCGAGGAATGCGGACGGGTTTAAGTTGTGGTATTCTGGGGCCGTGAGAGGTAAGAATGGTGTGGGCATCTTGGTGGATAGGGATCTAAGGGAGTCCGTGGTTGAGGTTAGGCGAGTGAATGATAGGTTAATGTCTATTAAGTTGGTTATTGGGGGTTGCATCCTCAACATCATTAGCGCTTACGCACCGCAAGCGGGCTTGGATGAGGAGGTTAAGAGGCGCTTTTGGGAGGGCTTGGACGATTTGGTGAGTAGTATTCCCCAATCTGAGAAGTTAGTTTTTGGAGGGGACTTTAATGGTCACATTGGGGCTGACGCTGGTGGTTATGGTGAGGTTCACGGCGGCTTTGGCTTTGGGGTTAGGAACGGAGGAGGCATGTCACTGCTTGATTTCTCTAGGGCTTCTGAGCTCCTAATTGCGAAATCGACATTTCAGAAGAGGGAAGAGCATTTGGTCACCTTCAAAAGTTCGGCGGCGAGGACCCAGATTGATTACCTCCTTCTCAGAAGGAGCGATAGAGGCTTATGCAAGGACTGCAAGGTTATTCCGGGGGAGTCCCTTTTGACTCTTCATAAACTCCTAGTAATGGATGTCGGCCTCTGGGTGAAGAGGAAGAGGAGGAATGCTCGGGGACGAGGCGAATTAGATGGGGTGCTCTGACTAAGGAGAAAGCCCAGGAGTTTGAGAGGAGGTTAGTTGATGGTGGAGCTTGGAGAAGTTCTGGGGAAGCGGACGCAATGTGGTCGGAGACGGCGAAGTTGGTTAGGGAGGTAGCACGGGATGTGCTCAGGGTAGCCAACGGCTATTCTGGTAGACATCGGAGTGGCTGGTTGTGGAATGATGTAGTCCAAGAAAAAGTGGAGGTAAAGAAGGCAGCGTTTGCTAAGTTGGAAGGGAGCACTAACGAGGATGAAAGGAGAGTGAACAGGGAGACCTACAAGGTGGCGAGGAAGGAAGCAAAGCTGGCGGTTACGGAAGCTAAAAACGCGGTGTTTGGTTGCATGTACGAGGAATTAGGGGAGAGAGGCGAGGATAGGAAGTTATTCTAGTTAGCTAAAGTAAGGGAGAGGAAGGCGCGGGATCTAGACCAAGTCCGGTGCATCAAGGACGAGGGTGGTAGAGTTTTGATGGGTGAGTCTCAGGTCAAGCAGAGGTGGCAGACGTACTTTCGAGATGTTCTTAACGAGGAGGGAGACCAAAACATAGAGCTAGGAGAGCTGGGGCATTCAGAGCGTCATAGAGACCTCGGGTACCGCAGGCGCATTAGGGTGGAAGAGGTCGTGGGGGCTTTGCGTAGATGAGTAGGGGTCGAGCGACCGGGCCTGACGAGATCCCGGTGGAGTTCTGGAAATGCATGGGTAGGTCAGGAGTGGAGTGACTCTCCATGTTGTTCAATGTGATCTACAGGACTAAAAGGATGCCGGAGGAGTGGAGGTGGAGTACGGTGGTGCCCTTGTACAAAAACAAAGGGGATATCCAGTGTTGCAACAACTATAGGGGTATCAAATTAATAAGTCACATCATAAAGGTCTGGGAGCGGGTGATCGAGGCGAGGGTGCGGGAGATGACATCTATATCGGTGAACCAGTTTGGTTTCATGCCGGGTCGCTCCACTACAGAAGCTATCCACCTTGTCAGGAGATTGGTAGAACAGTTCAGGGATAAGAAAAAGGACTTGCACATGGTGTTTATCGACTTGGAGAAGGCGTATGATAAGGTCCCAAGGGAGGTGCTATGGAGGTGCCTGGAGGCGAAGAGCGTGTCGGAAGCCTACATCAGAGTAATCAAAGACATGTAAGATAGAGCTAAGACTAGGGTTAGGACGGTGGGCGTTGACTCAGACCATTTCCCGGTGGTTATGGGGCTCCATCAAGGATCGGCGCTTAGCCGTCTCTTGTTTTCCTTGGTGATAGATGCTATAACCCGACATATTCAGGGGGATGTGCCTTGGTGCACGCTATTTGCTGATAACATAGTATTGATAGACGAGACGAGGGTCGGTGTGAATGAGAGGCTTGAAGTATGGAGACAGACTCTCGAGTCTAAGGGTTTCAAAATAAGCAGATCTAAGACTAAATACCTGGAATGCAAGTTTAGCGTCGAGCCGAGCGAAGTAGGTAGGGACGTAATGATTGGAGCTCGGGTCATCGCTAAGAGGGACAGTTTCAGATATCTTGGGTCGGTGATTCAGGGGGACGGAGAGATTGACGGGGATGTCACTCATCGTATAGGAGCGGGATGGTCGAAGTGGAGGCTTGCATCAGGAGTCCTATGTGACAAGAAAGTGCCACTGAAACTCAAGGGAAAATTTAACAGAGCTGTGGTTAGACGTGCCATGTTGTATGGGGCGGAGTGCTGGCCGGTGAAGAACTCTCATGTTCAGAGAATGAAGGTTGCGGAGATGTGGATGCTCGGGTGGATGTGTGGACTCACCAGGTTAGATAAGATTAAGAATGAAGTTATTCGAGAGAAGGTGGGGGTGGCCCCGGTGGATGAGAAGATGCGTGAAGCGAGGCTCGGGTGGTTCGGGCATGTGCGGAGGAGAAGTCCTGATGCCCCGGTGAGAAGTTGTGAGCGACTGGCGGTGGTCGGCATGAGGAGAGGCAGAGGGAGGCCTAAGAGGTATTGGGGAGAGGTGATTAGGAATGACATGGCTAGGATGCATATTTCCGACGACATGGCCCTTGATAGAAAAGTCTGGAGGTCTAGTATCAGGGTTGTAGGATAGGGGCTCCTAGAATTTTTTGTACTCCTTTCCCGGGGTTGGGTGAGGCTTGTCAGGGCGACTCATAGATGATTCGTGCATTGGATTGTGTCCCCCTTATGGTAGTTATTTATGGTAGCTACTGTTTGATATTATTGCATGTCATTTTATGTATAATTCTTATGTTTAGATAACTATTTATGCGATTTCTGCCTGAATTACTAATGCTCTTTTGTTTTTGTTTTTGTTGTTGCTTTCCCTTTCCTTCTCTAAGCCGAGGATCGATTGGAAACAGCCTCTCTACCCTTTTGGGTAGGGGTAAATTTTGTCTACATATTACCCTCCCCAGACCCCACCTTGTGGGACTATACTAGGTAGTTGTTGTTGTTGTTGTTGTTGTTGTTGTTGTTGTATATCATATTATGCTATAGGGGAGAAACTTCACATAAATATATAGGTTCTTCATGTTAGATGAAACCACTTTCTTTTCCGTCTTTCAACATTCTTTGATCTAATTTAATATCCTGTTTGTAAAAATATTTGCAGGTAAAGTAAGCCATGTTGCAGCTCACCCTTGGCTTTTTGGCTTGTATATGTTGCTGAGTTATAACTTAAGGTAAATATTTTTTGTAGCTGCTCGTGTCTCTTTTTCTAGTTGGCGAAGGCGCATGGATTGAGTCCTAGTTCAACTGTTGTTGAACTTTATCAATTTTGATGGCGAAGGCGCATAGCCTAGGTCTTGGTTCAACCGTAGTTGAAATTGTTAGCGAAAGCGCATGGCATGAGTCCCACTTCGACTGTTGTTAAACTTTTTATCATTTTTATGGCGAAAGAGCATAGCTTGAGTCTCGGTTCAACCGTAGTTGAACTTGTTGGCGAAGGCGCATGGCCTGAGTCCCAATTCAACTATTGTTGAAATTTTATCATTTTTTATGGCGAAGGCGCATAGCCTAAGTCTTGGTTCAACCATAGTTGAACTTGTTGGCAAATGCACATGGCCTGAGTCCCAGTTCAAGTGTTGTTGAACTTTTATCATTTTTTATTGCGAAGACGCATAGCCTGGATCTTGGTTTAACAATGTGACGACCCGGCCCGTCATCACGGGAATTACCACCCCGTTATGTTGTAAATACATATTTTATAATTTTATATCAGTGTTAGAGTCTATCGGGTGAGTTAGGAGTGATTGGGATTGGAAATGAGGCATATAGCCTTTGTGAAGGAAACTTGAATAAGGAAAGTCAACCCGGAGTTGACTATTTAGCTAGAGGGCTCGGAATCGGATTCCTGATGATTCGGTTAGTTCCGGAAGGTGATTTGTGACTTAGGGGAGCGATCGGAATTGAATTTGGAGGTCCGGTGTAGAAATAGGCTTGAATTGGCTAAGGTTGAATTTTGGCGAAATCCGAACGGTAGGTGAGATTTTGATCCGGGAGTCGGAATGGAATTCCGACAGTTGCAGTAGCTCCGTTAGGTGATTTTGGATGTGCCTGCAAAATTTCAGGTCATTCGGACGTCGTTTGGTCGGGTTTTTCATCGAATGTGTAATTCGGAAAATTTTAAGAAATTTAGGCTTGAATCCGTGTGTAATTGGTGATTTTGATGTTTAGGATGGTGTTTTAATGATTGGAACAAGTTCGTATCGTGTTTTGGTGTATGTTGGTGGTTTTCGTTGGGTTCCCGGGGGCCTCGGGGTGAATCCGGACCATCATCCGGCATTTGGAAGCATGAAATGGTCTGCTGAAATCTGCAGATCACTGGGCATAAAATAAGCCTTCGCGTTCGCGAAGGAAGGTTCCGCGTTCGCGAAGGCCAGGTTCAGTAAGGCATCGCGTTCGCGAGGGCAATGACGCGTTCGCGAAGGTTGGGGCCAGTTGTCCATCGCGTTCGCGATGGGTGGGTCGCGTTCGCGTAAGAGGAAAAGGTAAGGCATCGCGGACGCGTGACTTCACGTCGCGTTCGCGTAGAGTAAAAGTCAGGAGGCTGCGGAGTTGATCTTCGCGGACGCGTGAGAGAGTGCCGCGTTCGCGATGAAGAAGAGGAAAAGGCATCGCGTTCGCGTGAGAGGCGTCGCGAACGCGATGAAGAAAATAGGCTGGCAGTGAAGTTAAGTTCAGAACAGAACCCGTCGCGGGTTTAATACCCAAAAATGCCATTTTTGAGTTCTAGAGAGAGAAACTCACGGGAATTGCTGGTAATTCATCGGGGATTCGTTGGAGGTAAGTTTTGTGGCTTAATTACATCATTTTAACATGAAATCATGGGTTAAATTTCTGTAAATGGAAGATTAAAGGTGGGTTTGAGCCCTAGGCCTAAATTTAAGAAAAACACCGATTTGAGTGGGCAAATGGAGTCCGATTTTGGTAAATTTTGTATGCCTAGACTCGTATCGAGATGAGGATTCCGAATATGTGATTTTTGTAATTTTTCGACAAGTGTACCAAAAGTCGGGTTTTGACAACTTGTGGGTTTTGAAATAAATTGGGTTATTTCGAATGAATTTCGTGAAATTAGCGTATATTGATGCATTCTCTATGATTTTGAGCAGATTTGGCACCCGAGGAGATTGATTTGCGAGGCAAGCGCAAGGCGGATTGAAGCTTCTACCGGTTCGAGGTGAGTGGTAGTAGTAAACAATGTACCGAGGGTTTGAAACCCCGTACTAGCACTTCACAATGCTATATTGAGATGAGACACGCGTTCTATGACAAGTGTGGTGACATTGTGATTGGGGGTTCGGACTTAGTCCTTCCCGGCTAATAGAATACTGTGTGGTATGACTGTTACTGATATTACAACTGTACAATAGGGCTAAAAGCCATGTTTGGGGCCTTGTGCCGATCTGTAGAGCATTAGGGAACCTATAAAGCTAGGTGACCCTTATATCATGTTGGAAACATACACTCAGCCGTAGCTCTAGCCGTATAGCATAATATGAGCCCGTACTAGATATGTACATTGAGAGAGATTATCTAGGGTGGAATTCCCTGTTCTAGCCGAGTGGGCCTGAAAGGCCAAGTCTATATTGACCGAGACAGGGTCTAGGACCCACTGTGATATATTATATTGGGCCTGAGAAGCCAAGCACATATTGAATGGGATAGGGTCGAGGACCGTTACGAGTTATATATGTACCTATATTGGATCGGGCTGCGCGCCGCAGCACTATATGTATTGGATCAGACTGCACGTCGCAGTAATGTATATGTGGATTGGACTACACGCCGCAGTGATATACATGTGGAACGGACTGCACGCCGCAGTATTATTGCGCTTGGGCTGTAGGAGCCCCTTCGGAGTCCGAGTCCGCACACATTCTCAGTGAGCGCTGGTGTATATCATGGGATCGGGCTACACGCCGCAGCAGTATAGAGATATATACATATATATATTGGATCGGACTGCACGCCGCAGTAATATTTGTGTGGATCGTGCTGCACGCCGCAGCATTATAGTGCTTGGGCCTAGGGAGCCCCTCCGAAGTCTGTATACACCCCCAGTGAGCGCCGTCGACGTAAAATGGAGCGGGCCGCGCGCCGCAGCGGTATATGTATTGGAGCGGGCTGCACGCCGCAGCATTATACTTAATCATACCCTACTATCTACTTAAATACTTATACATTATAGACATAAGTATGTGTCTTTATATGTTGAGATGGCCGTACACCGTAGAGGTACGAGTGAGGGTTGGTTCAGTGTGGAATCTTGTAGAGATAAACGTAGATTGGAGGTTTGAGTACTACTATAGTGATGACGTACCTGTGAGGGTTGCCTTAGAACTGCTAAGTGATAGCACAGGATTTCTTACCTTCAGTTATTATTTATTATTGTTACTCACTGAGTTGAAATATACTCACCCCACGCCCCTGCACTTTCTGTGCAGATCCACAGGTGCCCGAGAGCAGCTGAGACATTGTAGTTGCTGATCCTTGTCTACTTTTGCGGAGATTACGAGGTAGCTGCCAGCGTCCGCAGAGCTTGTTTCTCCTTCTTTATCATCTTGTTGATTTCCTACTTGCCTAGACTTGATTGTATTAGGATGTTATCCCGTAGAGGCTCAGTCTCGTGACACCACGATATGTTTGGGACCGTATTTTGTATGTTTTACGTTTCGGTTATCACCTGATATGATTATTTACTGTTTAAGTTTAATTTATTTAATAATTGGCTGGTTTAAGGGATAATATGGTCGGGCTTGCCTAGCATTATGTTGGGCGCCATCACGACCAGGGTTTGGGTTGTGACAAGTTGGTATCGAGCCTAGGTTAATAGGTCTCGCGAGTCATGAGCCGGTTGGTAGAGTCTCGTGGATCGGTGCGGGGACGCCTGTACTTATCCTCGGGAGGCTGCAAACCTTTTTAGGAAAAGTTTCAATTCTTGGAATTCTTGTCGTGCGATTACTTTTGACTTGAACCGAACTTTGACATTCTATTCTCTCGCAGATGGCGAGAACCCAATCATCCGGACGTGGAGGACGACCACCACTACCACCTGCTAGAGGCCGTGGACGCGGTCGTGGTCGTGGCGGAGTTAGGCAGCTGAGGCAGTGCCAGCTGACCCACAGCCCCCAGTTGCAGTGGTGCCAGCAGCACCAGATCGGGCACCAGCTGTGCCTATTGTCATTATGGGTCTACAGGAGACCCTGGCTCAGATACTAGCAGTCTGCACTGGCCTAGCACAGGCGATTTCAGTTACTACTGCAGCAGCTGCATCGGGGATCGGGGGTGGTCATCAGACCCCCGCAAAACGCACTCCGGAGCCAGCAGTGCGCAGGCTTACGCACACCGCAGGCTCCTCCAGCTCAGCCCGTGGTTCCGGATCAGCCAGCAGATCAGGGTTCGGGGGACAGGGTCCCAGCGATGACAGACGACGAGCAGCGTCGTCTCGAGAGGTTCACCGGGTTATCTCCTCCAGTGTTCACTGGGTGCTCCGGCGAGGACGCCCAAGGTTTTCTGGATAAGTGTCGTCGGATGCTTCGTACGGCAGGGATAGTGGAGTCAAGTGGGGTATCTTTCACTACCTTTCAGTTTCAGGGGCCAGCCTTCGCTTGGTGGGAGGATTATGAGCGCCGCAGGCCAACAGGGGCAGCACCACTATTATGGCCAGAGTTCTCTACCATGTTCTTGCAGAAGGGGATGCCTCGATCTCAGAGGGAGGAGATGCGCAGGCAGTTTGAGAGTCTCCGTCAGGGGGATATGCCAGTGTCAGAGTATGAGATCGGGTTTACAGAGTTGTCTAGGTATGCACCATGGTTGGTTCCTTCTGACAAAGAGAGGATTGTCGCTTTGTGGACGACCTCATTTATCCCATTCGTATTCTGATGACTCGGGAGAGGGTTTTGAGTCGTACATTTGAGGATGTCGTGGATATTGCTCACGACATAGAGACAGATTGTCGCAGACAGTGGGATGAGAGGGAGGCCAAGAGGCCTTGAGGTGCAGCTAGTTCCAGTGGTACTCAGACTAGAGGCCAGAGTCAACAGAGCCGAGGTCGCTCTTTCAGATCTTCGCAGTCGGGTCGCTCCGATCGCGGTAGTTGGTCTTCTAGAGAGGGTTATCAAGGTTCGCACCCGATCCAGCCATCTCTCAGTGCCATTCCATCTCAGAGTTCTTCACAGGCCCCATCTGCCTAGTGTTATTCTCGGCCTAGTTCATCATCTGGCCACTCCAGCACCAGGGATCCTTATCAGTCTCAGCCCCCAGGACCGGGGAGTTGCTACGAGTGCGGAGAGTTTGGGCACCACCGTAGGGAGTGTCCCCGTCTTGTTTCCGGATCTTATCAGCAGAGGGGGCAGCCCTCGTCATCTGGTCATTCTACTTCAGCACCCGCCCCGCCAGCTAGGGGTGAGGGTCAGACGGCTAGGGGTCGCTCTCGAGGGGGAGGCCGATCAGGCGGACAGGCTAGATGCTATGCTTTTCAGGGCCGATCTGAGGCCGTTGCTTCTGATGCTGTCATTACAGGTATTATTTCAGTCTGCCACAGAGATGCCTCAGCATTGTTTGATCCCGGTTCTACTTATTCTTATGTGTCTACATATTTTGCTCCTCATTTGGGCACGACCCGAGGGAGTCTTGAGCTGCCGATGCATGTATCTACCCCGGTAGGGGATACTATTGTTGTGGACCACGTATACCGGTCCTGTTTGGTCACTATTGGAGGTCCGGAGACCCGAGTAGACCTGTTGCTTCTCAGCATGATTGATTTTGATGTTATATTGGGCATGGACTGGCTATCTCCATGTCATGCTATTCTGGACTGTCATGCTAAGACAGTCACTTTGGCTATGCCGGGCATTCAGAGGATCGAGTGGCGAGGCACGACCGAGTATGTACCTAGCAGGGTAATATCTTTCCTCAAGGCCCAACGAATGGTTGGGAAGGGATGTCTCTCTTATTTAGCATTTGTGCGGGAGGTCGAGGCCCGGACTCCCAGTATTGATTCTGTTCCCATTGTGCGAGACTTTCCTGATGTGTTTCCCTCAGACCTGCCGGGCATGCCGCCGGACAGGGATATTGATTTTGGTATCGATTTGGTGCCAGCGCACTCAGCCTATTTCTATTCCTCCGTATCGGATGGCACCAGCTGAGTTGAAGGAATTGAAGGAGGAGCTCCAGGAACTCCTAGATAAGGGGTTCATTCGGCCGAGTGTGTCGCCGTGGGGTGCACCGGTCCTGTTTGTTAAGAAGAAGGACGGATCTATGAGGATGTGTATTGACTATAGGCAGCTAAACAAAGTAACACTGAAGAATAAGTATCCTCTGCCTCGTATTGATGATTTATTTGATCAGCTCCAGGGAGCTAGGGTGTTCTCGAAGATTGATCTTCGTTCAGGCTACCATCAGCTGAAGATTAGAGAGTCCGACATTATGAAGACTGCATTCCGGACCCGATATGGTCATTATGAGTTCCTTGTGATGTCTTTTGGGCTGACCAACGCCCCAGCAGCATTTATGCATCTGATGAAAAGTGTATTCAGGCCGTATCTTGATTCATTTGTGATCGTATTCATTGATGACATACTAGTATACTCTCGTAGCCAGGAGGAGCATGCTCGGCACTTGAGTATTGTGTTGCAGAGATTGAGAGAGGAGAAGCTGTATGCCAAGTTCTCCAAATGTGAGTTCTGTCTTGAGTCCGTGGCATTCTTAGGGCACGTGGTGTCCCGTGATGGTATTCAGGTGGATCCGAGGAAGGTCGAGGCAGTGCAGAGTTGGCCCAGACCGACCTCAGTTACTGAGATCCGTAGCTTTCTGGGATTGGCAGGGTATTATCGCCGATTCGTTCATGGGTTCTCTTCTATTGCTTCACCCTTGACTAGATTGACTCAGAAGGGTGTTCCTTTCTTATGGTCCGAGGAGTGTGAGGAGAGCTTTCAGAAGCTCAAGACAACACTGACCACAGCACCCGTCTTGATTCTACCGACAGCTTCAGATTCTTATACTGTATATTGTGATGCCTCATGAGTTGGCATTGGTTGTGTGTTGATGCAGGAGGGTAGGGTCATTGCTTATGCTTCTCGTCAGTTGAAGCCCCACGAGAAGAACTACCCTGTTCATGATTTGGAGCTAGCAGCCATAGTTCATGCTTTGAAGATTTGGAGGCATTACCCGTATGGTGTCTCCTGTGAGGTGTTCACGGATCATCGCAGCCTTCAGCACTTATTCAGACAGAAGGACCTTAATTTGAGACAGCGGAGGTGGTTGGAGTTGCTTAAGGACTATGATATCACTATTTTGTATCATCCGGGGAAAGCCAATGTGGTGGCCGATGCCTTGAGTCGGAAGGCGGTTAGCATGGGCAGCTTAGCTTTCATCCCAGTTGGGGAGAGGCCATTTGCTTATGATGTTCATGCTCTAGCCAATCGGCTAGTGAGATTAGATATTTCGGAGCCGAGTCGGGTGTTGGCTTGTGTTGTTTCTCGATCTTCCTTATATGATCGCATCAGGGAGCGACAGTATGATGACCCACATTTGCTTGTCCTTAAGGACAAAGTGCAGCATAATGATGCTAGAGATGTGACTATCGACAGTGATGGTGTTTTGAGGATGCAGGGCCGTATATGCGTGCCCAATGTTGATGGTTTGCGGGAGTTGATACTTGAGGAGGCACACAGCTCGCGGTACTCTATTCACCCAGGTGCCGCAAAGATGTACCAAGACTTGAGACAGCACTACTGGTGGAGGAGAATGAAGATGGATATTGTTAGGCATGTAGCTAAGTGCCTCAATTGCCAGCAGGTCAAATATGAGCATCAGAGACCGGGCGGTGTTCTTCAGCGTATGGTTATTCCCGAGTGGAAATGGGAGAGGATCACCATGGATTTTGTTACTGGGCTACCTCGGACAGCGAGGAAGTTTGATTCTGTATGGGTGATTGTTGATCGGCCGACTAAGTCCGCACATTTCATCCCAGTTAGTACTACTTACTCATCGGAGCGGTTGGCATGGATCTTTATTCGGGAGATTGTCAGGTTGCATGGGGTCCCAGTATCTATTATATCTGACAGAGGCACTCAGTTCACTTCTCATTTTTGGAGAGCATTTCAGCGAGAGATGGGTACGCGGGTTGAGTTGAGCACCGCATTTCACCCCCAGACAGACGGGCAGTCTGAGCGTACTATTCAGATCCCGGAGGATATGTTGCGAGCATGTGTGATTGACTTTGGTGGTTCGTGGGATGAATTCTTACCACTTGCCGAGTTTGCCTACAACAACAGCTACCAGTCGAGTATTCAGATGGCCCCGTACGAGGCATTGTATGGCAGACGGTGTAGATCTCCCGTGGGATGGTTTGAGCCTGGTGAGGTTAGATTGATAGGGACTGAGTTAGTCCAGGATGCTCCGGATAGAGCAAAGTTGATCCAGGAGAGGCTTCGTACAGCACAGTCTCGTCAGAAGAGTTATGCGGACCGTAGAGTTCGAGAGTTGTCTTTGATGGTTGGTGACAGAGTATTGTTGAAGATTTCACCTATGAAGGGTGTCATGAGGTTTGGGAGAAAGGAAAGTTGAGTCCCAGGTACATTGGTCCTTTTGAGATACTTAGGAGAGTTGGAGAGGTGGCATATGAGTTAGCCTTGCCGCCCAGCTTATCCAGCGTTCATCCAGTATTCCATGTGTCTATGCTCCGGAAGTACATTGGAGATCCGTCTCATGTATTAGATTTCAGCACCATTCAGCTTGATGGTGATCTATCCTATGATGTGGAGCCTATTGCTATTTTGGGTCGTCAGGTGAGAAAATTGAGGTCCAAGGAGATTGCATCGGTTAAGGTTTAGTGGAGAGGTCGACCCGTGGAGGAGGCCACTTGGGAGATCGAGCGGGAGATGCGGAGCAGATATCCTCACTTGTTTGAGACTTCAGGTATGTTTCTCGACCCGCTCGAGGACGAGCGTTTGCTTAAGAGGGGGAGAATGTGACGACCCGGCCCGTCGTCACGGGAATTACCACCCCGTTATGTTGTAAATACATGTCTTATAATTTTATATCAGTGTTAGAGTCTATCGGGTGAGTTAGGAGTGATTGGGATTGGAAATGAGGCATATAGCCTTTGTGAAGGAAACTTGAATAAGGAAAGTCAACCCGGAGTTGACTATTTAGCTAGAGGGCTCGGAATCGGATTCTGATGATTCGGTTAGTTCCGGAAGGTGATTTGTGACTTAGGGGAGCGATCGGAATTGAATTTGGAGGCCCGGTGTAGAAATAGGCTTGAATTGGCTAAGGTTGAATTTTGGCGAAATCCGAACGGTAGGTGAGATTTTGATCCGGGGGTCGGAATGGAATTCCGACAGTTGCAGTAGCTCCGTTAGGTGATTTTGGATGTGCCTGCAAAATTTCAGGTCATTCGGACGTCGTTTGGTCGGGTTTTTCATCGAATGTGTAATTCGGAAAGTTTTAAGAAATCTAGGCTTGAATCCGTGTGTAATTGGTGATTTTGATGTTTAGGATGGTGTTTTTATGATTGGAACAAGTTCGTATCGTGTTTTGGGGTATGTTGGTGGTTTTCGTTGGGGTCCCGGGGCCTCGGGGTGAATCCGGACCATCATCCGGCATTTGGAAGCATGAAATGGTCTGCTGAAATCTGCAGATCACTGGGCATAAAATAAGCCTTCGCGTTCGCGAAGGAAGGTTCCGCGTTCGCGAAGGCCAGGTTCAGTAAGGCATCGCGTTCGCGAGGGCAATGCCGCGTTCGCGAAGGTTGAGGCCAGTTGGTCATCGCGTTCGCGATGGGTGGGTCGCGTTCGCGTAAGAGGAAAAGGTAAGGCATCGCGGACGCGTGACTTCACGCCGCGTTCGCGTAGAGTAAAAGTCAGGAGGCTGAGGAGTTGATCTTCGCGGACGCATGAGAGAGTGACGCGTTCGCGATGAAGAAGAGGAAAAAGGCATCGCGTTCGCGTGAGAGGCGTCGCGAACGCGATGAAGAAAAGAGGCTGGCAGTGAAGTTAAGTTCAGAACAGAACCAGTCGCGGGTTTAATACCCAAAAACGCCATTTTTGAGTTCTAGAGAGAGAAACTCACGGGAATTGCTGGTAATTCATTGGGGATTCGTTGGAGGTAAGTTTTGTGGCTTAATTACATCATTTTAACATGAAATCATGGGTTAAATTTCTGTAAATGGAAGATTAAAGGTGGGTTTGAGCCCTAGGCCTAAATTTAAGAAAAACACCGATTTGAGTGGGCAAATGGAGTCCGATTTTGGTAAATTTTGTATGCCTAGACTCGTATCGAGATGAGGATTCCGAATATGTGATTTTTGTAATTTTTCGACAAGTGTACCAAAAGTCGGGTTTTGACAACTTGTGGGTTTTTGAAATAAATTGGGTTATTTCGAATGAATTTCGTGAAATTTGCGTATATTGATGCATTCTCTATGATTTTGAGCAGATTTGGCACCCGAGGAGATTGATTTGCGAGGCAAGCGCAAGGCGGGATTGAAGCTTCTACCGGTTCGAGGTGAGTGGTAGTAGTAAACAATGTACCGAGGGTTTGAAACCCCGTACTAGCACTTCACAGTGCTATATTGAGATGAGACACACGTTCTATGACGGGCGTGGTGACATTGTGATTGGGGGTTCGGACTTAGTCCTTCCCGGCTATTAGAATACTATGTGGTATGACTGTTACTGATATTACAATTGTACAATAGGGCTAAAAGCCATGTTTGGGGCCTTGTGCCGATCTGTAGAGCATTAGAGAACCTATAAAGCTAGGTGACCCTTATATCATGTTGGAAACATACACTCAGCCGTAGCTCTAGCCGTATAGCATAATATGAGCCCGTACTAGATATGTACATTGAGAGAGATTATCTAGGGTGGAATTCCCTGTTCTAGCTGAGTGGGCCTGAAAGGCCAAGTCTATATTGACTGAGACAGGGTCTAGGACCCACTGTGATATATATTATATTGGGCCTGAGAGGCCAAGTATATACTGATCGGGATAGGGTCGAGGACCCATTATGAGGTATTATATACATATACCTATATTGGATCGGGCTGCACGTCGCACCAGTATATATATTGGATCGGACTGCACGCCGCAGTAATGTACATGTAATATACATATAACATACATGTGGGACGGACCGCACGCCGCAGTATTATTGCGCTTGGGCTGTAGGAGCCCCTTCGGAGTCTGAGTCTGCACACATTCTCAGTGAGCACTGGTGTATATGATGGGATCGGGCTGCACGCCGCAGCAGTATAGAGATATATACATATATATATTGGATCGGACTGCACGCCGCAGTAATATTTGTGTGGATCGTGCTGCACGCCGCAGTATTATAGTGCTTGGGCCTAGGGAGCCCCTCCGAAGTCTGTATACACCCCCAGTGAGCGCCGTCGACGTAAAATGGAGCGGGCTGCGCACCGCAGCGGTATATGTATTGGAGCGGGCTGCACGCCGCAGCATTATACTTAATCATACCCTACTATCTACTTAAATACTTATACATTATAGACATAAGTATGTGTCTTTATATGTTGAGATGGCCGTACACCGTAGAGGTACGAGTGAGGGTTGGTTCAGTGTGGAATCTTGTAGAGATAAACGTAGATTGGAGGTTTGAGTACTACTATAGTGATGACGTACCTGTGAGGGTTGCCTTAGAACTGCTAAGTGATAGCACAGGATTTCTTACCTTCAGTTATTATTTATTATTGTTACTCACCGAGTTGAAATATACTCACCCCACTCCCCTGCACTTTCTGTGCAGATCCACAGGTGCCCGAGAGCAGTTGAGACATTGTAGCTGCTGATCCTTGTCTACTTTGCGGAGATTACGAGGTAGCTGCCAGCGTCCGCAGAGCTTGTTTTCTCCTTCTTTATCATCTTGTTGATTTCCTATTTGCCTAGACTTGGTTGTATTAGGATGCTATTCTGTAGAGGCTCGGTCTCGTGACACCACGATATGTTTGGGACCGTATTTTGTATGTTTTACATTTCGGTTATCACCTGATGTGATCATTTACTGTTTAAGTTTAATTTATTTAATAATTGGCTGGTTTAAGGGATAATATGGTCGGGCTTGCCTAGCATTGTGTTGGGCGCCATCACGACCGGGGTTTGGGTCGTGACAAGTTGGTATCAGAGCCTAGGTTAATAGGTCTCGCGAGTCATGAGCCGGTTGGTAGAGTCTCGTGGATCGGTGCGGGGACGCCTGTACTTATCCTCGGGAGGCTGCAAACCTTTTTAGGAAAAGTTTCAATTCTTGGAATTCTTGTCGTGCGATTACTTTTGACTTGAACTGAACTTTGACATTCTATTCTCTCGCAGATGGCGAGAACTCGATCATCCGGACGTGGAGGACGACCACCACTACCACCTGCTAGAGGCCGTGGACGCGGTCATGGTCGTGGCGGAGTTAGGGCGGCCAAGGCAGTGCCGACCGACCCACGGCCCCCGGCTGCGGAGGTGCCGAGCAGCACCGGATCGGTGCACCAGCCGTGCCCATTGTTATTTCGGGTCTACAGAAGACCCGGCTCAGATACTAGCAGTCCGCACCGGCCTAGCATAGGCGGTTTCAGTTACTACTGCAGCAGCTGCATCAGGGATCGGGGGTGGTCATCAGACCCCCGCAGTACGCACTCCAGAGCCAGCAGTGCAGGGCTTACAAACACCAGAGGCTCCTCCAGTTCAGCCTGTGGTACCAGTTCAGCCAGCAGATCAGATTCAGGGGGACATGGTCCCAGCTATGACAGACGATGAGTAGTGTCGTCTCGAGAGGTTCACCAGGTTATCTCCTCCAGTGTTCACTGGTGCTCCGGGCAAGGACGCCCAAGGTTTTATGGATAAGTGCCGTCGGATGCTTCGTACGGCGGGGATATTGGAGTCCAGTGGGGTATCTTTCACTACCTTTCAGTTTCAGGGACCAGCCTTCGCTTGGTGGGAGGCTTATGAGCGCCGCAGGCCAGCCGGAGCAGCACCACTATCATGGCCGGAGTTCTCCACTATGTTCTTGGAGAAAATGGGTGCCTCAATCTCAGAGAGAGGAGATGCGTAGGCAGTTTGAGGGTCTCCGTCAGGGGGACATGTCAGTGTCAGAGTATGAGATCAGGTTTACAGAGTTGTCCAAATATGCACCGTGGTTAGTTAATTCCGATAGAGAGAGGATTGGGCGCTTCGTGGACGGCCTCATTTATCCCATTCGTATTCCGATGACTCGGGAGAGGGTTTTGAGTCGTACATTTGAGGATGCTGTGGATATTGCTCGCGACATAGAGACAGATCGTCGCAGGGAGCGGGATGAGAGGGAGGCCAAGAGGCCTCGAGGAGCGGCTAGTTCCAGTGGCACTCAGACTAGAGGCCAGAGTCAGTAGAGCCGAGGTCGTTCCTTCAGATCTTCGCAGTCAAGTCGCTCAGATCGTTGCAGATGGTCTTTTGGGCAGGGTTATCAGGGTTCGCACCACAGCCAGCTATCTCTCAGTGCCATGCCAGCTCAGAGTTCTTCACAGGCCCCATCTGCTCAGGGTTCATCTCGGCCTAGTTCATCAGCTGGTCACTCCAGCGCCAGAGGTCCTTATCAGTCTCAGTACCCAGCACCGGGGAGTTGCTACGAGTGCGGAGAGTTTGGGCACCACCGTAGGGAGTGTCCCCGTCTTGTTTCCAAATCTTATCAGCAGAGGGGGCAGCCCTCGTCATCTGGTCCTTCTACTTCAGCACCCGCCCCGCCAGCTAGGGGTGAGGGTCAGACAGCTAGGGGTCGCCCTCGAGGGGGAGGCCGATCAGGCGGACAGGCTAGATGCTATGCTTTTCAGGGCCGATCTGAGGCTGTTACTTCTGATGCTGTCATTACAGGTATTATTTCAATCTGCCACGGAGATGCCTCGGTATTGTTTGATCCCGGTTCTACTTATTCTTATGTGTCTACATATTTTGCTCCTCATTTGGGCACGACCCGAGGGAGTCTTGAGCTGCCAGTGCATGTATCTACCCCGGTAGAGGATACTATTGTTGTGGACCACGTATACCGGTCCTGTTTGGTCACTATTGGAGGTCTGGAGACCCGAGTAGACCTGTTGCTTCTCAGCATGATTGATTTTGATGTTATATTGGGCATGGACTGGCTATCTCCATGTCATGCTATTCTGGACTGTCATGCTAAGACAGTCACTTTGGCTATGCCGGGCATTCAGAGGATCGAGTGGCGAGGCACGACCGAGTATGTACCTAGCAGGGTAATATCTTTCCTCAAGGCCCAACGAATGGTTGGGAAGGGATGTCTCTCTTATTTAGCATTTGTGCGGGAGGTCGAGGCCCGGACTCCCAGTATTGATTCTGTTCCCATTGTGCGAGACTTTCCTGATGTGTTTCCCTCAGACCTGCCGGGCATGCCGCCGGACAGGGATATTGATTTTGGTATCGATTTGGTGCTAGGCACTCAGCCTATTTCTATTCCTCCGTATCGTATGGCACCAGCTGAGTTGAAGGAATTGAAGGAGCAGCTCCAGGAACTCCTAGATAAGGGGTTCATTCGGCCGAGTGTGTCGCCGTGGGGTGCACCGGTCCTGTTTGTTAAGAAGAAGGACGGATCTATGAGGATGTGTATTGACTATAGGCAGCTAAACAAAGTAACACTGAAGAATAAGTATCCTCTGCCTCGTATTGATGATTTATTTGATCAGCTCTCCAGGGAGCTAGGGTGTTCTCGAAGATTGATCTTCGTTCAGGCTACCATCAGCTGAAGATTAGAGAGTCTGACATTATGAAGACCGCATTCCGGACCCGATATGGTCATTATGAGTTCCTTGTGATGTCGTTTGGGCTGACCAACGCCCCAGCAGCATTTATGCATCTGATGAACAGTGTGTTCAGGCCTTATTTGTATTCATTTGTGATTGTGTTCATTGATGACATTCTAGTCTACTCCTGTAGTCAGGAGGAGCATGCTCAGTATTTGAGTATTGTGTTGCAGAGATTGAGGGAGGAGAAGCTATATGCTAAGTTCTCCAAATGTGAGTTCTGGCTTGAGTCCGTGGCATTCTTAGGGCACGTGGTGTCCTGTGATGGTATTCAGGTAGATCCGAGGAAGGTCGAGGCAGTGCAGAGTTGGCCCGGACCGACCTCAGTTACTGAGATCCGTAGCTTTCTGGGATTGGCAGGGTATTATCGCCGATTCGTTCAGGGGTTCTCTTCTATTGCTTCACCCTTGACTAGATTGACTCGGAAGGGTGTTCCTTTCTTATGGTCCGAGGAGTGCGAGGAGAGCTTTCAGAAGCTCAAGACAGCACTGACCACAGCACCAGTCTTGATTCTACCGACAGCTTCAGATTCTTATACTGTATATTGTGATGCCTCAGGAGTTGGCATTGGTTGTGTGTTGATGCAGGAGGGTAGGGTCATTGCTTATGCTTCTCGTCAATTGAAGCCCCACGAGAAGAACTACCCTGTTCATGATTTGGAGCTAGCAGCCATAGTTCATGCTTTGAAGATTTGGAGGTATTACCCGTATGGTGTCTCCTGTGAGGTGTTCACGGATCATCGCAGCCTTCAGCACTTATTCAGACAGAAGGACCTTAATTTGAGACAGCGGAGGTGGTTGGAGTTGCTTAAGGACTATGATATCACTATTTTGTATCATCCGGGGAAGGCCAATGTGGTGGCCGATGCCTTGAGTCGGAAGACGGTTAGCATGGGCAGCTTAGCTTTCATCCCAGTTGGGGAGAGGCCATTTGCTTATGATGTTCAAGCTCTAGCCAATCGGCTAGTGAGATTAGATATTTCGGAGCCGAGTCGGGTGTTGGCTTGTGTTGTTTCTCGATCTTCCTTATATGATCGCATCGGGGAGCGACAGTATGATGACCCACATTTGCTTGTCCTTAAGGACAGAGTGCAGCATAATGATGTTAGAGATGTGACTATCGACAGTGATGGTGTTCTGAGGATGCAGGGCCGTATATGCGTGCCCAATGTTGATGGTTTGCGGGAGTTGATACTTGAGGAGGCACACGGTTCGCGGTACTCTATTCACCCAGGTGCCGCAAAGATGTACCAAGACTTGAGACAGCACTACTGGTGGAGGAGAATGAAGATGGATATTGTTAGGCATGTAGCTAAGTGCCTAAATTGCCAGCAGGTCAAATATGAGCATCAGAGACCCGGCGGTGTTCTTCAGCGTATGGTTATTCCCGAATGGAAATGGGAGAGGATCACCATGGATTTTGTTACTGGGCTTCCTCGGACAGCGAGGAAGTTTGATTCTGTATGGGTGATTGTTGATCGGCTGACTAAGTCCGCACATTTCATCCCGGTTAGTACTACTTACTCATCGGAGCGGTTGGCATCGATCTTTATTCGGGAGATTGTCAGGTTGCATGGGGTCCCAGTGTCTATTATATCTGACAGAGGCACTCAGTTCACTTCTCAGTTTTGGAGAGCATTTTAGCGAGAGATGGGTACGCGGGTTGAGTTGAGCACCGCATTTCACCCCCAGACAGACGGGCAGTCTGAGCGTACTATTCAGATCCTGGAGGATATGTTGCGAGCATGTGTGATTGACTTTGGTGGTTCGTGGGATGAATTCTTACCACTTGCCGAGTTTGCCTACAACAACAGCTACCAGTCGAGTATTCAGATGGCCCCGTACGAGGCATTGTATGGCAGACGGTGTAGATCTCCCGTCGGATGGTTTGAGCCTGGTGAGGATAGATTGATAGGGACCTGAGTTAGTCCAGGATGCTCTAGATAGAGCAAAGTTGATCCAGGAGAGACTTCGTACAGCACAGTCTCGTCAGAAGAGTTATGCGGACCGTAGAGTTCGAGAGTTGTCTTTCATGGTTGGTGACCGAGTATTGTTGAAGATTTCACCTATGAAGGGTGTTATGAGGTTTGGGAAGAAAGGAAAGTTGAGTCCCAGGTATATTGGTCCTTTTGAGATACTTAGGAGAGTTGGAGAGGTGGCATATGAGTTGGCCTTGCCGCCCAGCTTATCCAGCGTTCATCGAGTATTCCATGTGTCTATGCTCCGGAAGTACATTGGAGATCCGTCTCATGTATTAGATTTCAGCACCATTCAGCTTGATGGTGATCTATCCTATGATGTGGAGCCTATTGCTATTTTGGGTCGTCAGGTGAGAAAATTGAGGTCCAAGGAGATTGCATCGGTTAAGGTTCAGTGGAGAGGTCGACCCGTGGAGGAGGCCACTTGGGAGATCGAGCGGGAGATGCGGAGCAGATATCCTCACTTGTTTGAGACTTCAGGTATGTTTCTTGACCCGCTCGAGGACGAGCGTTTGCTTAAGAGGGGAGAATGTGACGACCCGGCCCGTCGTCACGGGAATTACCACCCCGTTATGTTGTAAAAACATGTTTTACGATTTTATATCAGTGTTAGAGTCTATCGGGTGAGTTAGGAGTGAATTGGATTGAAAATGAGGCATATAGCCTTTGTGAAGGAAACTTGAATAAGGAAAGTCAACCCGGAGTTGACTATTTGGTTAGAGGGCTCGGAATCGGATTCCGATGATTCGGTTAGTTCCGGAAGGTGATTTGTGACTTAGGGGAGCGATCGGAATTGAATTTGGAGGCCCGGTGTAGAAATAGGCTTGAATTGGCTAAGGTTGAATTTTGGCGAAATCCGAACGGTAGGTGAGATTTTGATCCGGGAGTCGGAATGGAATTCCGACAGTTGCGAGTAGCTCCGTTAGGTGATTTTGGATGTGCCTGCAAAATTTCAGGTCATTCGGACGTCGTTTGGTCGGGTTTTTCATCGAATGTGTAATTCGGAAAGTTTTAAGAAATCTAGGCTTGAATCCGTGTGTAATTGGTGATTTTGATGTTTAGGATGGTGTTTTTATGATTGGAACAACTTCGTATCGTGTTTTGGGGTATGTTGGTGGTTTTCGTTGGGGTCCCGGGGGCCTCGGGGTGAATCCGGACCATCATCCGGCATTTGGAAGCATGAAATGGTCTGCTGAAATCTGCAGATCACTAGGCATAAAATAAGCCTTCGCGTTCGCGAAGGAAGGTTCCGCGTTCGCGAAGGCCAGGTTCAGTAAGGCATCGCGTTCGCGAGGGCAATGCCGCGTTCGCGAAGGTTGAGGCCAGTTGGTCATCGCGTTCGCGATGGGTGGGTCGCGTTCGCGTAAGAGGAAAAGGTAAGGCATCGCGGACGCGTGACTTCACGCCGCGTTCGCGTAGAGTAAAAGTCAGGAGGCCGAGGAGTTGATCTTCGCGGACGCGTGAGAGAGTGTCGCGTTCGCGATGAAGAAGAGGGATAAGGCATCGCGTTCGCGTGAGAGGCGTCGCGAACGCGATGAAGAAAAGAGGCTGGCAGTGAAGTTAAGTTCAGAACAGAACCAGTCGCGGGTTTAATACCCAAAAACGCCATTTTTGAGTTCTAGAGAGAGAAACTCACGGGAATTGCTGGTAATTCATTGGGGATTCGTTGGAGGTAAGTTTTGTGGCTTAATTACATCATTTTAACATGAAATCATGGGTTAAATTTCTGTAAATGGAAGATTAAAGGTGGGTTTGAGCCCTAGGCCTAAATTGAAGAAAAACACTGATTTGAGTGGGCAAATGAAGTTCGATTTTGGTAAATTTTGTATGCCTAGACTAGTATCGAGATGAGGATTCCGAATATGTGATTTTTGTAATTTTTCGACAAGTGTACCAAAAGTCGGGTTTTGACAACTTGTGGGTTTTGATATAAATTGGGTTATTTCGAATGAATTTCGTGAAATTAGCGTATATTGATGCATTCTCTATGATTTTGAGCAGATTTGGCACCCGAGGAGATTGATTTGCGAGGCAAGCGCAAGGCGGGTTGAAGCTTCTACCGGTTCGAGGTGAGTGGTAGTAGTAAACAATGTACTGAGGGTTTGAAACCCCGTACTAGCACTTCACAGTGCTATATTGAGATGAGACACACGTTCTATGACGGGCGTGGTGACATTGTGATTGGGGGTTCGGACTTAGTCTTTCCCGGCTAATAGAATATTGTATTGTATGACTGTTACTGAGATTATAACTGTACAATTGGGCTAATAGCCATGTTTGGGGCCTTGTGCCGATCTGTAGAGCATTAGGGAACCTATAGAGCTAGGTGACCCTTATATCATGTTGGAAACATACACTCGGCCGTAGCTCTAGCTGTATAGCATAATATGAGCCCGTACTAGATGTGTACATTGAGAGAGATTATCTAGGGTGGAATTCCCTGTTCTAGGCTGAGCAGACCTGAAAGGCCAAGTCTATACCGATTGAGATGAGATAGGGTCAAGGACCCACTATGAGATGTTATATTGGGCCTGAAAGGCCAAGCACATATTGACTAGGATAGGGTCGAGGACCCATTATGAGGTATTATATACATATACCTATATTGGATCGGGCTGCACGCCGCAGCAGTATATATATTGGATCGGACTGCACGCCGCAGTAATGTACATGTAATATACATGTAATATACATGTGGGACGGACTGCACGCCGCAGTATTATTGCGCTTGGGCTGTAGGAGCCCCTTCGGAGTCTGAGTCTGCACACATTCTCAGTGAGCACTGGTGCATATTATGGGATCGGGCTGCACGCCGCAGCGGTATAGAGATATATACATATATATATTGGATCGGACTGCACGCCGCAGTAATATTTGTGTGGATCGTGCCGCACGCCGCAGTATTATAGTGCTTGGGCCTAGGGAGCCCTTCCGAAGTCTGTATACACCCCCAGTGAGCGCCGTCGACGTAAAATGGAGCGGGCTGCGCGCCGCAGCGGTATATGTATTGGAGCGGGCTGCACGCCGCAGCATTATACTTAATCATACCCTACTATCTACTTAAATACTTATACATTATAGACATAAGTATGTGTCTTTATATGTTGAGATGGCCGTACACCGTAGAGGTACGAGTGAGGGTTGGTTCAGTGTGGAATCTTGTAGAGATAAACGTAGATTGGAGGTTAGAGTACTACTATAGTGATGACGTACTTGTGAGGGTTGCCTTAGAACTGCTAAGTGATAGCACAGGATTTCTTACCTTCAGTTATTATTTATTATTGTTACTCACCGAGTTGAAATATACTCACCCCACTCCCCTGCACTTTCTGTGCAGATCCACAGGTGCCCGAGAGCAGTTGAGACATTGTAGCTGCTGATCCTTGTCTACTTTGCGGAGATTACGAGGTAGCTGCCAGCGTCCGCAGAGCTTGTTTTCTCCTTCTTTATCATCTTGTTGATTTCCTATTTGCCTAGACTTGGTTGTATTAGGATGCTATTCTGTAGAGGCTCGGTCTCGTGACACCACGATATGTTTGGGACCGTATTTTGTATGTTTTACATTTCGGTTATCACCTGATGTGATCATTTACTGTTTAAGTTTAATTTGATTAATAACTGGCTGGTTTAAGGCAAGTTGGATGTTGCTGGTATTGAGATCAAACAGTCCATTTTCTCCGGCAAGAGCTGGAATCTTATTTTTTTTTGCACATCCAATCCATGCTTTGCAGAAAAATCCTACAAGCCACCTCAAAACAAACAAAACGAACAAAAAATTTCTTCCCTAGTTTGCACTATGAAATTTTTGTGAGTTATTGAAAACACATGAAACTATCTTTGCTATTGTAAAATAAAGAATTAAAAAAATGCATTTGTCAAATAATAAGGGATGGTGTACCCTGTGTTAACAAGAAAGAAAGGAACCAGGGGATGTAGTACCCTGTGTTGACAATAAAATGAAGCTCGTGGCTCTCTAAAATGCTACTAGGGGATGTCTTACCCTATGTAGAAAAATAAAAATGCAACCAGGGGATGTAGTACCCTGTGTTGACAATAAAATGAGTCTCGTGACTCTCTGAAATGATACTAGGGGATGTCGTACCCTATGTAAAAAATAAAATGCAGCCAGTGGATGAAGTTCCCTGTGATGGCAACAAAATGAGGCTCGTGGCACTCTGAAATGCTACTAAGGAATGTCGTACCCTATGTAGAAAAATAAAAAAGCAACCAAGGGATGTAGTACCCTGTGTTGGCAACAAAATGAGGCTCGTGGCACTCTGATATGCTACTAGGGGATGTCGTACCCTATGTAGAAAAATAACAATGCAACCAGGGGATGTAGTACCCTGTGTTGGCAATAAAATGAGGCTCGTCGCTCTCTTAAATGCTACTAGGGCATGTCGTACCCTATGTAGAAACATAAAATGCAATCGGGGGATGTAGTACCCTGTGTTGACAATAAGATGTGGCTCGTTGAACTTTAAAGTGCAACTAGAGGATGTCGTACCCTATGTTTGCAACAAGAAATAAGGCAACCAGGGGATGTAGTACCCTATTTTGGCAACAGAACAAGGCTCGTGGCACTCTAAAGTGCAACAAGTGGATGACGTACCCAATGTTGGCAGAAAATAATGCAACCAGAAATAAGGCAAATAGGGGATGTAGTACCATGTGTTGGCAACAGAATGAGGCTCATGGCACTCTGAAATGCAACTAGGGGATGTCGTACCCTATGTTGGAAGAACATAATGCAACCAGGGGATGTAGTACCCTCTGTTGGCAACAAAATGAGGCTCGCGGCACTCTGAAATGCAACTAGGGGATGTCGTACCCTATGTTGGCAGAAAATAATGCAACCAGGGAATGTAGAACCCTGTGTTGACAACAAAATAATGCAACCAGGGGATGTAACACCCTGTGTTGGAAGAAAATAATGCAACTAGGGGATGTATTACCCTGTGTTGGCAACAAAATCATGCAACCAGGGGATGTAACACCCTGTGTAGGCAATAAGATGAGGCTCGTGGCTCTTTGAAATGCTACTAGGGGATGTCGTACCCTATGTAAAAAATAAAAATGCAACTAGGGGATGTAGTACCCTATATTGGTAGAAAATAAAGCAACAAGGGGATGTAGTACCCTGTATTGGCAACAAAATGAGGCATGTGGTGCTCTGAAATGCTACTAGGGAGTGTCGTACCCTATGTAGAAAATAAAAATGCAACCAGGGGATGTAGTACCCTGTGTTGGCAATAAAATGAGGCTCGTGGCTCTCTGAAATGCTACTAGGGGATGTTCTACCCTATGTAGAAAATAAAAATGCAATCAGGGGATGTAGTACCCCGTGTTGGCAATAACATGAGGCTCGTGGCTCTCTAAAATGCTACTAGGGGATGTTGTACCCTATGTAGAAAATAAAAATGTAACCAGGGGATGTAGTACCCTGTGTGGAAGATATGGTATTGGTTTCCTACAATGAAACTACAAAATAAAATAATTATATGTATATTGTAAGAAAATCAAGGATTTAAGAACATCACTTAATGGTGTTCGTGTTTGCACAAACTATTTTTTTTTAAATTGTTATGTTCTTATTCTGAAAACAGAAAGATTTGTTAGTTTTAAAATGGTGGTCGGTTTGTGGCCTTGATTATTTCACTCTCTCAATCTCGGCTCCTCTTCTTTAATGATTTTAACTGCAGCTGATTATTTCTTGAATACCAATTGCATGTCTAACTCTGGAGAACCTTTTCCAAACTTTGCCATGTAGGTACTTAACCTTTTTCAACTTCATATTGCCTGTGTGAGCATTTTGCTTTTGACTTCTTTCAAAGTTTTCCATTTCAAATTATCCACCAATCATGGCCAGTCGGGGTTGACTTGATGCCCTTATCGATGCTGGGCACCTTTTGAATATATCAACTCGCTTCAAATGAGAATCATGTAAATCGGTCTTGCATCTTTTCATTGATTTAATTTTGGAACAAAGTTAGACCAAATGGGATTAAAATTAAAAAAAAACAATGGAATATAGAATGAGTTTAAAACAAGAGGTGTCCCTTTCGGGGAACAAAAATACGGACTTATCCGGGGGTACTTGCAGACTCAATGAACATGACATGTCTTTTGGACTGGATGCCTGATCTATATAAACCTTCTGATTCTCAAAAACTTATCACAATTTTGGGACTTGAAAGTAGGAAACCTTGATCATGATTGTGTTGATTCTATGGCTGAGTGGTTCCTCTTTTCGATAAACAGTGCCCTTTGCGAGTTTCACTAGCTGATCTCTCTCATTTCTCTTCTCACCATAGTCTTAGAGTGCCCTTTGCGGGTTTTCACTAATAAGGCTCTCTCATTTTTATTTTCTCTACTTATCATCGCCCTACAGTGACGGCTTTCACCAATAGGACTCTCTCATTTTATTTCTCTTATTTGGTTGCATCTTATCCAAGTAATCATATCCTCCAATCTAGAACATTCTCGTCGATCGATCGGAAGGACTTGAAAGGTTTTGGGAAAAAAGAATATGGATTGAATAACAACTTTGGAACCTTTCATGCAAAACCTTTGCCGAAACATTATAATATCTGCCTCAGTTACACTTTTTGGGGAATTTGGATATTTATTTTTGTGTGACTGAACCTTAGAGAAAGGCTGCCTACGTATCCTTTCGGAATCAAGTCGAACGTAGTTCAGGAAATTATGTTTTTTATTTTCTTTGGTTTTTCTTTTCTATTTTTTTTGCATTTCTTCTGATTTTTGTTTTTTGGTTTTTTTTTTCTTTCTTTTCTTTGTCATTTTTTAATAATAACTTCCAGATTCCAAAGAGGGTAGTCAAAGAGAGGGAACCGGCTTAAAGGGTTTGCAAAAAGGTTAATGGTATTTGGGTAGTGAGAAAGAAAGCCTTCGTCTTCCCAATAAAAATGTTAACACCGAGTAGTGAGTCAAACATAGTACCTTCTGACGGCATCTGATTTGGCTGTTTTCTCGAGGACATTTGCTTCGATGCCTCCCAAATACAACAATCCATTGGAAATACTCTTGTTACAATGTATGGGACCTTTGCAATTTGGAGCAAAATTTTCCTTAGGTTCTTCATGGTGCGGAAGAATATGTCTCAAGACGAGTTGCCCCCTTCAAATTTCTTCGGAAGTACTTTTGTTGTAAGCATGGGCAATTATTTGTTGTACAACTGCCCATGGTAGCCTCAGGCCAATCACTTTCCATCAGTCAAAGACAATATTTTAATCGGTTCTTGACTGAATCTTCATCAGCGATCTCGGCTTCAACAATAATCTGAAGAGAGGGAATCTTATTTTCGGTTCAATTCTTTGTTTATTTTCTTACAAACCTTATCTTCAATACATTATGCTTCTTGTTTTATTATTTCGAAATCTGACAGAGTTTTAGGATCTAGGCATGAAGTTCGCAAGCATGTCATGTTATTAAAATCTGCATTTAAATAATTCAAAAGAGAATAAGAAATGGGAGAAGATTAAGAAAAGAGACATTCAAGGATAATGAAATATTGATTTCATTTATTTAAATACTTAAAAATAGAAGGTTTTACATCAGAATGTAAGACGGTGAAGTAAAAACATTCGGATGACACACTGATATAACTTGAAAGGTAGAAAAGATTGCAAGACCGGCTACCGAGACTCCCATCTGATACGGAAAGTTTCTAGGTTGGCACCTGTTTTTTGTTTCTCTTCTTCCGCAGCAATGGCTACTATGGCTTTCAATGTTGGATCAATTCCCCATCATCAAATTATCTCGAGCAGGCAATGTCTTATTGCACAAATCTGGTAAATTCAACCCCACATTTGCTTTTATTTTTCATTTTTCATCGTCATCAACAACAATGGTGCTTCTTCCATTTGTAGAGAAGGTGCTTTTACTTCCGAGGGATCTTGGATTGTTTGCGTGACTCGCCATTGCAAACCAACAAACCGACCGCCTTAAACTTTTTTTATATCAAAACAACAAGAATGCTAGAATAAACAATCTCTTTTCTTCTTTTTTTGTTTTCTTTTTTTATCAACCCCTTTTTTCATTTTTTTCTTTTCAAAATAATTTGATCGAACCTGATGTAGGTTGCCTAAGTATCATGTGGAGACATGAATCAAATCTTGCGTAGTCTGGGAAGATAAAGAATAAAATAAATAAACTAACTCCTATTCTTATACAATTCAAACCATGAAAGCTCCTAATAAGGAAGATATCTTCTTTTTTATTTTAAATTTTTTTTTTTTTGAAATTTTTTAAAGAAAGACTTCTAAAGAAGAAAGAACATTTTTTTGAATTTATGAGAAAAAAATAGAAAATATTTTTGGATTTTATGAAAATTGAGGGCCAGACCCGATAAAGATTGCCTACATGTGAGAATCGGACCCGCGTAGTTCTGTTAAAATAACTAAAAAATATTATGAATATTAAAAACCTTTCAAAATTTTATATATTAAAAAAATAGGTACTTCATGAAAAATTGGGAGAAATTTTCTTTATCTCTCTCATATGTTCAATCAATCTATCCTAATACCGGTCAACATTTGAGTGAAGCCTCGCAAGTAATGTTATGTATAGCACACAAAGATGAACATGTTGGTCCAAAAAATTGGTACATATCCTAGATGGGCCCGGCCCCTGTGCCGAGTCCCGTTAAGTCCAATGCACATGGTGAAAATAAAGCGTAACCTAGTAGGGATATTTATTGTTTGTGGCTTGTTCTTCTATGTTTTCAAATCCTAAAGGTGATGGGTATCTAGACCTGGCCTACTCGGGTGGACAACCCGAGCCGAGGAGCGTTAAGCATCACCAGTAGTAGAACATCACTGGCTAGCTAATGACTCTCCCACCTAAACATGTGTGACTAAATCCTTCACCAGAAGCTGGTAGGCTAACTGGCTTTTTCTCAACACAGAAATTTTGTGATGCTGGTAGACAAACACAACATAACTACCTATAAGAAGACTTAGAAGGGTGCGACAGAGGATACAGTTTATATCACAGTTCAAATAAATATTAAAGCGGTAAATACGCGACAAATAGCACATTAGGCTCTAAACACAATAATATCCAAAATATTATAAAAACCAAACAAGAATTAATATACAAAGCTCGAATTCTTATTAATTATCCTCAACAGAGTCGCCATCGCTGTCACACCTCTTTTTTCTCCAACACAACCCTATTAAGAGGTTGATTTAAGAAGCGTTTTTCCAATTTAAGTGACGTTTTGAAAAGGATTATTTATTATTTAGAGTCGCCACTTGGAATTGAGTTTTGGTGTTCCAAGTTACCTTTTATTTGAATCCCCTTTCAAGAGGAAGGTTTGACTCTTAATTATGGTCGAACGAAACAGAAGACTGAGTAAGGAATTCTGTTGACTGAGGGGAAGGTGTAAAGCACCCCTCGAGTCTCGTGGTTCTAGCACGGTCGCTTTATTGACTCATGTAAGGCTTAAATCAATTCTTAACTATTTTTGTATTTTATTGATTATGTCTTGTCTATTACCACTTTACTTAATTATTATATTTTTATTAATTGTTTGGACCCAGATGCGATACGCACACAAGGTATTTCTTTGAAGTTAGATGTTAAACCAAGGTACAGAATGTACATATGGTAATAACATAAATATTTTACATTTAAAGGCATCGAGACGCGGGAATACACACATGATCCTTTTTGTTGCTTAAGCGTATCAATCCAAGATTCGGGTATGAACACATGGGCTAATATTCAAAGCACGTGTAAAGTTTTTCTAACATTTTTAGAGTATTTCAATTTTTTTGTCTCTTTCAGATTCGAGACATTGATTTTTATAACTTATTATTAAGAAAATTGTTCGGCCAAAATTGCACGAATACATACTTTGATTTATTTTGAGAATCATAATTATGCCACGCAAACATGTACACAATATTTGATAAGGAATGTGCTTAAAGCTATCTATCACATTTATAACCTATGTTGCTATATTCGAGACTAATGTAAAGCCTCAGTGCTATGGGATTCATTCATAAATAAATAGTAAAGCTCTAAAAGCGTTAGGACTTTACAATGTTTGAACCATTAACAAAGATGGTGTTGAAACACATGAATAAGGAGAACTTAGTTGAAGGGAAAACTCCATAAATGAATTACATGTTTATGTTTAGTAAAATATTTGTTCTTGGCACATTAAGTCTTACACAAAAGAGCAATCTTGCCGATATCGCAATTATATCCAATTTAATATTATTGGATCTACATCAAAGCCTTAAAAAATTAAATAATTCATCTAGTAATTTACATAGACAATTCACAGAAGACAAATTTTATAGAACCAATTTGCCGCGTTCAGGATTCTTAAAATGCCAAAGATCAGTGGATTATATTCATATAGTCCAAAAAAAATAAGCCATAAAGCTTACATGTGATATACTTAAACTATCATTTAGTAACATTGTTTCACAAATTCAAACCCATATCAAAAGTTCAACAATTGAAATAATTGGCTTTTTAATCATACATGGAGTAGTAAATACCAAAGAGAAAACCAGTAAACAAATTTAATAGCTAAACATGATGGCTCCGTAAATTCAAAACAAACCTATAACACTGATTCACGCCCAAATATGTCGTATAAAAGAAAATGCGGTCGTTGTCAATATAATCCGGATTATTAAGTCCAAAGTCGACTCCCACAGAGAATTAACCTATCAATTGCAACTTTCAAAACGCAACAATACTCCTGATCAGCTTCCCACACTTTTGAATATATTTGTCGATGATTTCTACTAACTACTTTTTGCAAAAAAACTAAAGAACTGAAGAAAATAGTTGAATGTGATGTAGAGAATAATGAGAAAGACTAAGGTATTGATTTCCCCTATTGATGGAATCTCTTCTGTTTATGCTCATACAAATTGTCTATATTTTTCTATCAATCATGAACTCTATTTCTACCATAACTCTCTCCCGAGCAATTACAATAATTTACTACTGCAGGCTTCTTAGCTACCCTAGCTAGCTTTAATTTGCACAGGTCACTTTAGATTGCACCCAAGGTTTCGTTATTCCTAACCCCACCTTTACGCCCACAATTATAGATTCCTCCAATAATCTAGGTGTGGTGTTGTTCAACAATAACCTAAATATGCACTCTTTTCCAAGTTATGCACACTAAATAGGCACAGCTAATTGAGGATCCTATCAATTAACTACAACAAGAACGAAGTTTAACAAATAAAAATATAGCTAACAATTTGTATTCATATAACCCAGAAGTTGATCAATCAATAGGTTCCATCGAAACCTTTGATAAAGATTTAGCTTCTCATAATCAAGAAAACAAGATAGATAATTGATTTCATAATCAATAATTCAATGTAAAAGAAAGAAAGATGTTAAGAGAGTTCTCTCTTACTAGTTTGCATGCAAAAGTAGTCAATAGTACAAAACTTGCCTCCTCTGGGCGAATCTTAACAATATATATAGGGTTTAGGTTATACAACTTATGTTTTTACACTTTATTCCTTTAAAATTCTGGCTTCCACCGCAGTTTGACCGCGGTCGCGGTGGAACCGCAGTGGATCAAGTCTTATGAATCTTGAAAACATCCGCAAGCCTGTTCTATCACGGTTCTGTCGCGGTCGCGGTGGAACCGCGGTCAAACAGTGCCTCGGATTCTTCCGGCTATTTCAGCATAATTTCTTGACTTGTTTCATCCTTGGCCTTTTTCACCTTCTTTTGACTCCAAAACCGTTCTTTTAGCCTTCATTAATTCTCGTGTACCTATAACACACTAAAAACACTAATAAGAGCATTTTGGCATCATAAATAATATCAAAATAACAATAAAGTGTGATTATTTAGGGCATAAACATAGTCAAATTCACCTATTATCAACACCTCACACTTAAACCTTTGCTCGTCCTCGGGCAACCTTAATCACACTTTTAGGCTAATTTTATTAATGTCTCCCCCAAAATATATCACACAGGCTATCTTTCATGATTAACCTAGGACATGCACAATCATTACTCAACTGTAAACTCAAATGCCAGCACATCATTGCTTACTCTAATTATTATCACAGACTTGCAAACTTACCTTTTTCTTCCTAAGTTACATGCCATCACACAATTATATTGAGAGAAGTTCCCACGCATAAGCAATTTAGAACATGGAACTTACAGATATAGAAAAATTTCACTCACTCTCAGCAAAGAGCATTCATATGTATACAGATACACCATAGGCTTGCCCCTAGTGTAATACTCTACTAATCGAGTTATTCAATCACAGATCAAGAGGTCTTTAAGGGTTGTAATGTAGGCTATGGGACGGGTAGGATACTTTTGGTTATAGTGGCTAACCTCCCTAAGCACTTTCTTTTTCACAACTTCCCTTTAAGCTTTTTCGTTATGCTCCCCCTAACCATTCCTTCACCTTTTATTCACTTTTAATCCCCATTTTTCTGTTGGTGTAACTGGCTTTCTTATTTACATGTATACATTTTCTCTTTTTTTTTTCATTGCTTTGTAAAACATTTACTGATTATTGCCAGTTTACCATTTTCTACCATTTATTCTTGATTTTCCCTTTTTCAAATTCCCTTCACCCCACACTTTTACTTTTGCATATTCATTACAACACAAGTGCTTCTAGGAGGTAAGGTACAATAATTTATGATATAGATTTTTGTAAACATTATAGGGTTAACAAAGAACAGGCTTAAGGCTCCAAGGGGTTAACTAAGATACTATGTACATGTGAATTCACAGTTTATTGATTTATGGGGTTACACAAAGAAATGTCTATATCATCTCTATAACTAAACAACTTCTATTTCGCTTTGCACATACACAAGGCAAGTTCTAGGTATCATGTAAAACATATAATGCAGGTAAAAACTCACACACACTTAGCATGCTACTCATTTAGAATCAGGTTCATCTACAGAGTCCTATCAACGTTCAAGCAAGCTATATTGTGTAATTTAAGGCATATCCTAGAATCTACAGTCAAGCTCGGATAATACACTCTCAAGTTCATTTTAGTTTTTCTAGTGTGCATACTTGGGGTTACATATTAACCTTCAACCACTAATCCTAAAAAAAGAAAAATCTACAAAACCCGGTTCAATAAAAACCCTTGGAAAAGAACCGTGGTCAAAAGAAAAACCAAGGGGGAGGTGATACACTACCTAGAAAAAGAAAAGAAAAGAAATAAAAATTCCTACATGGACTACTTCCCTCAAGAGTACTGTCCGAGTAGTCCGTCATCAGGAAGAGCCCTCTACTCATATTTTTGGATTTTTTTCAAATTTTTGATTTTTTGTGTTTTTATTTCGACTTAGACCCTTAAGAAACCCGTCGCCAAGTGTTCATCATCGGGTCAAGCCAGCTAATATACTATACAGCTAAAACTACTATGTACAACATACAATACAATATAAGTCTTCCACCCCACACTTAAAATCATGACATGTCCTCATGGCATAATAATCAATGTAAAGCACAGAAGGTTGAGAAAACTTACCTGGGACTCAATTTAAGTCGGAGATGGTGGCGGGGTCGACATTGCATGCTCGACCCAAAGCTCTGAACCATGCCATGAAAAGGTTCTCAGACCTAGAGTGCCTCTGAGACATCGCGTCCATACGCGTGTGCAGGTCGTCCACGGAGGTGCGTAAATCCGCAACATCCTCCTCCAAAGACCTAAGCATAGGTCTTGTGGACTGGGACCGGGATAGGCCAGCTCCATAGTGAGCTTGCCTAGAAATACCTGCGGAGTCAGTGGACCTCCGGGACTGGACAACCGGAACAGGGTCATCCTCGTCATGAATGTCAATGGGGTCGGTGCCTCTACCCACCCGAATAATATAAGCCTTGAACGGAGCTTTTTGTGGAAGCTCACCATCCGTAGGTAATACGGGAGTCATGTGGGAGAGGCAAAGGGAAGTGACCAAAGAAGGGAAGTAAAATCCCTTAGACTTGAGGGTCCCCTCAGCGTCATCTCATCACTAATCAAGCGGACAGCATCAAAGTCCCGCTGGGTGACGAAGCAGCACGTCAGTAATGCCCGATTGAAGTTAACATCGGTGGTGTTTCTGGAGTGCAGAAAATGGTTGCAGACAACCGTAAACCAACACTTGGCAAGATGTGTGAAACTGTTACAGTTAAGAGTTATTTTGTCTTTGATCCAGATAGGACGACGACCCCAAATCTGGTCGTGATGGCGCCCAGCACATTGCTAAGCCAGCCTGACCAATCAATATAATCAATGGAGCTAGAAGCTCTCTTTAGCCCATTTAAGCATATTAATATATGAAACAACCAGCGATGTATGTAACGAAAACGGGGAACCAAGTCCCATAATACATCAACTCCCATAGACCAAGGGTCAAGAGTCATGAGCCTCTGCTGAACATGAGTATAAAAGGTTTACAAGAATACCAAGTGCGGAAAGAAATGTCAATACAAAATCAAAAGACGGTAGAAAGGAATATCGGGTCCTGCGGACTCGCGGCTACCTCGAATATCCACAAACGTCGCCTCGCACGGCTACTGGATCACCTGCTGAGAGGTACCCGGATCCGCACACAAGGTGCGGGGAGTAAAATGAGTGCTGCCGGACTCGGTGGTAATAAACAAGGGTAAGACGGCGCGAGATAAGAAATCCGCGATAAAGCACTATGTAAGGCTATAATCGGCTACCCTGTCATAGAATCAATATTCTCCGTACCTGTACCGACAATACCAATAAATAGCATAACGGCTAGCGGATGTAGCTAAATGCAATGCAATGCATGATATGACCGCTACGGCGTGTAGCCGACTCCAATTTTGGGTACCCGTGCTCACTGTGGGGGTTCGGACTCCGGAGGGGCTCCTACGGCCCAAGCACGTCTCATAGAGATATCAGCTGCGGCGTGCGGTCCGATCCAACATATATCTCGGCTGCGGCGTGCGGCCCGATCCACTACTAGTCGGCTAATATGCGGATACGGCCTCGCGAGGCTCAAAAGTAGTTTTTGAAAACTCTTTTATCATTTTTCGGTTGGAAAACAGTAATATCAAGTTCCAGAGATTGGAATTAGCATAATAACAAAAATGGCTGCGGACTAGTAGTAAACTAGCATGTCTATGTGATAAGACAATGATAACGATCCTCGCGGGATCCAATAAGTGGCTCACGGCCCACATGTATACTCAACCGCCCAAGAAGGGGGTTCCTCGGCTCAAGAGTGGCCATTATCACAATATATATATATATATATGCAACCATCCGAGAAGGAGGTTCGACGGCTCTAGAATAGCCAATAATACAATATCGACAGGTTGGACTAATATGTAGTCTCCAGTTCATGATCGACCCCGCACTCTCAAGAGTGTGCGTGTCTCGCCGCTATACGGCGTCACAAAGTGGTATACCGGGGTTTCGAACCCGCTGGTCATCACCCACATCTATTACTCACCTCGATACGGCGCGACGACTACTCCGCAATGCCCTTGCCACGAGAATCAAGCTCCGCACGCGTAGAATCTGATCAAATACAGTAAAAATACAACAATTTAGGCCAATGGGACGACACCCAATCAATACAACTCAATTTACATCAAAATTCCCAAAGTTGTCAAAACCCGAGCCCCGGGCCCACATTTCGAAAATTTACGAAATTCACATTTCTGGAACCCTCGTCTCAATACGAGTCTAAGCATATCAATTTTACCAAAATCGGACTCCATTTGCCCACTCAAATCCTTGTTTTTCTACAATTTAGGCCTAGGGTTAAAACCCACATTTAATCTCCCATTTACGAGAGAATTAACCAAGGATTTCATGTTAAAATGATGTAATTAAGCCACAAAACTTACCTCCAACGAAACCCCGATGATTTCCCAGCAATCTCCCGTCAATTTCTCCTCTTGGAACTCAAAAATGGAGTTTTGGGTTAATGAACCCGTATGTGAAATGTTCTGTAATTAAACTCACTGCCAGAGCAATTTGCTCTACGCGTTCGCGACGCCTATCACGCGTCCGCGAAGCTCTGCCCAAAAATACCCTTCGCGAACGCGACACACCTTCACGCGTCCGCGAAGGCCAACTTCCCGGCTCCGGATTTTTACTCTACGCGAACGCGACGTGAAGCCACGCGTCCGCGATGCCTTACCTTTTCCTCTTGCGCGAACGCGATCCCACCCATCGCGAACGCGATGACCAACTGGCCCCAACCTACGCGAACGCGTCACTGCTCTTGCGAACGCGATGCCTTACTGACCCGGCCTTCGCGAACGCGGGACCCTCCTTCGCGAACGCGAAGGCTTATTTTATGCCCAGTGATCTGCAATTTACAGCAGATCACTTCTTGCTTCCAAATGCCGGATGATGGTCCGGATTCACCCCGAGGCCCCGGGACCTCAACGAAAACCACCAACATACCCCAAAACACGATACGAACTTGTTCCAATCATAAAAACACCATCCTACACATCAAAATCACCAATTACACACGGATTCAAGCCTAAATTTCTTAAAACATTCCAAATTACACATTCAATCAAAAACCCGACCAAACGACGTCCGAATGACCTGAAATTTTGCAGGCATATCCAAAATCACCTAACGAAGCTACTGCCACTGTCGGAATTCCATTCCGACCCCCGGATCAAAATCTCACCTACCGTTCGGATTTCGCCAAAATTCAACCTTAGCCAATTCAAGCCTATTTCTACACCGGGCCTCCAAATTCAATTCCGATTGTTCTCCTAAGTCATAAATGATCCCCGGAACTAGTCGAATCATCAGAATCCGGTTCCGAGCACTCTAACTCAATAGTCAACTCTTGGTTGACTTTTCATATTCAAGCTTTCTTCAAACATGCTATTTGTTTCATTTTCAATCCAAATCACTCCTAATTCACCCGATATACTCTAATACTGTTTTAAAAGCATAATATATGTAAATGCAAGGTAACGGGGTGATAATTCCCGTAACGACGGGCCGGGTCGTTACATTCTCCCCAACTTAAACAAACGCTCGTCCGCGAGCGGGTTAAGAAACATACCTGGAGCATCAAACAAGTGAGGATATCTGCTCCGCATTTCCTGCTCGGTCTCCCAAGTTGCTTCCTCCACGGGACGACCTCTCCACTGCACTTTCACTGAAGCTATATCCTTAGATCTCAGTTTACGAACCTGTCGACCCAAAATGGCTATTGGTTCCACATCATAAGTCAAATCCTCATCTAGCTGTATCGTGCTGAAGTCCAACACATGAGACGGGTCTCCGACATACTTCCGGAGCATAGATACATGGAACACCGGGTGAACTCCCGACAAACTGGGTGGCAAAGCAAGCATATAAGCCACCTCCCCAACTTTCCTAAGCACCTCAAAAGGTCCAATGAACCTTGGGCTCAATTTTCCTTTCTTTCCAAATCTCATAACACCCTTCATAGGCGAAACTTTCAGCAACACCTTCTCACCTACTGAATAAGACACATCTCGGACCTTCCGGTCTGCATAACTCTTCTGACGCGACTGAGCTGTGCGAAGTCTCTCCTGAATCACCTTCACCTTATCTAAAGCATCTTGGACTAACTCTGTCCCTAACAACCTAGCCTCGCCGGGCTCGAACCAACCAACTAGAGACCTACACCGCCTCCCATATAAAGCTTCATATGGTGCCATCTGAATGCTGGACTGATAGTTATTATTATAAGCAAACTCCGCCAAAGGCAAATAATCAGCCCATGAACCACCAAAATCAATGACACAAGCACGCAACATGTCCTCCAATATCCGAATAGTACGCTCAGACTGCCCATCCGTCTGTGGATGAAATGCTGTGCTCAACTCTACCTGTGACCCCAACTCTCGCTGAAATGTCCTCCAGAACTGAGATGTGAACTGGGTACCTCTGTCCGATATAATGGAAATAGGAACTCCATGCAACCTCACTATCTCACGGATGAATATCTCCGCCAGCCGCTCTGAGGAATAAGTAGTACACACTGGGATGAAGTGAGCTGACTTAGTCAGTCTATCCACAATCACCCAAACTGAATCAAACTTCCTCGCTGTCCGAGGGAGTCCACTAACAAAGTCCATAGTTATTCTTTCCCACTTCCACTCCGGAATATCAATACGCTGGAATACACCACCAGGTCTCTGATGCTCATACTTGACCTGCTGACAGTTTAGACACCGAGCCACATGGCTCACAATATCTTTCTTCATCTTTCTCCACCAGTAATGCTGCTTCAAATCCTGGTACATCTTCGCGGCTCCTGGATGAATAGAATACCGCGAGCTATGGGCTTCCTCCAATATCAATTCACGAAGGCCGTCAATATTGGGCACGCATATCCGGCCCTGCATCCGCAACACACCATCACTATCAATAGTGACATCCCTAGCATCATCATGCTGAACTCTGTCCTTAAGGACAAGCAAGTGTGGATCATCATACTGGCGCTCTCGAATACGATCATATAAAGAAGAACGAGCTACTACATAAGCCATCACCCGGCTGGGCTCAGAAATATCCAGCCTTACCATCTGGTTAGCTAACGCCCTGAACATCAACTGCTAGGGGTCTCTCCCCAACTGGAATATACGCCAAACTGCCCATACTAATAGCCTTCCGGCTCAATGCATCGGCCACTACATTGGCTTTCCCGGGATGATACAAGATAGTAATATCATAGTCTTTAAGCAATTCAAGCCATCTCCGCTGCCTCAAATTTAGATCTTTCTGCTTAAACAAATGCTGAAGGCTACGGTGGTCTATATATACATCACAAGATACACCATATAGATAATGCCTCCAAATCTTCAAGGCATGAACAATAGCAGCTAACTCCAAATCGTGAACAGGGTAGTTCTTCTTGTGGGGCTTCAACTGACGAGAAGCATAAGCAATGACCCTACCCTCCTGCATCGACACACAACCAATGCCCACTCCTGAGGCATCACAATATACAGTATAAGAATCTGAAGCTGTCGGTAGAATCAAGACTGGTGCTGTGGTCAGTGCTGTCTTGAGCTTCCGAAAGCTCTCCTCGCACTCCTCGGACCATAAGAAAGGAACACCCTTCTGAGTCAATCTAGTCAAGGGTGAAGCAATAGAAGAGAATCCCTGAACGAATCGGCGATAATACCCTGCCAATCCCAGAAAGCTACGGATCTCAATAACTGAGGTCGGTCTGGGCCAACTCTGCACTGCCTCGACCTTCCTCGGATCTACCTGAATACCATCACAGGACACCACGTGCCCTAAGAATGCCACGGACTCAAGCCAGAACTCACATTTGGAGAACTTGGCATACAGCTTCTCCTCTCTCAATCTCTGCAACACAACACTCAAGTGCCGAGCATGCTCCTCCTGGCTACGAGAGTAGACTAGTATGTCATCAATGAATACGATCACAAATGAATCAAGATACGGCCTGAACACACTGTTCATCAGATGCATAAATGCTGCTGGGGCGTTGGTCAACCCAAAAGACATCACAAGGAACTCATAGTGACCATATCTGGTCCTGAATGCAGTCTTCATAATGTCGGACTCTCTAATCTTCAGCTGATGGTAGCCTGAACGAAGGATCAATCTTCGAGAACACCCTAGCTCCCTGGAGCTGATCAAACAAATCATCAATACGAGGCAGAGGATACTTATTCTTCATTGTTGCTTTGTTTAGCTGCCTATAGTCAATACACATCCTCATAGATCCATCCTTCTTCTTAACAAACAGGACTGGTGCACCCCACGGCGACACACTCGGCCGAATAAACCCCTTATCCAGAAGTTCCTGAAGCTGTTCTTTCAGTTCTTTCAACTCAGCTGGTGCCATCCGGTAAGGAGGAATGGATATGGGTTGAGTGCCCGGCACCAAGTCAATGCCAAAATCAATATCCCTGTTTGGCGGCATGCCCGACATGTCTGAGGGGAATACATCTGCAAAGTCCCTCACAACAGGTACAGAATCAATGCTAGGAGACTCAGCTCCACATCTCTCACAAAAGCTAAGTACAATAAACACCCTTTTTCAACCATCTTCTGAGTTTTTAAGAACAAAATGACACGGCTAGGGACAAAATCAGTCCAACCCCGCCACTCGATCCGAGAAATACCAGGAATGGCCAACGTAACTGTCTTAGCATGACAGTCCAATATAGCATGGTACGGAGACAACCGGTCCATACCCAATATAACATCAAAGTCCACCATACCCAACAATAACAAATCTGCCTGGGTCTCCAGACCCCCAATAGATATAACACAGGATCTATAGACATGATCCACAACAATCGTATCACCCACGGGGGTGGATACATGAACGGGTAAATCAAGACTACCACGAGTCGCACCCAAATGATGTGCAAAATAAGAGGACACGTAAGAATATGTGGACCCTGGATCAAATAGAACAGAGGCATCTCTGTGACAGACAGAAATGATACCTGTAATCACAGCATCGGAGGCAACTGCATCACGTCTGTCAGGAAGTGCATAGAACCGTGCCTGACCTCCACCTCTACTAGACTGAGATGGTGCTTAGAAGAGGAAGGATGATCCCTCTGCTGAGACCTACCACTGCGAAGCCGAGGACATTGTCTCCTCGTGTGGCCAAACTCACCAGGCTGATGAAGTAGGTGCTGCACCCTGGGCTGGAAGGGCACTAAGTGATGACTGACCCTGCTGAAACCCATGTCGACCACGACCATAAGAACCTCCGCTCTGCTCCGGGCGGCCTGAATGAGAAGGTCTAGATGAGCGACCTCTGCTCTGCTGGGAATGCCCTCTAGATGGAGCACCGCTGAAACTGCCAGAACCACGAGGCCTCTTGGCCTCCCGCTCCTCTCTCTCTCGGCGACGATCCGCCTCAATGGAGCGTGCCATATCGGCTACCTGCTCAAATGATGATGATAGAACTCGCTCGCTGGTCATAAGAATACGGATAGAGTAGTTGAGGCCATCGATGAACCTCCCTGATCCTCTCCCTATCATTAGGGATCATCCGTGTGGCATGCCTAGCCAACTGTGTGAATCTGAGCTCATACTGGGTCACGGACATGTCGCCCTGAATCAACCACTCGGACTGGCGACGTAGCTCGCTCGCGACGAGGCCGAGGTACATATTTCTCTAGGAAGAGAGTAGAGAAGCTGCTGCCATGTGAGAGGTGCTTGCTCTAGCGAGCCTACGCCTCTCAAACTCCTCCCGCCGATCAAATGCGGGACCGGTAAAACCGAAATGTAGTAAATGAAACTCCGGCTGGACTCGAGAATACCGGCCGTACGCGGCATCTTCCGACATTTATCCAAGAAACCACGGGCATCCTCGCCCTCGACGCCACTGAAATGGGGTGGCCTGAAGTCTACCAAACCTCTCGAGACGACGCTGCTCGTCCTCGGGCATAACTTCGAACCATATGCTCTGGAGCTGGGGCCGGTGCAGTCGGAGGAATAACCGGTGCAACCACCGAGCGGGGACGACCTGCGGCATCCGAAGTCCCTGAACAACCGGATCGGGTGTGCGAGGCTGCAGGGGTCTGGCCGACCACCCCACGGCCGAGATGTCGCTACGGTAGCGGTAGGCGAAACTACCCGAGCCAAGCCGGAACACACCGATAATATGTGGGCCAAGTTTCCTGAAGACCGGGAATAGCGATAGATATAGTACGGCCACGAGCCGGGACTGCCGGAGCTTCGACCGCTGGGGCGCTGCTCCGAGCGGGTACAACGGGCGGGTCAGTGGCACGCGCCTCGGCCGCCCTACCTCTAACTCTAGCACGACCGCGCCCGCGGCCTCTAACAGGTGGCAATGGAGGTCGTCCACCTCGTCCCGATGTTCGCGTTCTCGCCATACGCGAGAGAATAGAATATAAAAGTTCGGTTCTCGGAACAACAAGATCGCACGACGAGTTCAAGAAAAGTGAAGTTTTCCTAAGGTTCGCGGCCTCCCGAGGATAAGTACGGGCGTCCCCGTGCCGATCCACAAGACTGCTACTAACCGGCTCGAGACTCAGCGAGGCCTAATAAACCTAGGCTGCGATACCAACTTGTCACGACCCCAAATGCGGTCGTGATGGCGCCCAACACATTGCTAAGCCAGCCTGACCAATCAATATAATCAATGGAGCTAGAAGCTCTCTTTAGCCCATTTAAGCATATTAATATATGAAACAACAGCGATATATGTAACGAAAACGGGGAACCAAGTCCCATAATACATCAACTCCCATAGACCAAGGGTCAAGAGTCATGAGCCTCTACTGAACATGAGTATAAAAGGTTTACAAGAATACCAAGTGCGGAAAGAAATGTCAATACAAAATCAAAAGACAGTAGGAAGGAATATCGGGTCCTGCGGACTCTGCAGCTACCTCGAATATCCACAAACGTCGCCTCGCACGGCTACCTGGATCACTGCTGAGAGGTACCTGGATCTGCACACAAGGTGCAGGGAGTAAAATGAGTACTGCCAGACTCGGTGGTAATAAACAAGGGTAAGACAGCGCAGATAAGAAATCCGCAATAAAGCACTATGTAAAGCTATAATCAGCTACCCTGTCATAGAATCAATCTTCACTGTACCTGTTCCAACAAATACCAATCAATAGCATAACAGCTAGCAGATGTAGCTAAATGCAATGCAATGCATGATATGACCGCTACGGCGTGTAGCCGACTCCAATTTTGGGTACCCGTGCTCACTGTGGGGGTTCAGACTCCGGAGGGGCTCCTACAGCCCAAGCACATCTCATAGAGATATTCCTGCGGCGTGCAGTCCGATCCAACATATATCCTTCCTGCGGCGCGCAGTCTGATCCAACATATACCTCGCTGCGGCGTGCAGCCCGATCCACTACTAGTCAGCTAATATGCAGATACAGTCTCGCAGGCTCAAAAGTAGTTTTTGAAAACTCTTTTATTATTTTTCAGTTGGAAAAACAGTAATATCAAGTTCCAGAGATTGGAATTAGCATAATAACAAAAATGGCTGCGGACTAGTAGTAAACTAGCATGTCTATGTGATAAGACAATGATAACGATCCTCGCGGGATCCAATAACTGGCTCACGGCCCACATGTATAATCAACCGCCCAAGAAGGGGGTTCCTCGGCTCGAGAGTGGCCATTATCACAATATATATATACATATATGCAACCATCCGAGAAGGAGGTTCGACGGCTCTAGAATAGCCAATAATACAATATCAACAGGTTGGACTAATATGTAGTCTCCAGTTCACATGATCGACCCCGCACTCTCAAGAGTGTGCGTGTCTCGCCGCTATACAGCGTCACAAAGTGGTATACCGGGGTTTCGAACCCGCTGGTCATCACCCACGTCTATTACTCACCTCAATACGGCGCGACGACTACTCCGCAATGCCCTTGCCACGAGAATCAAGCTCCGCACGCGTAGAATCTGATCAAATACAGTAGAAATACAACAATTTAGGCCAATGGGACGACACCCAATCAATACAACTCAATTTACATCAAAATTCCCAAAGTTGTCAAAACCCGAGCCCGGGCCCACATTCCGAAAATTTACGAAATTCACATTTCTGGAACCCTCGTCTCAATACGAGTCTAAGCATATCAATTTTACCAAAATCGGACTCCGTTTGCCCACTCAAATCGGTGTTTTTCTTCAATTTAGGCCTAGGGTTAAAACCCACATTTAATCTTCCATTTACAGGGAATTAACCAAGGATTTCATGTTAAAATGATGTAATTAAGCCACAAAACTTACCTCCAACGAAACCCCGATGATTTCCCAGCAATCTCCCGTCAATTTCTCCTCTTAAGTCACAAATCACCTCCCGGAACTATCCGAATCATCAGAATCCGATTCCGAGCACTCTAACTCAATAGTCAACTCTTGGTTGACTTTTCATATTCAAGCTTTCTTCAAACATGCTATTTGTTTCATTTTCAATCCAAATCACTCCTAATTCACCCGATATACTCTAATACTGTTTTAAAAGCATAATATATGTAAATGCAAGGTAACGGGGTGATAATTCCCGTAAGAGTTATTTGGTCCTTGATCCAGATAGGACGACCACTGACACATAAGGCCTCTATCATGGTATCCCAAGTGACACCGGGCCTGTCGTGGTAGAAATCCACATCATTGGTAAAAGCAGGCAGTCTTAATGCCTGCCTGACACTAGGCACTTTGGCCCAAACACCCTTACCTCTTACGAAGACCTCCCTAGCTATGCCGTAGGGCGCATTTTCATAAAACTCCCTGACGAGCATCTTGTTGACGAGAGCAGGTTCATCAAAAAGAATTACATCTCCCTGCGTCTAATTTTCTCGTACAGGTCGGGCTTTTCAGCTCGAAGAGCCATCCTATCAATGGAGATCTCCTGTAGCCAAGCTTTGGTAGCCTTGGCATGAAAATCATTTTCAACTTGAGTCACAGAAAATAGTCCTTTATTTTGCAACAAGTGTAGCATGTTATTAGTAATCTGGAATGATTTAGCTTGAATGACTGGCACAATAATGGCAGTTGCCAAATTATCAGCATTTGGTTGTGCCCAGTCGAATAAAGCACTTCATGCACCTCCTGTGCCTCCTGTACATTCAACCCAGCTTGCTGGTTTGGGTCATTTACGTCTCCTATATCAAAATCTAGTTTCGGTGGTTGCTGAGATTGTTGAAGTTGTCTGATTGCCCTGTTTCGTGCCCGGAATGTTTGCTCTGGGCCTGAGAGTCCTTCAATTAGTTCTCCAGTCCTTGCAGATTTCCTAGGCATGCACCTGAGCACCCAATTCAACAACCGTCAAAATTTTTAATTTGGAGTGTGTAGAAAGAACCTGACTACACAAGAATCTTGTAGTTCTGTCAATGGCAATTGATAATTTCGTTAATTCCCCGGCAACAGCGCCAAAATTGATTCACGCCCAAATATGTTGTATAAAAGACAATGCAGTCGCTATCAATATAATTCGAATTATTATGTCCAGAGTCGAATCCCACAGAGAATTAACCTATCAATTGCAACTTTTAAAACCCAACAATACTCCTGAATCAGCTTCCCAAAATTTTGAATATATTTGTGGATGATTTATACTAACTACTTTTTGCAAGAAACTAAAGAATTGAAGAAAATAATTGAATGTGATGTAGAGAAAAGAAAGACTAAGGTATTGATTTCTCATATTGATGGAATCTCTTATGTTTATGCTCATACAAATTGTCAATATTTTTCTATCATTCATGAACTCTATTTCTACCGTAATCTCTCCCGAGTAGTTACAATAATTTACTATTGCACTCTTCCGAGCTACCCTAGCTAGCTTTAATTTGCACGGTTCACTTTAGATTGCACCCAAGGTTTCGTTATTCCTAACCCCACATATACGCCCACAATTATAGATTCCTCCAATAATCTAAGTGTGGTGTTGTTCAACAATAACCTAAATATGCACTATTTTCCAAGTTATGAACACTAAATAGTCACAGCTAATTAAGGATCCTATCAATTAACTACAACAAGAACGAAGTTGAACAAATACAAATTTAGTTAACAATTTGTATTCACATAACCCAGAAGTTCATCAATCAATAGGTTCGATCAAAACTTTAGATAAAGATTTAGCTACTCATAATCAAGAAAACAAGATAGATAATTGATTTCACAATCAAGAATTCAATCTAAAAGAAAGAAAGATGTTGAGAGAGTTCTCTCTTACTAGTTTGCTTGCAAAAGTAGTCAATAGTACAAAACTTTCCTCCTTTGGGCGAATCCTAACAATACATATAGGGTTTAGGTTACACAACTTGCATTTTTACACTTTAGTCCTTTAAAATTCCGGCTTCCACCGCGGTGGATCAAGTCTTCTGAATCTTGAAAATATCCGTAGGCCTGTTCTACTGCGATTCTGCCGCGGTAGCGGTGGAACCGCGGTCAAATAGTGCCTCGGATTCTTCCGGCTATTTCAGCACAATTTCTTGACTTGTTCCATCCTTGGCCTTTTTCACCTTCTTTTGACTCCAAACCCGCTCTTTTAGCCTTCATTAACACTTGTGTACCTATAACGCACTAAAAACACTATTAAGATAATTTTGTCATCATAAATAATATCAAAACAACAGTAAAGTGTGATTATTTAGGGCATAAATATAATCAAATTCACCTATTATCAAACACGAATAAATTCAGATTTCAATTATGAATTCGATAAAGGGCCATATATGAGTACGGAGTATCTCAAAGGCTCAAACCAAAAATCGACAGAAAAATGACCAAATAAGGTCTGAAATAGCGTGGATAATCTAGCAACAGAAACAACACGTCAACAATGAAAACGCAATGACTCAACTTCAAAGCGAGCACGCATACGCAGATCCGAATCTAAAACACTTCAAATCTCAATTGAGTGACGCAAAGAAGAAGCTTAGAAGCTAATGTTGAAATGGAACTTCTGAGAACCGCTGAGAGAATCAAACTGCCCCCCTCCTTTCGTCTCTGTGTGTGTCCTATATTTATAGAATATGCGGATGTGTTGATTATTATGTGTAGATGTGTGGAGGGAGTGAGAAGTTATTGTTAGGTGTGTGATGTGAGTGGAGGAAAGGCATGAGTGATGTGGGGAAGTTGGGTGTGAGAAAGTGAGGGTAAGGCATGAGTAAAATGGGGAAGTGGGGAAGTTGGGCGGTTTTATTTATTTAATTTTTATTTTTATTTTTTTTAACTCTATATATATTTATTTACCTTTTCCTAAAACCTTTTTTTTATTAAATAAAAGAAGTAAAAAATAATACACACATACCAAGTTACTTTAAGACTTAAAGATACTATATATATATATATATATATATATATATATATATATATATATAAACCAAGTTACTTTAAGACTTAAAGATACTATGTAAATAAGAAAACTCAATATTTACACTAAAGTTTAAATTATATCAAAAAAAATACTACTATAAATTACATCTAAATTAAAAGAAACCGATTATATATATAAATTTTCTTCTATTTAAACATTAAAAAAAAATATTATATTCTAAGAATATGAATATTTATAATTGTTTTTAATTTCATAAATAAAACTTATTAAGAGTAAGATAACCATTTAAAATATTAAGATTAAACCTAAAAATATATTTACACTAAAATACTATAGAATTTAGGTGGGGTCAAAAATTAGGTGTTCATATTTATCTACTACACCAGTTAATTTCCATCACCATAACATTAAATGCTACGATCATTGCGCGTTACTATATCTATCAAACCGTTACATCCATTATAGAAATGACAACGATTTCTTTAAGACATTGCAACGGTTGCACTACATATTGCAACGGTTTTTAGATTATTTAAGAACAATTTGTATGTCCTATGGCAACGATTATGTTAGCTATTGTAACAATTTATTTGAATTGAAAATATTATCTCCTGTTGTAAATAAAGATTTACATATATATATACAATAAACTATAAATACTAAAATTTATATAAATAACAAAATTGAACTATTCATAATCGAAACTGTCCAATAAGCTAATAATAAATCCATAGATAAATGTTACCAAGTACATACATTTGATATTTAAAGATGTAAAAGTTTTAAAATGTTTTGATAATAAACATTCCCAGAAACCACTACATGCATCTACAACAATCAACAATTCAAAATTCTATCAAGTAAGATCTAGATCTTTATCACTGTATCCGTCTTCCATTTCTTCAACTACTCTACCTATAAAAGAGTACAAATAAAGTTATTATCCCTGAGAAAATTAGAAAGATCACAGCTTGATATTGTATATATACACACACAAACAATCTAATATAACTTCATCCCAGAAGCTGAAATCAACAAAGTAAGATTCCTAAACATTTACAAAGATGATTCGAGCAAGATCTCCAAGTCACAGCTTTATTGGAAAGGACACAATCTTTCCACGCCCAAATAAGCATAAGATCAGTTAATGCACATACACACACCCCTCTGATATAACTCCATCCCAGAAGCTAAAATCAACAGAGTAAGATTTCCAAACATTTACAACACCTCCAAGATTACAGGTTTATTGAATAATACACAATTATATGACACCCAAACAATCAAAAATCAGTTAAGCACATATATTTACACACAAAACTGATATAACTCTACCCTAGAAAGTAAAATCATGAGAGTAAGATTTCTACTACAAGTGATAGACCTCTGTGACATCCGTGGTCAATTTGAAGCACATGGCACCTATAATTGAGCATGCAATAATTTATTAGTTCACCATCATTGCACACTTTTCAGCATTTGGAAGTTGTGGTAATTTCGTTAATGACCACCAACTGAACAATCACTAATCAGTTTAAGCACACACATATATTTGGAACACCTCTAAGATCAGAACTTTATTGAAAAAAGACAATTATATAACACCCAAATGAGCAAAAATCGGTTTAAGCACACATATATTTAGAACACCTCCAAGAAAACAGCTTTATTGAAAAATGACTGAATTTTTTGATACCCAAATAAGCAAACAATCAGTTTATGCCCACACATATAATTTATACTCTTCACATCTCAGAAATAGGAGATGAACAAAAGAGTTTAAAGCTAATCTATGGGCATGAGACCAAATACAACCTATTCTCTTTCCAATTAGAAACAAAAACAAGGAGTAATATCCAAAATATTTAAAATACCAGTAATAAACAGAATAAATGTTAACTAGAAAAATACAAAATTCAGTTACGACAAAGGAGATACGAAGGCTGGTATTAAATATACTAAACTTAACATTTACAATAGAAGTTATACGCACTGACAAAAATGTTATTGCAGATTACATATCAAAACAAAGCTACACAGACTAACGAAGAAACAACCGAAAAGCTATACAATATCATCACTGCCCTTTCTTTAAAAATGGACAGTAAACTAAAAAAGATAAAATCCAATGAGGAGAAACTCAAAGCTATAAGTCAGCAGCATGACTATAAAAATGCGGGACTACGTCGATCGGAAGACGGTAAAATTCCAGAGCTAGAAGGAGACGTTGGGAAACTCCTAAAAACCCATAATGTTTGTTTAAATACAGCTGTAGGAACAAGTAAGGGAAAAGAAGTAAGTAGTAAACCAAAATATACAAAAAACCTAAATAAAATATTCGAAAAACCATTTATTCCAAAATACCAAAAAGATCCATTATTCGTACCCCCACAAACTATTTCATACGTAGACAGCCTAAGCCAAGATAAGAAAACCTACAACCATATAACCAGAACATACGTAGAAAATATCTATAAAATACAAACCTTTTTAAACCTCAAACCAAGAGCTACAACAACCGAACCAAATACCGATTATATAACACAAAGATTACAAGGCTATAACAGACTTATCGCACTACCTAACACCAACTCCAAGCTAGTAGCAACCTGCTACAATTATGAATTATTGAACACCGTATATACTATGGATGGAACAGAATTGACAGCTATACCAGACCTACATAAAGCATTTATGAATTATAAGCGAGTTACTAAAGGAAAATTATTTTTTATTAAGTGTTATGCGGCACCAGCAGAGATACTATTTGATGAGATAAAGCCACCAATTCAAGTGGTAAAGATAGGATTGACCAGGGAAATGATCATCCCAGAAATTATTGAACAACAACCCGAGATACCAAAATTAGATATACCGGAATTTTATGCTAATAAAAGAACTATAGGAATAGCAACTATTGTACAAGAATTAGCTACAAACTATACCAATGGAAACCCGATATGGAGCTATTATTCAAGAGATCAAGTCATGATATATTCAAATTCCAGAGAAGTAAGACAACCAGATATGGAAGAAGTTAGACAGTGGGTCATAACACTGTTAAATCCAGAGAAGATACCCCAAACAAGAGCTATCAAAAAAGAATTTATTTCAGAAAATTTATTAGCTAGATATTGTAAATTAGTAAGCCAAAAGTACTCAGATCATCTATGTACAAAGTGTAACGGAGAAGATAATTACATTCCAGAAGTAGAGCTTGAATAAGCTACAGAGACAAGATGATAAAGCTATCATAAAGCTAAGAAGAAAAAGAGGAGAAGAAGACAAAATGAGAAAATGACATATAACAACCAAAAGAAAAGATACGTACCTTGAAGATGGAATTCAGCAAAAGCAAAGTTAGGCAAAGAAAAATGAAGAAGAAGACAAAGCAAGATAGTGACATAAAGCTAGGAAAGCGACATCCACCAAACCGGACAAAATATAGTGGAGCACTAGCAGATAAAGCAACGGACGAGATAAAAAGAAAAAGCTAGATAGGAATATAATGTAAATTATTAAAGCATTATTAGTCTTTCTTTTTATTATTTTATGTAAAGAAAACAGTAGAAAAACGCGTCAAGAAATAGTTAACGCGTTATAGAACTAATATAAATAGATTAGCAGATAGGAGAAGAAAAAACAAGACTTCTCTACGGGAAGCAAAAGCCTTCTTTGTACAAATTCTCTCAAACACTTATAATAGAAAAGATATTAAGTTTTTCAAAGCTATCAGTTCGAGGATGAGGTGGAGCATATGTCAAAGATTCTAACGTGGTTCGGATCAAAATAATCCTACGTCCATCAGAGAACAATTGCCTTTCTATTATTTACAAAGGAAGGGGAGATTTCCCAATTACACTTAAGAGAATTTCTCTCTTTAACTCTCTACTCACAACAATATATTGTATTGTTTTTGGGATGGTTTCTACAAATGAAAGAGTGCATCTATTTATAGGGGTAAGGACCTCCTCTTGATGTCATTGGTGACATCAAACTACCTCCGCTTGATGTCATGGGTGACATCAAAGGAGGAAGCTTCCTCTTAGCATTCATGCCAACTCTTTCCACCAACTCTTCCAATTGGCATGACATTGTTGACTAAATCTAAACCAACATTTTCAGCATGGCATTGTTGATTAAACATAAACCAACATTTTCAAGAAATAGTTAACGCGTTATAGAACTAATATAAATAGATTAGCAGATAGGAGAAGAAAAAACAAGACTTCTCTACGGGAAGCAAAAGCCTTCTTTGTACAAATTCTCTCAAACACTTATAATAGAAAAGATATTAAGTTTTTCAAAGCTATCAGTTCGAGGATGAGGTGGAGCATATGTCAAAGATTCTAACGTGGTTCGGATCAAAATAATCCTACGTCCATCAGAGAACAATTGCCTTTCTATTATTTACAAAGGAAGGGGAGATTTCCCAATTACACTTAAGAGAATTTCTCTCTTTAACTCTCTACTCACAACAATATATTGTATTGTTTTTGGGATGGTTTCTACAAATGAAAGAGTGCATCTATTTATAGGGGTAAGGACCTCCTCTTGATGTCATTGGTGACATCAAACTACCTCCTCTTGATGTCATGGGTGACATCAAAGGAGGAAGCTTCCTCCTAGCATTCATGCCAACTCTTTCCACCAACTCTTCCAATTGGCATGCCATTGTTGACTAAATCTAAACCAACATTTTCAGCATGCCATTGTTGACTAAAACATAAACCAACATTTTCAATCTCCACCTTGGTTTGCGTTTCGAGTGTGCGTGTGAACAACTCTGGCCAAAACTTCTAAGCTTACTGGGCAATCCCATTGTAAGAAACAAGAAGAATCAAACCATGGTTGAACATACCACCTCCACCTAACAATTGTTCTCTTCGGAGTTGCATCAGTTGATGCACACCCCCGCCAAGTCTTTGCAGTGTGCAAACTTAGCGAGCGGGACTATCTTGGTCAACATATCTGCAGCATTATCGTCTGTGATAACCTTCACGACCTTGATAGTTCCCTCTTCAACATCTCGAAGGAAATGAAATCTGACATCAATGTGTTTAGTGCGCTCATGAAATCTTTGATTTTTCATTAGATGAATAGCACTCTGACTATCACATCTAAGAGTTGATTCCAGCTGAACCAAACTCAATTCCGCTACTAAACCTTTTAACCAGATAGCTTCCTTCACCGCCTCCGCTGCTGCCATGTATTCTGCTTCTGTCGTAGACAAAGCGACAATCGACTGCAGAGTCGACTTCCAACTAATGGCACTGCCAACGAGGGTAAAGATGTATCCGGTTGTGGACCTTCTTCGGTCAAGATCTCCTGCATAGTCAGAATCCACATAACCAAGAATTGAAATACCTCCACCACTTTTTCGAAAAGTCAGACCAACACTAGAAGCTCATTTGAGATATCTCAATATCCACTTGACAGCTTCCCAATGCCTCTTTCCTGGGCCGGGCATGTATCTACTTACCACACTTACAGATTGAGAAATATCTGGACGTGTGCATACCATAGCATACATAATGCTACCAACTGCACTGGCATAAAGAATCTTTGACATATGCTCCACCTCATCCTCGAACTGATAGCTTTGAAAAACTTAATATCTTTTCTATTATAAGTGTTTGAGAGAATTTGTACAAAGAAGGCTTTTGCTTCCCGTAGAGAAGTCTTGTTTTTTCTTCTCCTATCTGCTAATCTATTTATATTAGTTCTATAACGCGTTAACTATTTCTTGACGCGTTTTTCTACTGTTTTCTTTACATAAAATAATAAAAAGAAAGACTAATAATGCTTTAATAATTTACATTATATTCCTATCTAGCTTTTTCTTTTTATCTCGTCCGTTGCTTTATCTGCTAGTGCTCCACTATATTTTGTCCGGTTTGGTGGATGTCGCTTTCCTAGCTTTATGTCACTATCTTGCTTTGTCTTCTTCTTCATTTTTCTTTGCCTAACTTTGCTTTTGCTGAATTCCATCTTCAAGGTACGTATCTTTTCTTTTGGTTGTTATATGTCATTTTCTCATTTTGTCTTCTTCTCCTCTTTTTCTTCTTAGCTTTATGATAGCTTTATCATCTTGTCTCTGTAGCTTATTCAAGCTCTACTTCTGGAATGTAATTATCTTCTCCGTTACACTTTGTACATAGATGATCTGAGTACTTTTGGCTTACTAATTTACAATATCTAGCTAATAAATTTTCTGAAATAAATTCTTTTTTGATAGCTCTTGTTTGGGGTATCTTCTCTGGATTTAACAGTGTTATGACCCACTGTCTAACTTCTTCCATATCTAGTTGTCTTACTTCTCTGGAATTTGAATATATCATGACTTGATCCCTTGAATAGTAGCTCCATATCGGGTTTCCATTGGTATAGTTTGTAGCTAATTCTTGTACAATAGTTGCTATTCCTATAGTTCGTTTATTAGCATAAAATTCCGGTATATCTAATTTTGGTATCTCGGGTTGCTGTTCAATAATTTATGGGATGATCATTTCCCTGGTCAATCCTATCTTTACCACTTGAATTGGTGGCTTTATCTCATCAAATAGTATCTCTGCTGGTGCCGCATAACACTTAATAAAAAATAATTTTCCTTTAGTAACTCGCTTATAATTCATAAATGCTTTATGTAGGTCTGGTATAGCTGTCAATTCTGTTCCATCCATAGTATATACGGTGTTCAATAATCCATAATTGTAGCAGGTTGCTACTAGCTTGGAGTTGGTGTTAGGTAGTGCGATAAGTCTGTTATAGCCTTGTAATCTTTGTGTTATATAATCGGTATTTGGTTCGGTTGTTGTAGCTCTTGGTTTGAGGTTTAAAAAGGTTTGTATTTTATAGATATTTTCTACGTATGTTCTGGTTATATGGTTGTAGGTTTTCTTATCTTGGCTTAGGTTGTCTACGTATGAAATAGTTTGTGGGGGTACGAATAATGGATCTTTTTGGTATTTTGGAATAAATGATTTTTTGAATATTTTATTTAGGTTTTGTGTGTATTTTGGTTTACTACTAACTTCTTTTCCCTTGCTTGTTCCTACAGCTGTATTTAAACAAACGTTATGGGTTTTTAGGAGTTTCCCAACGTCTCCTTCTAGCTCTGGAATTTTACCGTCTTCCGATCGACGTAGTTCCGCATTTTTATAGTCATGCTGCTGACTTGTAGCTTTGAGTTTCTCCTCATTGGATTTTATCTTATTTAGTTTAATTTCCATACTGTCCATTTTTAAAGAAAGGGCAGTGATGATATAGTATAGCTTTTCGGTTGTTTCTTCGTCAGTCTGTGTAGCTTTGTCTTGATATGTAATCTGCAATAACATTTTTGTCGGTGCGTATAACTTCTATTGTAAATGTGAAGTTTAGTATATTTAATACCAGCCTTCGTATCTCCTTTGTCGTAACTGAATTTTGTATTTTTCTGGTTAACCACCATTTTACCTGTGCATTATCTGTTCTCACAATAAATTTGCTATAAACAATATATGCTTCGAATGCAAGTAAACATTTATATAAAGAACATAGCTCTTTTCTATTTATTTCCCATTTTATTTCTGCTTCGGTAAATGTACCTGAATAATATCTACAATGGTGTTCTATTTTTTCATTCTCATACCTGTATTTTTTCTTAGCTTGTTATTAACTCGTTTTGCTCTTACTTTCTCTCCACAAGGGGTTGTAAACCACCAATGTGTTTTAGTAATTATATGAGGATAAAGTTTGTCTAAAAATGGCATTCCTATTATCATATCTTTATTTGTGAACTCATAATTATAAATTTCTTCTATGGTTAATATTTTATCACATATTTGTACTTTTACATTTTTAGCTTTATGTGTGATTAAACTTCCTTCATCATTAAATCCTTTAGCTACTATGGGTACTTTTAATTTTTCCCATCGGGTAGATAACACTTTTGAGCATATTAATGTGCAGCCCAGACATAGCTTCAAATAACATAAGAGTGATGTTTAGGTAGAGGACTTGAGACTTTTCTGCTCCACAGAAGATGAGGGTATCATCTGCAAACAGAAGGTGTGACACAGAAATAGGAGAGCTCCTGCTATTACCCACTGAGAACCCTTCAAACCATTGTAGTTGTTTAGCTTTTTCAAGCATTCTACTGAGTCCCTCCATAGCCAGTATAAAAAGGAAGGGTGAAAGAGGGTCCCCCTGTCTAATCCCTCTCTTTGGAGAGAAGAATCCCACTGGGCTTCTATTAACAAGAATGGAGTACTTGACTGTAGTGATGCAGTATCTAATCCACTTGATCCATTTCTCTCCGAATCCCATTTGTCTAAGTATTGAGAATAGATAAGACCAACCCAATTTGTCAAAAGCTTTTTCAACATCCAACTTGAGCAAAAGTCCAGCTTCCCCCGTTCTCATTTTCCAGTCCAAAACTTCATTTGCTATAAGAGCAGCATCAGTTATTTGCCTCCCTTTGATAAAAGCATTTTGATGACAAGAAACAAGCTTCACTATCACCCCTTTGAGTCTTTCAGCAAGCACTTTAGCTACAATCTTGTAAATGCTGCCTATAAGACTTATAGGTCTATAATCCCTTAGCTCTATAGCTCCTTTTCTTTTAGGGATGAGTGCAATAAATGATGCGTTGAAAGACTTAACCATGTGGCAATTCTGATGGAAGTGGTTGATGGCGGCAAGTACATCATGCTTAATGGTATCCCATGACTTCTGAAAGAAGGCCATTGTGAAGCCATCTGGACCGGGGCTCTTGTCAGGGGCACAACTGTTTATAGCATCTCTCACTTCTTCTTCTGAAAAGGCATTCTCCAGATCCACCCTTTCTTCAGGTGTTAGGCGCTCTAGACCCTCAAACTGTGTTGTAGGTCTCCAATCCTCATCCTCGGAGTATAGATTCCGGTAGTACTCGATTATTTTACCTTTGATAAGATCTTTGTCCTCAATGATTTCATCGTCCACCTTTAGCATGTCTATGCAGTTGTATCTTCTGTGGGAGTTAGCAACTCTTTGGAAGAATTTTGTGTTCCTATCCCCTTCTTTAAGCCACAAGCACCTGGATTTTTGTCTCCATGAAATCTCCTCTGTCTTTGCCAGCTGCTGTAGTTCAATCTTTAAGTTCAACATCGTTGTTTTTTCAGCTTGGCTCAAGATCCTGCCTTCAGTTAGTTGCTCCACTAGCATCAGTTCCTCCAAAGCTCTGGCTTTCCTTGTTTCTATTTTGCCAAATACTTCTTTGTTCCATATGACTATGTCTTTCTTCAGATGTTTCATCTTTTGGAAAAGGATAAAGTCAGGGGTGCCATTAACCATGTAACTCTGCCACCATTCTGCAATTTTTTCCCCGAAACCCTCGTGTTGTAGCCACATATTTTCAAATTTGAAGTAGGAAGGATTTGATGACCAGTCGCCACTTTCCAGCATTATTGGTCTGTGATCTGATATAACCTTTGGGAGAGCTAATTGCTTCGCAGAGCCAAATGTGTCATTCCATTCATTGGAGATGAGGAATCTATCAATCCTAGATGCTTGAGCAGAGTCTTCTCCCCTAAACCAGGTATATGTGGCTCCTTAGAGTGGGAGATCAATCAATTCCATCTCTTGGATGAAATCAGAAAAATTTCTCATAGCTCCGGATCTTCTTATGCAGTTGAACCTTTCATGCTCAAATCTACATACATTGAAATCTCCGCCTATCACCCAGTGTTCACTCCATAAGCCCCTTATGGCAGACAATTCCTCCCAAAAAACTGTTCGTTCCCAATTAGAGTGAGGCCCATAGACTCTGAAGCACCACCTAAGATCCATTTGAACCACTTCAAGCATTGTGGATAGAGAATAGAAACCTTGTTGAACATCAGTACAAGTCCATATTCTCCTGTCCCAAAAAATAATTATTCCCCCACTAGAACCATTTGCCTTGAGTTCTGCCCAGTCTACCCATCTTGAACCCCAGATGCTCCTTGCCATCGCAGCAGAACAATCTTCCAATTTTGTTTCCTGTATACACAAAATGTCTGGCTTCCACTTTTGCACCAGAGATTTGATAGTGCTTCTTTTACCACTATCATGTAACCCCCACACATTCCAGCTGATAGTTTTAACTCTCATTCAGAAAGAGCTTTTTGTTTCCTACCCCTCGTAAGCCTTTCCACTGAATCGCAGCTCCCATTTTCATAATTAATCATACACCTGAGGTTGTTTACCTCAATTTCCCCTTTCTTTTTCGATTTCTTATCTGCCCTTGCCCTGGTTCTTTGAGATTGAAGTTGATCCCTCCTCTTTTGTTCCATCCTCAATATCATGTCCAGGATTTCATGTTCAAAGCCCGAGACATTAATACCAAAAGCTTTGCACGCCTTGGCCATGACAATTTTTGTCCATTGAGTTGTCTCAATCACAGATGGGTCGGCAATAGGGTGGTTGTTCTGAGAGCTACCGTCGTACCAGGGTAGTGGCAAAACCTGATTGTAAGAGGAGTGGTCAGAATCAGAAGCACTAACCAGAGTAGATGTCAGCTTCAGACATGGGACCAAGGATATTGGCATGCATTGTGACTGGTCTGCTTCATCGTCTGCCTCGTTGGAAGTTTCCTCAGATGCTCCAGTAACGAGCTCAAAAGGGTCCTCCATCTGTGACTGAATAGCTGAGTTCTGTGGAGTTGGAGTTCTTCCAGTGGATTTTGCACAGGCTGTTTGTATTTCCACCGATAGAGGGTCAAACCTGTTTTCAATCAAGAGCTCCATAGACTTGTTGAGGCAAGGATCAGAGATTGGCCCAACAGCCCTCCATACTGATTTATTATTTGCTCTACTTGTTTTGTTTTTTGGACTCTTGGAGTAATAAAGTTGATCCAGTTTATGGCCCAAGACCTGCTGCTTTTCTTTACTCTTTTGGGCTTTCATCAAGTGGGTTGGGTTGTTGACCTGGTCAACAGGTTTTTTGACCACTTTATTTGAATTAAAGTGGTTCAAACCCAAATGCAAAAGCTTAGGTTTGACAGGCTGGACTTCAATAGCCTTTGTTTGGCTCGAGTAAGCTACTGTACTTGACTTCATCTTCTTCACCTCCACTCCAGTTGTCTCTATTCCGTTGCCGGTGATAATTTCTACGAGATTGTCATCCAAAATAGTGATTTTGTACTTCAACTTTCCAACTTCCAGTACCAAATTGTTGGGTAAACCACCTTCCTTAAATTTAACACATATTCTGGCCCAGAAAAAGTGCGACCTAAGCTTCGTGTCTTCATCAGTGTCAATGAAGCCACCACAGTTGTCTCCAATAAACCGAAAGGAATTGGGGTTCCATGCATGCAATGGTATACAAAAAGCCTTTATCCATTTTTGCACAGATTTGCTATTGGTCGGAGCTGCACCATTTTTCGGCGACCACCATTGAAGCGTGAGACGCCTGCCATTCCAGAACCACTCACCGGCTATGATTCGCACCGCTTCAAGCCTTGATGGGAACTCAAAGAGAAATTTATTGTGGCCTAATGGTGTAACAATGAGCCCTGCAGTGATCTTCCACCTGTAAAGGAACCATTTTTTGATAACTTCTGTGTTGGGGCTGAGGTTAAAGGCGTCGTTGAATGTCCCAACCAAGCATTTGGAGAAGAAGTTTTCATCGTCTCTGTTTCTGTCATCCCTGTCATTCTTAGTTTGTTCCTGTGACTTAGTCTGCTGCAATGGCCACTGGATTATTTTTGCTGCATCCAGATATTTCTTGTTCTGCACATCAGCAAAGTTTTGAAATCTAATGTTGATACTCTTCCCCAGAAATTGTAGGATCCTCCCTGCTATGTCTCCCCAACCCTTGTTGTAATCTATTTCTGGAATAATGACAACAGACCTTCTATCTCCCAACCATGCTTCCACTCTAACATATCTGCCATAAACATTGTAGTTCTGATAAACTCTGAACAAGTAGGACTGGATCTTCCTCCCCCACCTCCGATAGAGGTTGCCTTGACCACGTGAAGCTTTCTGTAATGTTTCACAAACCCAGCGCAAATTTTCTTCATCGATCTTGATTCTGCTAGTGAATCTTGCCCCCCGCTCAATCAAAACAAACCATCTGTCGTAATCCTCACTGATGTCAACTAATTCAAACGATTTATCACCTGAGATAAAATGGATTTTTCCTCCCATGACACAGGATGTAACTCATCATAAAATTTTCTGCTAACTTTTTGCCCGTCAAGTTTAAAGGTTAAGACTGCTGAAGTCTACTGCGCAATCCAAGTTGCTGTCTACGAGAAGAAATTGGAAAACTTTTGCATAAAAGAAAACAGTACATGATTTATCACATGGTTTTTGGTTGCAAAATAAAATAAGTATTACGTAGTAGATTTACCTTCATCATTAAATCCTTTAGCTACTATGGGTACTTTTAATTTTTCCCATTTATCTCCATTTATCTGTTGGTAAGCAATTATATTTACATATATTTGTTTCTGCTCCTGTATCAATCATAGGTGTGTAATATCTATTGTAGTATCCTTCTACTATTATTTTCATTAACACATATATTTTCATATCAAAGTTCTTTTTATTAATATTTTTTCCCTATATAGGTAATACTTAATTGATTTTGTTCTATATTATAAGGCTTAACTTGTTCTAACCATTTTGTGCCTAATATTATATTTGCTTTTTGTAACTCTTCGTGAACTTCAAATTCTATTTTGATTTTTCTAATTCCGCCTATTATGATATCTTTTTCCGTAGTATCTTTTATTGGTACTATGTTTCTTGGTAATTCTGGACATATATTTTCACTTATCTTAATTTCTTCGTCTTTGACTAGAGATTTTGAAATATAATTCTCTTCTTATCCTGTATGTATTAGCATTAGGTAATCTTTTTTATCTATATTTCCAATTATATAATACTGGGTTAGTTTGGCTGTAATGTTTGTTTCACTTGTTTTAGAATTATTTGGTGTTATTGACATATTATTAGATGCTTCGGATTTTTCATAAGCTATTCTTTTTGATGGTCCTGCTTTATCATTGGTAATTCTTTTTGAAATATTTATTCTGTCTTTTACTATATCTAAATTTTCATACATATCTACTTCTCTATAATTATAATTATTATTATCTATTACCTTTACGAAATCTTCAAAAGGATTTTCTACCTTTATTTTATTTATTTTGTTTTTAGCATTAATATTATGTTTTGTAGTTAATACATATAAATGTCTACATCTTGTTGTAAATAGTTTACTTCCTGGTGCTAGTCTTATTCCTGATATCTTCCAGTATAATACTAGTGAATTATCTATGTTTTTATCTGTTACTGCTACTGAGTAATTTGCACTAATTAAGAACTTAAATTTTTGGTATATTAAATTTCCTCTAACTGCTCCAATTATATTTCTTTCTATAGGTTCTACAATTTTGTCGTCTGCTAAATATAGTTCTATTGGTGTATCTATTCCTTCTCTAAAACATGCTTTTACTAATATCTTTGTTCCTCCTAGATGTACATATCTTATTGGCTCTTTAGCTTTTAGATCTTGTATTTCTTTGTTAATTATTCTTCTTGTCATTAATGGTATACTAGCTCTTCAGCGTATTTACAGTCTACTATATGTTCTTTTTGACTTATCACATAGTATTCTTCCTTTTTCTGTTAAATATTCTGTCTATTACTGGTATTTTAAATATTTTTTCTACATTTAAATCTAGTTCTTTTCTCATTATTACTTTAAATAAATTATCATCAAATATTATCTTTTGTTCTTCACCTTCTTCGGTGGTTCGGGCATGTGCGGAGGAGAAGCCCCGATGCCCCGGTAAGGAGTTGTGAGCGGCTAGCGGTGGTCGGTGTGAGGCGAGGCAGAGGGAGGCCTAAGAGATACTGGGGAGAGGTAATTAGACAGGACATGGCCAGGATGTGTATTTCCGAGGACATGACCCTTGATAGGAAAGTTTGGAGGTCTAGTATCAGGGTTGTAGGATAGGAGCTTTTAGATTTTTCGTACTCCTTCCCCGGGGTGGGTGAGGCGTGATAGGGCCGCCATAGACGATTAGCGTGTGTTCTCTTATGGTAGTCATTTCCGGTAGTTGATGTTTTAATATCATTGCATGCCTGCTTATTTATGGTACATATGTCTCTTATGTTTAAATAATTTTTATGCGTTGTATGATGGAATAACTAATGCGGTTTTTGTTTTGTTTTGTTTGTTTGCCTTTCTTTTCCATGCGCCGAGGGTCGATTGGAAACAGTCTCTCTGCCCTTTCGGGTAGAGGTAAGGCATGTCTACATATTACCCTCCCCAGACCCCACCTTGTGGGAATATACTTCATTATTTTCATTTTCCGAAATTTCATATATACTATCTTCACTTTCTAATTCATAGTCAATATATTCTATTTGTAAATATTCTTCGTTATCTATTTTTATTTCTGATATTTGTTTTTTCTTAGGATTTTTAGGTATTTTACAATCTTTAGCTAAATGTCCTAACTTTCCACAATTATAACACGTACATTCTTTTATTGAATTCTTTGGTCTATAAGGTCTTTTATATTTGTAATTTTTTACATAATATCTTTTTCTTGGTTTTTTATACTTATATTTTGTCTTTTTATATTTATTATATTTTTTATATCTTTTTCGTCTCTTATAATAATTATCCCTATTATATTTGTCTTTACATCCAAATTGGGTGCTATCTTGTCTTTGCAACATGCTAAATTTCTAATGAATGTTTTTTCCATTTTTAACTCATTTTTATATTTTTCACATATCTCAGCATACCATGTTTGTAAAAATCTTATCCTTGCTCCTAAAGTATCTTGTAATTTTGCATTATCCCAATCTTTTATTATTTTTGAACTAAATGGTTCTGGTAACTTACTAAAATATAGTTTTCTTATTTCTATATTTTCATCTGAGGCGTATAGTCCTTTATAATATTCTTTAAATGCACATGTATATTCTTCTATGTAACACATATTACATATTGCTAATTTATTCATTAAATTCCTATTTATATCTTTTTCTTTTTCCTGTTCTGCTTCTTCTGTGGCCAGACTACTAAATTCATTCCTTATAGCTGATTCATATTTATTTAATATATCCATGGGTTTTGTAGTATCTTCTCCTCTAGCATTTTTACTAGCTCTTAGTGTTGCTTTGCTTGTATTAGATAAATTATTGAACCATAATTTTGCTAATCCCATCAGCGTTCTTTCTATATATTCTGGTGTTTCTTTTATATCTAAATTTTTTTCCATTATTTGTTTTGCAATATAAGCTGTCCATAATTGTATAGTCTTATTTATATCCGTGACGCAATCTAAGTCCAAAAGGTTATGATATCTGTCAGTTATTTGTTCTGGTATGTATTTTTCTTTTTCTAAATATTTTTCTCTTTTATTATACCCTTCTTTGTAATTATATTTATATTTTATATTCCTTGATTTTGACGTATTTGGCCTCATATTATTTTCCTCAAAGTCATTAATCTCTATGTCTGTTAATTGTTTATCATTGTCTTGTTCTATTTCTTTATGAATTTCTAGTTTATTTATGTCTTCTAACATCTCTGTATACGTTTCACTATCTTCAGATACATCATCTTTTATTTCTATATTCTCCATGTTTATAGTATTTGTTTCTAGTACTTGTGTTTTTATTTCTTTTGGTTCGTCTAATTTTTCTTTTAAATTATTTATTTCTTGTAGTAAATTTTGTTCTTTTTGTTTTTCTTTTTCTTTTTGTTTTTTGTCATATAATTCTTTTAACATTTGTAATTCTTTCTCTAATTCTGCAATTCTATTATTCTTAATTTTAATTTCCTCTACCTTTTTTATTTCTTCAGAAGCTTGTTATTTTTTTTTTATTTCGTTCATCCTATCTATTTCTTCATTTTCTTTAGCTATTCTTACCATTGCTGTCAAATTATCTTATAATTTTAATTCTTCCTTACTTAACATTAAATATAGATGTTCTCCTATTTTTTATATCTTCGGCCTAAATTTGAAAATACTATTTTTACTCTTAATCCGTCATAGTTTTCAAAGTCTGGAGGTCTAGTATCGGGGTTGTAGGATAGGGGTTTCTAGATTTTTCATACTCATTTCCCGGGGTGTGAGGCGTGGTAGGGCCGCCCATAGATGATTAGTTTGCGTTCTCTTTTGGTAGTCATTTCTGGTAGTTACTGTTTTGATATCATTGCATGCCTGTTTCTTTATGGTACATATGCATCTTATGTTTAGATAATTTTTATGGGGTGTATACTTGGAGTAACTAATGCGGTTTTGTTTTTTTTGTTTTTGTTTGCCTTTCTTTCCCCTGCGCCGAGGGTCGATTGGAAACAACCTCTCTGCTCTCTTGGGTAGAGGTAAGGCCTGTCTACATATTACCCTCCCCAGACCCCACTTTGTGGGAATATACTGGGTCGTTGTTTTGAAAATACTATTTTTACTCTTAATCCGTCATAGTTTTCATAGGTTTTTTCGTCTATAATGAATTCTTCTTTGTTCATTTTTGTTCTGTTTGGTATGTACTATGTTGGTATACGATTCTAAATTATTTATTTGTATTTCATATTTTTTATTATATTTCTTTGTGCTAGTATTGATTTTTCATTTGTAATTATATCATTTTCTAGCCTATTTTTTCTAGATTTTAACTCCTTTATTTTTTTGTTAATTTGATATAATATTTCATGTTTATATTTTTTCGTTCTTGTTAGTTCTTCTTTACAGTCCATATTTTTGTTTTTTATTTGCTAACTTACCTTGTAAGTTAAGTATATATTTATATTTTAGGTTTGATATTGTATCTATTAACTGGTTAATCTTGTTTCTATCGGTGTTTTTTTTTAATCGTTCATATTCTATATATATTTTCAATTCTTCTTTTATTTTTATGCACTCTTCCTTATTATATTTCTTTATATTTGAAAGCTCTGATACCATTTGGGGATTTGGTCGGGGTATAGCTCCGATTAGCTCTGTTAATGGTCGTTTAGGTTGATTAGTTACCAACACACCAAAGAAACTAAGCATCCATGTTTGTTCTCTATTACTCTTACTTTTAGCAAGTTCATACTTTAAGAAAAATAAGACAAAAAATCAAACCTCGATGATTCGAGCAAAAAGCACAGTTTGCCATGGATGCTTCAACTTTTCGATTCTCGTTATTGGTTTCAGACGTTTTCTGCAAATAAACAAGCAAAGATTGACAAGGGACCACCTAAAATACAAGTTTTCTGTAGTCAGACACAAGCTTTCCAAAAATAAACACTCTGTATTAAATCTACGCGCTCCTGTGGCTTCTTCAACTCAGGGAAACCCATTTTTGTTCCAGGGATGTACTGCAACAAAAAGATTTCAAGCCATTCTGCTTCTAAAAAGTATCCATACACATATATACCTCAAGAAAGTTAAAATCTTATGTAGATGCATATCTTAGGTAAGAATTCTACAAGGTATCAACTCACACACAAACACTTAATATTCTAACTTCAGCACTATACTGCTAGAACTACTATTGGATACGCAGGAGTCTCGGCCAATCCGTATAGGAAATAGTAAGCTCTCTCTACACCTGCCCCCAAGAGAATGTTCTAGTAGCAAAAATGTATGTTGATGATTCCTTAAATCTAATTTGCTAGTTATAGAATATTATGGCAATTAGAAATACACTAATAAATAGAGGCAGGGTTTGACTAAAGACAAAGATGAACTGCCCTGTATATTCTATTAACTATAAATACAAGTGATTAAGTGAACATGAAACAACATAAAGGTTAAAATTCCCAGGAAATAATGTTCAAAACTACACTATAGTATGATTCAAGAAATTATTGTACTTCCAGCTTTAACAACATGGCTAAGAATAAAGCATAACACTTTCTCATAGGGTAAAATAGAAATTGGCAAACAAACCGTGAGAATATTTTTGAAATGCCAAAAGAATAGCACTTAGATATACATTAAAAGATCTCATGAACTATTAACAAAAGAGGATACAAGAAATATAATGAGGGATTTTGAGAGGGTGAAATCAAAAGCAAAAAACTTTGGTCGTTTCTCAATCTGATACTTCAGATCGGCAAAAAAAATACTAAATCAAATACCCAAAAACAAGAAAAACCCTCAAAAATAAAAACTTCACAGCAAACCAAGTATTTGTACAAGTCTTATAAGCAAAAATGGAGCAGAAAAAAAGAGCTCACCAAGTCACAACAGAATCTACAGATTCAAGATTTTGCTGATGCTTCTTTTTTTGGTGGTGTTTGGCCAGATTAAATCAGCACGGATAGTATCAAGATAATAATCACCAAGTTAACCTTAATTTTAAGTGGCAAGGGTGGGGAGGAAGAGATTAAGAAAATAATAAATATGATAACCTGAGATTAAGCAAATAGTAAATGTAATGGCCTAATCCTTTAATATAATTATAACTAGATTAGGCTATAATTTTAATCCTTGAACATTTTAATTACAAGCTATTTTATCTCCTACACATTTGGCAAAAGATGGATATAATTACCTTGGCGGGATCAGAATTCCAATATTCAAGAAGATCTTTAAAGGAGACGCCGCATCTATCGGCCTATTCTCCATTCGGAGCTCGTCATTCTTATATGCCTCAAAGTGATTTTATTTCAACTGACTTTTATACTTTCTCCAAGCAGTACAAACTGAATCAAAGACCCATTTGTTCACCTCTTCAGGAATACCATATTTTTCCTACAAATTTAGTGCAATTAGGTTAGTATAAGAAAATGTGAAATATCATCCAACCAAGTGTTTTTAAAAGCGCGAAGCGCAAAAAAGCGACAAGGCCTCGCTTCGCTTCAAAAGCGAAGCGCACGCTTTATTAAAGTGAAGCGCAATTCTTAAAAACATAATATAAACCTTGCAAAGACACAATATTTTATCAATAATCAAAAACTTCAATTTAAATACTTAAAAGTACCACCAAATCATCCACAAATTGAAAATATCCCTGTAAAGATATAAGGAAAAACATAATCAATAAATTGAAAATACATATAATATATATATAATAATTAATTATAAAAACTGAAATATACATTCTGAAAATATCAAATAAACTAAAAATATAACATACTGAAAATGTAATAATATATATATATAAAAGAAGAGAAAAGAAAGACAAAAAAAAGACTGGACTGACAGAAGAAAGAACAAAAAGAAAAACAATCTCTGAAGAAAAAGAAAGAAAGGAAAAACGAGAAGAAGAAGAACTGAAGAAGAAGAAGAAAGCAAAGAAGAAATTACCTGTAGAAGGAGCTGCGCAACCCTAGCCCTCTGTTTTTCGAACTGAAGCAGAGCAATAGAAGGAAGAAGAAGAGTTGAGCGAGACAACCCTAGCTCTGTTTTTCTCTAAAAGTGAAGAAGAGAAAGTGAGAAGCGTACGTATTTTGACTCTTTTTGTCAATTTAGGGTCTGTTTTGTATAATTAAAAAACAGACCCAAAGGTTTTTTTTTTAAAAAAAGGGCCCTTCTGCGCTTTTACTGAAGAATCGATCGCTTTGGTCGCTTCATCGCTTTGTCGCTTCTGCGCTTCTGCCATGGAAGCGATCGCTTCTCTAGGTCGCCTCGCTTCAGCCTGCAAAAAGCGATAGAGGGTCGCTTCGCGCTTTAAGCGACGAAGCGATCGCTTTTCTAAACACTGCATCCAACTTTTATCACCATAATCCGTGGATATCATATATAATATATTCAAATCACCAAAATTAGTATTAAGGTAAGCAAGGTCAAGGGATCAAGAAGGCCATACTTGGAGGTAAAAGAAAAATTTACCTTTTTAGAGAAACTATACAATAAAGAAACAGATGTAGGATAAAGAATTGTGGATAAGGAAGAAATGATATCTCCTTGTAGTATTGAAGTGCTATACTGTTAAATGTGTCTCAATACAATATTACACAAAAATAAAAATATCAACAAAAAATTAATTTCTCTGACAGTAGAAATTCTCTTAAATCTGTGACAAGACAAAAAAATCCTTACAAACATTAGATCTAAACCACATCTAAACATTAGATCTCCCTGCAATTGACAAAAGAATCAGAGTATATATCAATCCCTACTGTTTTACAAACGGATTCTTCTAATAACAGAAACCACCCAAAACTAATAAGTCTTTATCCTTTACCGGTTTTGTTTCATGCATTTGGGATCTCAAGCCTAGTTGTATTGGTTTCTATTTTCCATCTTTCAATAGATGCTCATAATCATTGTTCCAAATAGTTCCCAAATTTTTTCCAAGGATAGTCAATTAATCGTGTTAATAAACAAAACAAACATGAATTTCCATAAATCGATATGAATACAACATATCTGCAAAAACATATAAAAGGGGAAACCACATTGCATGCAACTGAAAAAAAGTACGAATTAAAAAAAATTTACTGTAAGAAATAAAAAAAATAACAGTTACCAAATCAAAAAATATTAAGAGTTTCAGAAAATAATACTTAAGAAGAGCTGAAGGTTACCCGAATTACACGTACGGAGTAGAAACTTGATGCAAACTAGTAAATAAGTAGAAACTCGATGCTAGGGTTTTTGAAAGGAAAATGAATTTTGAGTAAATGAGCAAACAGAGAGGAATTGAAAATGGGAAGTAAAAATATACTCCAGAAAACTTACCGAGAGCGAGCGAGTCGGTAATGGCGCTGACAAGCGAGAAGAGCTGTTGACTGGAGGAGATCATAATTTCCGAAAGCTTGGATCGGAGGAGATGGTAATTTTGACCGCCTTTTGACTAAGATTTGGACCGATTTTCAGATGTGATTGTTTTGAGGTCTTTTTAACTGATTTTCACTGGGGTATTTGGGGCTGTTTTTGGACTGATTTGAAGGTGATTTGGGATAGTATTTGCGAAAGAAAGGAGCTACTCCAAAAATCCCGTTTAGACCACGACTACTCCAAAAATCCCGTCTTCTTCTTCTTCTTCGTTCTCTCTTTCTACTCAACCCAAATTTAGTTCTCTCTGAACAAGGTGGTGTTACCGTGTTTCTATGATCTTTGGTGGTGAAGATGACTGGAGGAGGAGGTGAGTGCTTTGAGGTCTCCTTGTAATGTCCGACAGTGATGAATTAACTTGTACCCTAATTTTTAGGGATTTACATATTTCATATAAAAACTAAAGAATAAAAATAAAAATCAGATGGTGGGCCTTTCATTTTAGCGGGTATAGAAAATTTGGGTGAAAAATAAGAAGGGAATTAATGACTGTAACATTCGATATAATTGTTACCATAGATTGCTTTACTGCTACGGTTTGCCATATATACCTCTATCAAAACGGTTTCAAGCCTATTGCAACGGTTCAGTTGCTAAATGTCCCGACGGTTCGAATAATTATTTGTAACGGTTAAAACCATAACAATAGACTACCTATAGTAACGGTTACTAATTCACGCCCAAACAACGGTCGTAGTCAATATAATCCGATCAATTAAGTCCATAGTCAATCTCACAGAGAATTAACCTATCAACTGCAACTTCCACAACCCAAGAATACTCCTGAAGGAGCTTCCCAAACTTTTGAATATATTTTGTGGAATATTTTCTACTAACTAACTTTTGCAAGAATTTAAAGACTTGAAAGAAATAATTGAATGTTGTGTAAAGAATGAAGAGAAAGACTAAGGTATTGATTTCCCCTATTGATGGAATCCCTTCTGTTTATGCTCATACAAATTTTCAATATTATTCTTTCAATCATGAACGCTATTTTACCATAATTCTCTCCCGAGCAACTATAATAATTTACTAGTGTACTCTCCCGAGCTACCCTAACTAGCTTTAATTTGAACGGTTCACTTTAGATTGCACCCAAGGCTTCGTTATTCCTAACCCCACCTTTACGCCTACAATTATAAATTCCTCTAATAATCTAAGTGGTGTTGTTCAACAATATACCTAAATATGCACTCTTTTCCAAGTTATGCACACTAAATAGGCACAGCTAATTTGGGATCCTACCAATTAACTACAACAAGAACGAAGTTGAACAAATAGAAATCTAGCTAATAATATGTAATCACATAACCCAGAAGTTCATCACTCAATAGGTTCCATCAAAACCTTAGATAAAGAATTAGCTACTCATAATCAAAGAAACAAGATAGATAATTGAATTCATAATCAAAGATTCAATATAAAAGAAAGAAAGATGTTGAGAGAGTTCTCTCTTACTAGTTTACTTTCAATCATGAACGCTATTTTTACCATAATTCTCTCCCGAATCCTAACATTATATATAGGGTTTAGGTTACATAATTCACGTCTTGATAATTTTGTCCCTCAAATTTCCGGCTTCAACCACGGTCCATCCGCGTTCGCGGACGGATCGCGGAAAAACACCTCTCTGAATCTTCAGAGATTCCGCGAGCTCTTTCTACCGCGGTCCGTCCGCGTTCGCGGTTGGATCACGGCAGAACAGTGCCGCGGATTCTTCACCCTATTTTTCAGCACAAACTTCAATCTTGCTCTACACTTGGCCTTTTCACCATCTTATGATTCCAAAACTGCTTTTTTAATCTTCAATGGCTCATGTGTACCTATAACACACCAAAACACACTAATAACATCATTTTGTCATCATAAACAATATCAAAACACAATAAAGCGTGATTATTTAGGGCATTAATATAGTCAAATTCACCTATTATCAATACCCCACACATAAACCTTTGCTCGTCCTCGAGCAACCTTAATCACACTTTAGGCCAATTTTTATTAATGTCTCCCCCAAAATATGCCACAAAAGCTATCTTTCATGATTAACCTGAGACATGCACAATCCTTACCTACCCGTAAACTCAAATACCAGCACATTATTGCTTACTCTGGTTATTATCACGGACTTGCAAATTTACCTTATTCTTCCTGAGTTACATGCCCTCACACAATTTATTGAGAAAAGTTCCCACACATAAATAATTTAGAACATGGAACCTATAGATATAGGAAAAATTCACTCACTCTCAACAAAGAACATTCATATGCATACAGATACACCATATGCTTGCCCCTAGTGTAATACTCCACTAATTGAGTTATTCAATCAAAGATCAAAAGGTCTTTAAGGGTTATAATGTAGGCTATGGGACGTGTAGGATACTTTTGGTTATAGTGGCTAACCTCCTAAGCACTTTCTTTTTCACAATTTCCCTTCAAACTTTTTCATTATGCTTCCCCTAAACATTCCTTCACCTTTTATTCACTTTTAATCCCCAATTTTCTTTTGGTGTAACTGGCCTTTCTGTTTTACATATATACATTGATATTTTTTTTTCATCATTGCTTTGTAACGCATTTACATTATTTTGCCAGTTCACCATTTTCCACCATTCATTCTTGATTTCCCCTTTTTCAACTTCCCTTTACCCCACACTTAGACTTTTGCATATTCGTTACAACACAAGTGCTTCTAGGAGGTAAAGTAGAACAATACAAGATTTCGATTTTTATGAACATTCAAGGGTTATCAAAGAATAGGCTTTAGGCTCAAAGGGGTTAACTAGGATACTATGTACAGGTGAATTCCAGTTTATTGATTTAAGGGTTTACACAAAGAAATGCCTCTATCATCTCTATAACCAAACAACTTCTATTTCGTTTTGCACTCACACAGTGCATGTTCTAGGTATCATGTAAAGCATATAATGTAGGTAAAAGCTCACACACACTTAGCATGCAACTCATTTAGAATGAGTTCATCTACAAAGTCCTATCAACGTTCAAGCAAGTTGTATTGTGCTATTTAAGGCATACCCTAGAATCTATAGTCAAGCTTAGATCATACACTCTCAAGTTCATTTTAGTTTTGCTAACGTGCATACTTGGGGTTACATGTTAACCTTTGCCCTCTAATCCTAAAAAAGAAAAATCTACCTAACCCGGTTCAATAAAAACCCTTGGAAAAGAACCGTGGTCAAAAGAAAAACCAAGGGGGAGGTGATACACTACCTAGAAAAAGAAAAGAAAAGAAAGAAAAATTCCTACGTGGACTACTTCCCTCAAGAGTACTTGTCCAAATAGTCCGTCATCAGGAAGAGTTCTCTACTCATATTTTTGAATTTTTCAAATTTTTGATTTTTTTGTGTTTTTATTCCGACTTAGACCCTTAAGAAACCCGTCGCCAAGTGTCCATCATCGGGCCAAGCCAACTAATATAATTTACAACTACAACTACTCTATACAACATAAAATACAAGATAAGTCTCCCACCGCACACTTAAGATCATGACATGTCCTCATGGCATAATTATACATGTATAGCACATAAGGGTGAGAAAACTTACATGTGACTCACTCAGAGTTGGAGACGGTGGCGGGGTCGACATTGCAAGCGCGACCTAGAGCTCGGAACTATGCCATGAACCTGTTCTCAATCCTAGCCCGCCTTTGGGACATCGCGTCCATGCGCGTGTGTAAACCGTCCACTGAGGTTCGTAAATCCACAACATCCTCCTCCATAGACCTAAGCATAGGTCTAGTGGACTGGGACCTAGATAGGCCATCTTTATAATGAGCGTGCCTAGAAGGGCCGGCGGAGTCAGTGGAATGCCGTGACTGGACAACCGGCACAGGGTCATCCTCATCATCTATATCAATCGGGTCGGTGCCTCTACCCACCCGGATGTAAGAGGCCTTGAATGGAGCTTTTTGAGGAAGCTCACCATCCGTAGGTAGTACCGGAGTCCGGTGGGAGTGGCACAGAGAAGTGACAAGAGACGGGAAGTAGAATCCCTTGGATTTGAAGGGGTCCCCTCAGCACCATCTCGTCACCTATCATGCGGGCAAGGTCAACGTCCCGCTGGGTGATAAAGCACCATGTCAGCAATGCCCTATTAAAGTTTACATATGTTATGTTGCTGGAGGGAAGAAAACGGTTACAAATAACCGAGAACCAGCCCTTGGCAGTATGAGTGAAGCTGCTAGAATGCAGAGTACTTTGGTCTCTTATCTAGATGGGATGACCATTGACACACAAGGCCTCAATCAAGGTGTCCCAAGTGACACCGGACCTATCGTGGTAAAAGTCCACGTCACTAGAAAAAGTGGGTAGTCTAAGAGCCTGCCTAATAGTATGTACTTTAGCCCAAACATACTTACCTTTGACGAAGACTTCTCTGGACATTCCGTAGGGTGTGTTCGCGTAGAACTCCCTAACTAGCATTTTGTTGACGAGGGTCGGTTCATCGAACAGGAACTCCATCTCCCGGTGTCGGATCTCCTTGTACATATCGGGCTTCTCAGCCCGAAGAGCCATCCTATCGATTGCGATCTCCTGTATCCAAGCTTTTGTAGCCTTGGCATGAAAGTCCGCTTCAGCTTCCTCGCCCGTGAACCGAAACTCATCATAGGTTGGTTTCCTAGACAAGCTTGCTACATTCCTGGATCTTTTAGGAGCTATAATCCTGCACAAAAGAAACAACCAAAAATTTCCATCACGTTAGTACATCGGTTGGCTACTCAGACTTCACCATTCGTGGACTACAATTATACTTCCTTTAGTGCTATCATACCATAACTTCTACTTTTGACCATATTTCCAACAACTTCACCAAATCTACCTAGTGCACCCGACACTTACTTCTTTTGGCATTCCAACATTACCCAATTATACATACACCATCTCCAATTATATACAACAACAAACAACCCAAAACTTAGGCATTATCTCCCCTGAAAATACAACACTCAAATACTACAACATATTTTTGCCAACCTTGGCCAAAACAACACCAAATAATTCAACCATCAAATTGGGTCTCCAAACCATCATAAATATAACAATTCAACACAATGGGGACCCAACAATTTCAAATACACCAACATCCCACAACTCAATTATACCACATTCATACTAAAATAAAAACAAAAATTATATTAACATATTCTACTAAGTCTAGCATGGTATTACACAAATACTACAATTAAAGTGTGTTAAACTAAAATTTTCTAAACTAATTAATTCTACAAAAATTAAAGAGACAAACCAAAAAGAAAAATAGAAGAAAAACTTACTTGTAAAAGAAGGGAAGATGGGGGTGATGGAGATGAAGGAGTTGGGGAAGTGGTGGAGGAAGGTGGGAGAGGTTCAAGAAGAACATTTAGAGAGAAGGAGGAGGAAAATAGGAAATTAGAGAGAGAAAGGGGGAAGGGGGCGGCTGTGTGTGTTGAATATGAGAGGGGGAAGTGTATTAGGTTAACTAAAAAAATGGGGGATTACTAAACGTGTTCATTATTTTCCGCGCTGTCAAGGTCTGATCGCGGTCGGTCCGCGTTCGCAGTTGGACCGCGATGCAGAAGGTTCAGATAGGCTGTTTTTTCGCGGTCCGTCCGCGTTCGCGGTTGGACCGCGGTTGAACAATGTCTCTGAATCTTTCACCTAGTAGCAGCATTTTTTTTTGTTTTTTTTGTATAGACTAACTATAATGATATACACTTACAATAATTTCGTGAGTTGCCTCCCACATAGCGCCTGATTTAACGTCGCGACACGACTCAACTTAGCGCATTTCAAGGCTCGCTAGACCATTTCAAGGCTCGCTAGACCTTTGAGGTTTTTCATCGATGTCATCCATGCCAACATATATTTTCAAATGTTGTTCCGGTGACGCCTGATGACGAGCAGTGTCGGTTAGAGTGATTTGGCAGACTTCATCCGCCTACATTTAGTGGTACTGAAGGCGAGGATGCCAAGGGATTCTTGGACATGTGATAAAGGATGTTCCGTATGTGAGCACATGATTTTTGCATTAGGTAAACAAGATTCCAAAATTAAATAAAATAATATTTTTGAGTGTAATTACATGTCTTGTTTGAAATTAAATGCATTTTATGTGTTTGAATAATTAAAATTAGAAAATCAAAAAAGTATAATACATGCATTTTTGAATTAAGTAGTTAATAGAAAATCAACAAAAAAGAGCATTAATAGCGGAAATTAGGGAAAAATAGTAGAAAATTACCAAAAAATATTAGAAAATTAGTGCAAGTAAGAAATTGAATAATTTAAATAATACAAAAGAAGAGAAAACAAAAATACAAAAGAAAGTGCATAAAAACAATTAAAACAATCAGAAAATAAAAAAAAATACATTGGGTTTAATTGTTTTGGGCCAAAAGGAATTGAATTAATTGGCCCAAACATATTAGCCCAATGAAATCCAGTCCAGGAAACCAAGGGATTTGATCTTAGCCGTTCATCAGGTTTAATCTAACGGCTGAGAATCAATCCAGAGTTTTTGATTAATTGAGATGTGAGACTCAATCTCAGCCGTCCATCAGGTTGAAATCCAACGGTTGGAATAATTAGCGGAATTATTTAATTAACTGGGATGTGAGGATTAATCTGAGTCGTTCGTGTGAATTGATCTGAGGGTCAAGACCTTTGGTCTCCTTGGCAACTAAACGACGCCGTTTAAGTAATGCTCTTAACGACCGTTGATCTTCATTAGATCAACGGTCCAGATTTCCTCAACCCCCTCGCCTATAAAAGGCTTTGGTCTGAGAGAGACGGCCATTTTCAATCTCTCCCAAACCCTAGCCGCCTCAAAATCTCTCCCTTCGCCTTCTTCTCCATCTTCATCGTCCCCTTCATCACCCCTGAAACCCTAGCCGGCCATGGAGGCCACCACCTCCCACAGTGGTCTCCGGCCATCTCCCCTTCTCCTCTTCTCCTTCTTCTTCAACTCAAACAACCTTCAAACCCTAGAAAACCCTAAATCAGAACCTGTTCTTGATAAGCCGGTCACCGGAACCTACCTCCGGTGACCACCAAACAACGAATCTCCCTTTCAAACCCAATACCAAAAGGACCGTCTTGGTCCGATCTATCCAACCATACCACTCACCTCCCTCGAATCTCTTCGGAGATCTTCGAATATCCAAAACAAAGTCGCCGGAACCTTAACTCCGACGACTCAAAATGAAAACCCCACCAAGATCCAATGCCCATTTGAGTAATAAAACGAGAGCCCAGGCCCAACAGAATAAAATAAAAGTGGCCTGGGCTTGATATTGAAATGGAAAAAGATTAAGGGAAAAACATATGTAGAAAATATAGTTAAACAATAGGGTTAGACCTTTAAAAAATGAAATTGGGATGAGCCTCGCACAACACTAAAAGTGGGGCCCCCTTTAGTAATGATATAATACATAATAGATTCGGGAAGGTTGATAGAAAATTTCACAACCTTTCCCAAAGATTTAAAGCCGTTAGACACTTACTAGGCACGATTTAATATACCTTCCCTATAAACGAGTGTGCACTTTGTGCGACTCAAATCTAAATCCCGGCAAAGCCTAAATGTACGAAAAGTCACAGGCGTACTGGTTGCAGTGTGATTCGAGGTGCGTTTTCGCGATGCCGCAATTCTATAAAATATTAAAGTAAAAGCACATACGTATTGTTAAAATCTATAATGAGTCAAACAAGAGTCAAGAATGATGATTGAGCGACCGTGCTAAAACCACGGAATCCGGGAGTGCCTAATACCTTCTCCCGGGTTAACAGAGTTCCTTATCCAGATCTTTGTTTCACGGACTTTAATAAAAGAGTCAATTTCCTCGGATTCGGGATTAACCGGTGACTTGGGATACCATTATCTTCCCAAGTGGTGACTCTGATAATCTAACAAAAATCCCGAACCGATTGTCCTTTAAGTGGAAAAACTCCTTCCTCTTTGCTATTATATCCGTCTCGGGTATTTGAACATCGAGGTATACCCTACGTATCTTTCCAAACGGATCGGTACAAAAGCCTCTTTTCAGGCATACATATTTATATGTTGGGGTAGTAAAAAGGGAGGTGTGACAGCTCTGGCGACTCTGTTGGGGACTCCCAACCCAGAACTTCGGAATCAGGGTTTAGGAACTCGAGCTCCTTAGAATTGCTGTCCTTGATATTATTTGATTTCGTTATATGATTTAAACAACATGCTATATGTTTTACCGCTTTGATATTACGTGGATTGTATATAAAATTGTGCCGAAAACCCTTCTCTTCTTCAACCCCGGGGATGTGCTTACTGGTTGAGACTCCCCTTTCTGTTAAGTTACACCAAAATTAAGAAACAGAGGCCGGATAAGTTACAAAGCCGATTGACTCCGCGAGTCACCGGTACGTAGCCCCCTCCTCGATTCGAGTTGTCCGCTCGGGTACACGGTCTAACACTCTATGAAACTATAAGATGTTGAACATAGGTCTAAGGCGATTATTTGCATCATATCTGACTTAGGGGACTCAACACAGGGGTTGGGTCCGTCTAAGACAGATGACCCGTTATTTAAAAAGATGGAGCATATTATGTGTTGCATTTTATTGTCCTTGATCGTTATGCGGACCGGCAAAATTCCCGAGGATAGAAAAGTGTTGAAAAGAAAAGAGAGAAATTGGAACTAATGAAAAAGAGAGTGCATCCGAAAAATCCGAAAATTCAAAAAAAAATGGTTTTGTTGTTGAAATAATTGGTCAACTAATCCGACCGAACTACGCACGTTTGATTCTTCCATTAGGCGGGATACGTAGGCAACCCTTGAACGGGTCCAACCACACCTTTTAGAAAAAGACCAAAAAGATTTTCTTTTCAAATAATCGGAGTGATTGCTATTTTTGGAAACGGTCGAATGTTCCGAAAGGACGCCGGAAGGTTGTATTGGCAAAAATGGCCACTTCAAGAGTCATGTCTCTTTCAAAAATGAAAATTTGCATTGAAAAGATTTTTTTCTGAATAAAATCGCCTTAATAAATGTGCAGGATGAGCACAATACTGAATGAACCTTTCCCCTTAATGAATAAAATACCCTTGGAGCTGAGACTATGGTGGCACGACATGGGAATAGAAGGTCAAAATTGGGTCAAAGGCTACCTCAAGGATCTCACGGGTTTATTGGACATAATTCCCCGAGGCGACATAATCGGAGCACTGGTCACATATTGGGATCATGTACACAATGTACTACATCTTCCGGACTTTGAACTCACTCCCTACTCTGGAGGAGATTGCTTTCTACATAGGGAAGAATGATGTCCCCTTGAAAGGAAAATACCCGGTATCCCCGAGAGCAGTAACGATGCATCGCTTTTGGATTCTTTGAAAATTGCTAGGAATGTCCACAATGAGGATTTAGCCAATGGATTTTGCTCCCTGAACTTCATTTATAGCAGATATGGACATGTCAGGGGTTTCAACGACTCCACGAACAAGCTTTGTAGCAAGTCCAACCGAGCAAAGTGGGAAGAGCATCGACAATTTGCTTTCTTAGTGGCATTTCTCGGAGTTATCATATTTTCGAGAAAAGATGGGCACATCAATATAAAGGTTGCTGGGGTAGCAAGCACTTTGGTAGTACAAGACAATTGTACTTTAGCTCCAATGATTTTAGCTGACATCTACCGTGCCTTGACTGCATGCAAAGCTGGAGCCAACTTCTTTGAGGGATGCAACTTGATTTTGCAGATTTGGTTGATTGAACATCTATGCCATCATCCTTCGTTCTCAAGTTATGGGCCGACTGGGAGAACATGCCTTGAAGAATTTTACACGAGAACAAAAGAAGTTAAATTGCCAGAGGGAGTAAAGGACTGGATTTCACATCTACGATCATTGACCGACGGCCAGATTGATTGGACATATGATTGGTTACCTCTTGACGAGGTGATTTATATGCCGATAGAAGGGTCACACTTTTTGATCATGGGTTTAAAAAGTATCCAGCCTTATGCCCCGTACAGGGCACTGCAACAACTTGGTAGATGTTAAGTTATACCAAAGGACGGGGACCTCAGTTCACAAGTGATAGAGATTAGTCAAGATGGGCAAGTCCCGGAAGCAAATGTCCGTCTGATTTGGAATGAATGTCAGAACTTGAAGGTAGATACTTGTGTGTAGAATAGAGCTCGAGGTGAAATGTTGTCTGGATATTCCGCATGGTACCGATGGGGTATTGAGCATGATAGGCCTTCGAAAAGACCTCACTTGCAAGATCTGGTGGAGCAATCTAAAGAAAATAAGAATTGGGCGGCCAAAGAAAGTGAATATAAGGCCAAAATCAGCTTGCTGGAAGAACAATTGAGAAATCTCCAGTTTGAGAGTGGTTTGCAAGCAGCATCCAATGAAGGGGAGAAAAAGCAGCTGAAGAAAGAAAATGAAATGCTGAAGGCTCAGGTTGCTAAGATGAAAATTGCATCCGAGACCCCTATTCGCTTAGCCCGAGATGAGAAATTGATTGAAACTCTTCGGCGCAAGGTGAATGACTACAGCTTCGACTTAGATAAAGCACAAAAGGAGTTAGTCAGGGCTCGGAAGCAAATGGCCAAAGATGCCGAGGAAAGAGCCAAGTTGGTTCAGCAGTTACAGGACAAGCATGAATTTGAGGTAGCTAGACTAAGAAAGAAGATTGTTACAACCACTGTCAAAAGTAACAAGGTCATCAAAGATCTCGAAGAAGAAAGAGAACATTGTTACACGACTATGGCTCGGCTAGAGTTTGAGCTACAACAAATACAAAAAGAGAACCAACGCACTTTAGATGCTCGCACCGAACAGATCAGCCGATTGCTTCAAGAGAAAGGGGTTATTCGAGAGAGAATTGTTCATATTGCTCAGTACATCACCCGAAAGAGCCAACTATGTGAAGACATGTCCCGGGGAACCTTTGTGTCAGTAGTGAAATTCTTTGTGCATCAAGTCATGTCTGACCTGGGTAGGCTCCAAAAGGGATTAGCATATAGGCCCGCGGCAAGACCGAACGATGTCTCGCGGGCACTAGGAGCATTGATGTATTCTTAGGGCATGCATTCTGTATTTATATTTCTTTGCATTAGTAGTACAACACCATCTTGTAAACCGGTGTTTTGAATTATCAATGAAAATCAAGAGTTGTTGTCAATCCTTTTGCTTTATGTCAATTTTTTTTTACGATAGGCAAATAAATAGGAACGCAAATCAATAAAGAGAATAAGGAAAAAGAAAAGAGAGAAAGGAAAAGAATAAAAAGGAAAAGAAAAGGAGAGAAAATAAAAAAGAGGAAAAAAAAGAAGAGAAAAAGAAGAAAAAGAAAAAAAAGAGAATGATGAGATTGGCTCGAAATAAAAGGCCGGGATAATGCATGACGATCCAAGGAAAATGTGTTTATACTAAATCATTGCATATTATCTCCTTATGTGCTAACCACTAACGTGAGTTGCTGTTTATGAGATCCAGATTCTAGTTGGCAACTGGCATTCTGGCTACTCATCCCTACAACACAAGATCTAAGAAAATGACAAAAGCCGTGTCACAAGAAATTGAAGCAACAGTCATGGATCCCGTCCAGGAGGAGGAAGTTGTGGACGCGACGGGGATGAATGAAGAGATGTACAAACTTAAACAGCAGATGGCCGAAATGTACCAGGCTTGGTCGAGGGGTCAACCCTTGCCTACTTATCCCGCTAACCCCGCATACATCCCTCCAACCAATCCCAACCCTGAGCCACCCAGTATGAACTCGTCATCTACATATCCCGACTATCATCACTATTATGCCTCCACCTCTCAAGTACCACCACCTCTGTCAAAACAAGTGCCACCCCAGCCACCCCAGGTTGCTCTGGTATATGTAGAACCTCCACCTGCCGCCTTGCATAAGTCATCCAATGAACCGTTGTTTCATGTACAAGACACCCACTACTACCCACCTGAACCAACCTTTCGGCAGCATGAGTCTCACACTCCATTGATGGAGGCAATCGAAGAGAAACCTGTCAAGAATGCAGAACAGGAGGAGATGGCCAGGAAAATGAAGAGTTTGGAGCATGCCTTTCGTAACATGCAAGGGTTAGGGGGACAAGTAAGTGTGGCGTACAAAGACCTATGTTTGTTTCCAGAAGTGGACCTATGTCAGATTCAAGTTGCCGAAGTTTGACATGTACAGTGGACACGGAGATCCGGTGGCCCATCTTAGAGGATATTGCAGTAAGATGCGGGGCGCAGGGGGAAGAGATGAGCTTCTGATGGCATACTTCAGCCAAAGTTTGAGTGGTTCCGCATTAGAATGGTACATGCGCCAAGATCACACCAGATGGTTTATCTAGGATGATCTCGCACAAGCATTTGCAAATCATTTTCAGTATAATTTGGAAATCATACCGGATAGATTGTCTCTCACAAAGATAGAGAAGAAACCTGGTGAAAGCTTTAGAGAATACGGCTTTAGATGGAGAGAGCAGGCGGCGAGGGTGGATCCGCCGATAAAAGAAAGTGAAATGGTAGACTGTTTCTTACAAACTTTGGAGCCTACCTACTATGGACATCTAGTGTCAGCCATCGAAAAGAATTTTAATGAAGTTGTAAAAATAGGAAGTTTCGTGGAAGAAGGATTGAAAACTAACAAGATTATGAGTTTTCAGCAATCAAGGCCACAAATCAGGCCATTCAGACTGGGAGTGGAGGAACCATTGGGAAGAAGAAGAAAGAGGAAGTGTCAGTTGTGGAGAGAAAACCCTGGAACCGTAGCTAATACCATCACCCACCTAGACCATATCAGCCATACAACCCACCAACCCCATATAACCCACCAACATCATACCACCCACCTCCACCATACTATCCACCTACTACCCCACACTACCATAATCCACAAGCCCAAACTTATCCACCACCACCACAGGTATGGCGAGCCCAGGCCCCACAGAATGTTTATCACACACAAAATACCTACCCCTCTTCTAGAACTTACAGAAACCCGAACAAATCTAACTTCAGGCCCGACCCGGAGATGAGGAACAGAAATCGGACGAAGAAAACATTCACCCCGCTGGGGGAATCCTATACTAGCCTCTATCACCGATTGAAGGAATTGGGAATGTTGAGCCCAATCGAGTCAAAACTTCCGAACCCACCTCCAAAGAATATTGATCAGTCGGTCAGGTGTGAGTATTGCTCTGGAGCACCGGGACACGACACTGAGAAGTGTTTGCATTTGAATAACGCCATTCAAGAGCTCATTGATTGCCGAAGGATTGAGGTACAGGCTCCGAGAGGCTCCGAACATTACTCAAAATCCACTACCAACTCATCATGAAGCACATATGATAGAGTTGGGACAGGAGGAGAGCAGTCGGAAGCCATCCCAGTCGGTCATGATGATAAAGGCCAGTAGCAAAGCAGAAAAGGAGATTGAGAAAGGAAAAGTGATAGCTGAAGAACTAGTGAAAAAGCAACCAACGGTGGAGACTCTTGAAGGTTGTGGTACCAGGTGTGAAACCAATATTAATAGTGAAAGGCGCGAGTGTGGAACCAGTGATTATAAGACCAATGGTATAGATGTCGGTGGTAGATACCAAGACCGTACCTTGGAACTATAACAAGGTAGCAGTGATTTACAAAGGGAAAGAAGTGTCTCGAGAAATTAATGAGACGCATGGTCTAACTCGGTCCGGGAGGTGTTTTGCCCCGGAAGAGTTAAGGAAAATGAAGGTAGTGAAAGAGGGTCATATGAAGAAGCCTGTGTCCGAAGAAGAAGCAGAAGAATTCCTCAAAAAGATAAAATCTCAAGACTACTCCATAGTGGAACAGTTGAGGAAAACACCCGCACAAATCTCTTTGCTCTCATTATTGATCCATTTGGAGGAACAAAGAAAAGCACTGATGAAGATATTGAATTAGGCGCATGTCCCTGAGAAGATCTCGGTTTGTCATCTCGAAAAGATTACCAACAAGATCTTTGAATCCAACAAGATTACATTCTCAGACAGTGAATTGCCCATTGAGGGGACTGAACATAATAGGGCGCTTTATCTCACAATGAAAAGCGAGGAGTCAGTGGTCACCAGAGTGTTGATAGATAATGGCTCAAGTGAAAACATTTGCCCATTGTCAACTCTTGGAAAGTTGAGTATCAATCCCGACAGAATCCGAAGAAACAGTGTGAATGTGAGAGGATTTGATGGCGGAAGTAAGAACACTTTGGGGGATATTATCTTGGAGGTCACCATCGGGCCTGTGGACTTTACGATGGATTTTTAGGTGTTAGACATTGCTGTGTCTTACAATCTATTGCCGGGTCGACCATGGATCCACGCAGCCAAAGCCGTGCCGTCATCCTTGCACCAAATGGTCAAGTTTGAATGGGAGCAACAAGAAGTCATAGTGCATAGAGAGGGAGACACCTGCAATGTCATAATGCCATTTGATGATGTTGATGGAGACAAAGGTCCTTGGGTATACCAGGTGACAGATACTGTAACAGTGAACAAGATTGCTAAGGGTGAGAAATTGGTAATCCCTACCGTGGCACCTGCTGCTGTGATGGTAGCCCGGGAAATGCTTAAAAATGGATTTGCACCAGGGAAAGGGCTAGGGAAAGCTTTGTAAGGAATAACCCAACCAGTTCAGCTGCCAGTGAACAAAGACACCTTCGGCTTGGGATTCAAACCCACCCACGCCGACATCCAAAAAGCCCAGAAAGCCAAAAAGGAAAATTGGACCCTTCCTAAACCCATCCCAAAACCGTCCGACACCTTTGCCAAGCCTAGTACGAAACGACATCTGACATCTGCTGCGTCTAGGTATGCTGAGACCAGGCCTGATGAGGAGCTCTTGATGAGGTTTGAAATGTTATTTGGGGACGTGAACATGGTAGAAATGGGAGAGGGTACTAGCAGGATCGATGTTCAGTTCGTGGGATCTGGTGTTATGCTCAACAACTGGGAAGCCACTCCTTTCCCAATCAGGAAGGAGTCTTGGTAGTTAGCTCTTGAAATTCATCATCATTTCCCCGAAAAAAAAAGCAATTTTACTTTCTGTAGTCCCCCATCCCCCATGGAAATCAAAATGTACCCAAAACTTTGTTCATCTTTGAGATATCAATGAAATGCAGTTTTCTTCTTTCTTCATTTTTTGCCTTATTTTTTATCTTTTCTTTTGTACGGTTCCATATGTGCTGATTCTGATGACATGTCATGCATGAAGAATTCCCGGTCCAGTCTGACAATCGAATTATCATACAAGAAAACGAGAATGATAGTGAGATAGAATATGAGGATGAGGAAACCCTGGAGGAAATAAGTAAGGACTTGAACCAATATGAGGAAAAACCCAAACCGAACTTGAGTGAGACAGAATCCATCAATTTGGGGAGCGAATATAATGTCCAGGAAATGAAAATCAGTGTTCATTTGGAGACACCCCTCAGGGAAGAATTGATAAGATTGTTGCATGAATTTAAGGACATCTTTGCTTGGTCCTATGATGACATGCCCGAACTTAGTACTGACTTGGTGGTACACAAGTTGCCTATCTATCCTGAATGCCGGCCAGTGAAGCAAAAGTTGCGAAAATTCAAAACGGACATCAACGTAAAGATAAAAGAAGAGGTGAATAAGCAGTTTGAGGCGAAGGTCATACGAGTTACTAAGTACCCCACCTGGTTGGCGAATGTTGTGCTGGTCCCAAAGAAAGATGGAAAAACCAGAGTGTGTGTGGATTACAGAGACCTCAACAAATCCAGTCCAAATGATGATTTCCCATTGCCAAACATCTACATATTGATCGACAATTGCGCCAAGCATGAGATCGGTTCATTTGTAGATTGTTATGCCGGTTATCACCGGATCCTAATGGACGAAGAAGACGCGGAGAAAACTGCTTTCATTACACCTTGGGGAACGTATTGCTATAGAGTGATGCCGTGTGGATTAAAGAATGCCGGAGCAACTTATATGAGGGCAATGACCACATTATTCCATGACATGATGCATCGAGAAATCGAAGTGTATGTGGACGATGTCATCATAAAGTCCAAGAAGCAACATGATCATGTGAGGTATTTGAGGAAGTTTTTCATAGAGTTCGGAGGTACAATCTTAAACTCAATCCTGCAAAATGCACTTTTGGAGTGCCTTCAGGGAAGCTGCTGGGGTTCATAGTGAGTCGGCGGGGCATTGAACTAGATCCATCAAAGATCAAAGATATCCAGAGCCTACCTCCGCCGAAGAACAAGAAGGAAGTAATGAGCTTATTGGGAAGGTTGAATTATATTAGCCTGTTCATCGCTCAGTTGACATCAACATGTGAGCCGATCTTCAAGTTGTTAAAGAAAGATGCAGCAGTAAAATGGACCGATGAATACTAGGAAGCCTTCGACAAAATCAAGGAATATTTAGCAAATCCTCCAGTGCTAGTTCCTCCGGAGCCGAGAAGACCTTTGATCTTATATCTGACAGTGCTTGACAATTCTTTTGGTTGTGTGCTGGGACAGCATGATGAGACAGGCAAGAAAGAGCAGGCTATATATTACCTTAGTAAGAAATTCACTTCTTACGAGGTAAAATATACTCAGTTAGAGAGAACACGTTGCACATTAACTTGGGTGGCTTAGAAGCTGAAGCACTATCTGTCGGCATACACCACGTACTCGATATCACGGTTGGATCCTCTGAAGTATATATTCCAGAAGTCTATGCCTTCAGGAAGGCTTGCTAAATGGCAGATTCTGCTCAGAGAATTTGACATTATTTACGTAACTCGTACGGCGATGAAGGCGCAGGCAGTAGTAGGATCACTTAGCAGAAAATCCAGTGGATGATGAATATGAGCCACTAAAGACATATTTTCCGGATGAGGAGGCAATAAATATTGATGAAATGGAACAAAATGATAAGCCAGGCTGGAAGATGTACTTCGACAGAGCCGTCAACAGTAAAGGAGTTAGGATTAGAGCAGTGCTTATTTTAGAAACGGGTCAACATTATTCCGTTACCGCTCAGCTTCGATTTTTCTGTACCAACAATATGGCCGAATATGAGGCATGTATATTGGGATTGAGGATGACAATAGACATGGGTGTTCAAGAAATCTTGATCATGAGTGACTCGGATCTTTTGATACATCAAATTCAGGGAGAATGGGAAACAAGGGATCTGAAATTGATACCTTATCGGCATTGTTTGCATGAGTTGTCCCAAAGGTTCCAGTCCATAGAGTTCAAACATATCCCGAGAATGCATAACGAAGTTGTAGATGCTCTGGCCACACTATCCTCTATGTTACATCATCTGGACAAAGCCTATATAGATCCACTTCAGATCCAGGTGTGTGATCAGAATGCTTACTGTTTTGCTGTGGAAGGAGAATTGGACGGAGAACCGTGGTATCACGACATCGGGGAATACTTGAAGGTAGGAAAATACCCGGAGTAAGCCACCGGAGATCAGAAGAGAACTGTAAGACGCTTGGCTAATGGATTTTTCCTCAGTGGAGGAATCATATATAAAAGAACACCAAACCTGGAATTGCTGAGGTGTATGGATGCACAACAAGCTGACAAGACTATGACTGAGGTACATACTGGAGCCTGTGGACCCCATATGAGCGGGTATGTCTTAGCAAAGAAGATTCTGAGAGCCGGGTATTATTGGCTCACCATGGAGCAAGCAACGGTCGTAGTCAATATAACTTGGTCTAATAAGTCCAAGATCGATCCCACAGAGAATTAACCTATCAATCACAACTTTCACAACCCAAGAGTACTTCCGAATCAAGTTCCCAAAATTTAGAATATCTTTGTATATAATTTTTGAACTACTACTTGCAAGAATTAAGAATGCTTAAAAGAAAGAATTGAATGTTGAATAAAACAATATAGAGAAGGGACTAAGGTATTGATTTCCCCTATTGATGGAATCCCTTATCGTTATGCTCATGCAAATTGTTAATATATTCTATCAATCATGAACGCTATGTGTATCGTAACCCTCTCCCGAGCAATTACAATAATTTACTAGTGCACTCTCCCGAGCTACCCTAGCTAGCTTTAATTTGAATAGTTCACTTAAGATTGCACTCAAGACTTCGTTATTCCTAACCCCGTCTTTACGCCTAAAGTTATAGATTCCTCTAATAACCTAGGTGTGGTGTTGTTCAATAATAAACCTAAATATGCACTCTTTTCCAAGTTATGCACACTAAATAGGCACAGCTAATTGGGGATCCTACCAATTAACTACAACAAAAATGAAGTTGAACAAATAGAAATCTAAGTCACAATTTGTAATCACATAAATGATAAGTTCATCACTCAATAGGTTCCATCAAAACCTTAGAAAAGAATTTAGCTACTCATGCTTGAAGAAACAAGAATAATAATTGAAATCATAAAGAAATAATTGATATAAAATAAAAGAAAGAGTTTGAGAGGAATCTCTCTTACTAAAAATCTTGCCAAAGTAATGAAATAAAGATAACATGCCTCTATGGGGCAAACTAGGAGTTTATATAGAGGTTTTAGGGCTTAAAAAACTAAGTTTGAGTACAATTAGGACTGCTGCTGCGGAGCCCTTCCGCGGTTCGTTCGCGGCCGCGAGTGGACCGCGAACAGTCAAACTTCAGAGGGCTTCTTTTTTCGCGGTTCATCCGCGACCGCGGATGAACCGCGGATGAACAATGCTGCGTATTTTTGACTGCTTCTTCCAGCTCTTTTCACCTTAGCTCTTTTCTTGGCCTTTTCATCCACATATGACTTCAAAATACTCTTCTTAGCATCCATTGCATCACATGTACCTATAACACACAAACAAACACTAATCAAAGCATTTTGTCATCATAAACAACATAAATACCATAACAAAGTGTGATTATTTAGGGTATAATTATAGTCAAATTCACCTATTATCAATACCCCACACTTAAACCTTTGCTCGTCCTCGAGCAATCTTTAATCACACTTTAGGCCAATTAACAAAAATTTGTCTCCCCCAAAATATGTCACAAAAGCTATTATACATGAACAACCTAAGATATGCATAATCTTTACTTAACCATAAATTCTCATGCCCGCACATTATTACTTATTCTACTTATTACCAAAAACTTGCAAATTTACCTTCTTCCTCTTGAATTACATGCCCTCACAAAAGTTATTGAGAGAAGTTCCCACACATTAACAATTCAAATACATGGAACTTATAGATATCGGAAAAATTCACTCACTCTCAACAAAGAACATTTATATGAATACAGACACACCATAGGCTTGCCCCTAGTGTAATACTCCACTAATCGAGTTATCCAATCATAGATCAAGAGGTCTTTAAGGGTTGTAATGTAGGCTATGGGACGGGTAGGATACTTTTGGTTATAGTGACTAGCCTCCCTAAGCACTTTTCTTTTCTTTTTCACAACTTTCCCTTTTTTGTTTACTTTCTTATGTCTCCCATAAACATACCTTCACCTTCCTTCACTTTTGCCCCCCACTTTTCTTGTATTGATGTAGCTGGCCTTTCTAAAATTTTATTCAATATAGCTCTTTTTTTTCAGAATATCTTTTCATTCATTGCTTTGCAACATTATTTTGGCCAGTTCACTATTTTCTACCATTAATTCTTGATTTTCCCTTTTTCAATTTCCCTTCACCCCACACTTAAACTTTTGCATATTCATTACAATACAAGTGCTTCTAGGAGGTAAAGTACAACATTATACATATTTGATGAACATTCAAGGGTTATCAAAGAATAGGCTTTAGGCTCAAAAAGGTTAACTAAGATATAATGTACGGGTGAATTCATGTCTATTGATATATAGGGTTACACAAAGAAATGCCTCTATCCTTTCTACAACCGAACAACTTCTATTTCGCTTTGCAAACACATAGGGCAAGTTCTAGGCATCATGTACAACATACAATGTAAGTAAAAACCTCACACACACATGGCATGCAACTCATTTGGAATCCAGTTTATCTACAAAGTCCTATCGATGTTCAAGCAAGCATTATTGTGCAATTTAAGGCATATTGAGATTCTACAATCAAGCTTAGAAGATACATTCTCAAGTTCAATTTACGCTTTTGCTAATGTGCATATTCGGGGTTACATGTTGCCCTTTTACCTCTAATCCTAAAAAAGAAAAATCTACCTAACCCGGTTCAATAAAAACCCTTGGAAAAGAACCGTGGTCAAAAGAAAAACCAAGGGGGAGATGATACACTACCTAGAAAAGAAAAATAAAAGAAAGAAAAATTCCTACGTGGACTACTTCCCTCAAGAGTACTTGTCCTAAATAGTCCGTCATCAGGAAGAGTCCTCTACTCATATTTTTGGATTTTTTTTTTAAAATTTTATGATTTTTTTTGTGTTTTTATTATTTTATATTACTTACTACACTAATATATACATTATGTACAAGATAAGTCACCCACCCCACACTTAAAAATATGTCATGTCCCCATGACATAAATAAAAATTAAAGCACAAGAGGGGCAAGAAAACTTACCTGAGACTCACTCGGAGTCGGAGACGGTGGATGGGTCGACATGGCATGCTCTTCCAAGTGCTCTGAACCATGCCATAAACCTGTTTTCTGACCGGGCTTGCCTAGTGGACATGGCATCTAGCCGTGTGTGTAAGCCATCTACGGAGGTGCGTAGAGCAGCAACCTCCTCCTCCATTGACCTTAACATAGGTCGTGTGGACTCGGATCTAGACATGCTTGCTCCACGAGGAGCAGGCATGGAAGGTCCGGCTGAATTCGTGGAGTGCCTGGGCCGGGCATCCGGTACAAGATCGTCCTCCTCATCTAAGTCAATAGGGGTTGTGTCTCGTCCAACCCGGATAGTAGTAGCTCTAAATGGAGATTTCGGTAGTAGCTCACCGTCAGCATCAGTAACTGGGGAGTGATTGAGGAGACACAACGTAGTGACAAGAGATGGGTAATAAAAATCCTTGGCAGTGAGGGATCCCCTCAATACCATCTCATCACTAATAACTCGGGCAATATCAACATCCCGATGTGTTACAAAACACCAAGTTAAAACAGCCCTATTAAAGTTAACATCTGTGGTATTACTTGAGGGCAAAATACGTTTGCAAATTATGGAGAACCAACATTTGGCAGTGTGTGTAAAACAGTTAGAGTGTAGAGTTTGATTTCTAATGCATACTGGGATGACATCTACACATAAGGCCTCTATTAGCATGTCCCATGTGACACCGGGCCTATCATGGTAGTAGTCGACATCACTAGTGTGCAATGGCAGTCGAAGTACATGCCGAATAGTAGGAATATGAGCATTGACTCGCTTACCTCTGACGAAAACTGCTCTGACCATGGCATAAGGGGCATTGGCGTAGAATTCTCGGACAAGCATCTTGTTCACCTTAGGAGGTGAGTCAAAGAGGAACTCCATCTCGCGCCTCCGAATCTCATCATAAATTTTCGGCTTCTCCGAGCGGATAGCTATCCTGTCAACTTCTACCTCTTGGAGCCACTTCTTGTTTGCTTTAATGTGAAATGCATTCTCGGCTCCTTCATCAGCAAACCTAGACTCGTCATAAGTCGGTTGCCTGGATGAGCTAGCACCATGTCGGGCTCTCTTTGGGGCCATGATCCTGCACAATTAAGATAGCCAAAAATTTTGTAAACCGTTAGTCATTGGAAGGCTACTCAGACTTCGCCATCCTTGAGAACTCACAATTGACCATTCTTTTTGTGCAATTCCCTCATACTCCTATATTTAGATTCTTTATCTAACTATTTTACACATGCCTATTTGAGCACCCCACACTTAGTTCTTTGAACACTTCTAATATTACCCAATTGACTTAGTCCATCCCCAATAAAATACACCATTATCAATTCATGAGTTGGGCATTATTTTTCCTAAAACTACATTAATACATTATGAACAAGTATAATTTGCCCAACTTAGCTTACTAATCAACATACATGGTGTTCATACTATTTTAGGTTTCCAAATCATAAAATTAGCATCAACAACACAATTGAAAACTCACAAACCAATTCTTTACCAAACTTCAACTATATGACGAGGTTCCTTAGTAAAAATTCATGGAAACATGTATTGTGCAAAAAAGAAACCAAGTCATATTCAAGAGATATCTTAAACTAACAATATCTAATTACTTCTACAAACTAAATAATCAAGAACTAAGAATAAAAACAAAATAAAAGAGAAGAGAAGTAGAGAAACTTACAAGTAATACAATGAAGAAGTAATGGAGGAGGAATGGGGTGAATTGGAGAAGAGGGTTTTGGGAATTTGTAGAGAGAATGGGGAGGTTTTTGAGTTAGAGAGAGAGAGTGAAATTGGGAGAAGGGGGGGAGGCTGAGTGTTTGTGAGGGAGAGGGGGAAGGATTTTAGGGTTTTAAAGAAGGGAGGGAAAAGAAAAAATAAAAAAACTATTTTTTTCGCCGACCGCGGAACTGACCGCGACTATTCGCGGTTAGTTTGCGGCCGCGGATGGACCGCGAACAGTCGATATTCAGAGAGGTCATTTTTTCGCGGTTGGTTCGCGATCGTGAATGCACCGCAAATAGAGAAAGTTCAGAGAGGGCATTTTTCCGCGGTTCATCCGCGGTCGCGGATGGACCGCGGACAGTGCCCCTCTCTGAAATTTTTTTTTTTTCGACTGTTCAACAAAAATTTGTTTTTTTCTTATTTTACTTTATTACTTACTACTAAAATAAAATTACTTTCAACATGTTCGTGGGTTGCCTCCCACGTAGCGCCTGATTTAACATCGCGGCACGACTCAACTTAGCGCATTTTACGGCTCGCTAGACCTTTGGGGTTCATCCAACCGCAATTCTACCTTGTCCTCCATGTCATTCAGGCCTATGTATTGTTTCAACCGTTGTCCGTTTACCTTGAATGTACGTGATCCATCCATTGCTTGAATTTCCACAGCTTCTGACTCAAATGCCTCAATTACCTTGAAGGGTCCTGACCACCTTGATTTCAATTTACCTGGGAACAGTCGTAATCTTGAATTGTATAGTAGTACTTTGTCCCCGTTTTTGAAGGTACGCTCAACGATATTTTGATCATGGATCCACTTCATCCTCTCTTTATACAATCTTGTATTTTCAAATGCTAGATACCGAAATTCTTCTAACTCATGCAACCCAGTCAACCTTGCTTTACTTGCTTCATCCAAGTTGAGATTCAATTGTTTCGGTGCCCACCAAGCTTTATGCTCTAATTCAACCGGTAAGTGACAAGCTTTTCCGAACACTAATTTGTAAGGATACATGCCAATGGGTGTTTTGAATGCTGTTCTATATGCCCATAGTGCGTCATCAAGCTTCTTGGACCAGTCGGTTCTTATGGCGTTCACTGTTTTAGTCAGTACACTTTTTATCTCCCTGTTGGAGACCTCAACTTGTCCGCTAGTTTGTGGGTGGTATGGAGTGGCCACACGGTGTTTAACATCATACTTGGCCAACAATTTCTCAAAGGCTCGGTTGCAAAAGTGTGTGCCCCCGTCACTAATGATAGCCCTTGGAGTCCCGAACCGGGTGAAAATATTCTTCTTCAAAAATCCCACTACCACCTTAGCATCATTGGCGGGTAATGCTGCAGCTTCCACCCATTTGGACACGTAGTCAACTGTAACAAGTATGTACTTATTGCCGTATGAGCTAATAAAGGGCCCCATGAAATCTATTCCCCGGACATCGAACACTTCCACTTGCTGGATTGGATTCATTGGCATCTCATGATGCCGGGAGATGTTCCCTGTGCGTTGGCATTCGTTGCAACCTTTCACCCACAAGTGCGCATCCTTAAACACCGTCGGCCAATAGAAATCGACCTCAAGTATTTTGGCAGCTGTACGTATTCCTCCAAAGTGACCGCCATATGCTGAAGCGTGACATGCCTGCAAAACAGAAGATTGTTCTATCTCGGGGACGCATCTCCGGATAATGTTATCAAGACATATCCTAAACAAATATGGTTCATCCCAATAATAACACTGACTTTCACAAAAAAATCTTTTCCTCTGGGCCGATGAGTGGTCATGAGGAACAATGCCACTGGCTAGATAATTAGCATAGTCAGCATACCATGGTGTTTCTAGGAGAGTGGTGGTGAGCAACTGCTCATCTGGAAAGGTTTCCAGAATTTCCCCACTCTCTTTGACAAGTTCAGCTCCTTCAAGTCTTGACAAATGGTCAGCGACTTGATTTTCAGTACCTTTTCTATCCCTAATTTCGAGGTCGAACTCTTGGAGAAGCAACACCCAACGAATTAGGCATGGCTCAGAGTCCTTTTTATCAATTAAATCTTAAAGCTGCATGGTCTGTGTATACGATTACCTTTGATCCTATGAGATAGGACCGGAATTTGTCGAATGCAAACACGACCGCCAACATCTCCTTTTCCGTCACTGTATAGTTTAGCTGTGCTCCACTCAGCGTTCTAATTGCATAGTATATTTGATGCATCAGCTTATCTTTCCTTTGGCCCAGCACTGCCCCTACTGCATAATCACTTGCATCACACATTAGCTCAAAAGGTTGCTCCCAGTCGGGGGCAATGATGATGGGTGCTGTGACTAACCTATTCTTCAGTTCCTCAAAAGCAATCCTGCATTCATGAGAAAAAACAAAAGGGTGATCTTTTTCAAGTAACTTACAGAGAGGGTTTGATATTTTGGAGAAGTCTTTGATGAACCTCCGGTAAAAACCGGCGTGTCCAGGAAAGCTTCTTATGGCCTTGACGGATGTTGGTGGAGGCAACTTTGCAATGACATCAACTTTGGCACGGTCTACCTCAATTCCTTTGCTTGAAACCCGGTGCCCCAATACTATACCTTCTTGTACCATAAAATGGCACTTCTCCCAGTTTAGCACTAAATTTGTTTCCATGCACCGTTTTAGCACTCTAGTCAGATTGGCAAGGCATTCATCGAATGAATTCCCTACCACTGAGAAATCATCCATGAACACCTCCATAATGTCTTCCACCATGTCGATGAAAATAGCCATCATGCACCTTTGGAATGTGGCAGGTGCATTGCATAGTCCGAATGGCATCCTCCTGAAGGCAAAGATGCCATATGGGCATGTGAAGGAGGTCTTCTCTCTATCTTCGGGGGCTATGGAGATTTTTTTGTACCCCGAGTATCCATTCAGAAAGCAAAAATGGGACCTCCCTGCCAACCCGTCAAGCATTTGATCAATGAAGGGAAGTGGAAAGTGATCTTTGCGGGTGGCTAGATTCAACTTCCTGTATTCCATGCATATTCTCCATCAGGTGACGGTTCTTGTTGAAATCAGTTCATTGTTGTCGTTTTTCACTACCGTCATGCCTCCTTTATTTGGCACACATTGGACCGGACTAACCCAGCTGCTGTCTGAGATTGGGAAGATGATTCCCACATCTAGCCACTTTATTACTTCCTTCTTCACCACTTCCTTTATGTTGGGGTTCAACCTTCTTTGATGTTCCCTAGAAGGTTTGTGTCCATCTTCCAGGAGAATTTTATGCATACAATAGGTTGGGCTGATCCCCTTTATGTCTGCCATGGTCCACCCGATGGCAGTCTTGCATTCCTTGAGTACCTGTATAAGCTTTTGGGCCTGCACATCTAACAAACTAGATGAGATAATAACAGGTAACGTGGAGTTAGGACCTAGATACTCATACCCGAGATGTGATGGTAGTGGTTTAAGTTCAAGCTTCGGTGGCTCTTCTATGGATGTCTTTGCTGGTGGGCTCTCTCTTTTCTCTAAGTGTAGATGTTCGAATTCGAGCTCTCTCTGCCAGAATCCCTTGCCTTCCAGAGATAATACCCATTCGGCCAAACTTTCACCGTTTACCTCTTCCATGTTCATCGGGCATGCTTGAAGTGGATCTTCAATAGTCAATTCTGCATCGTCGGTCTCCACTATCACATCAACCGCATCAATGAGAGAGCAATTTGCGAACTCACTAGGATGCCTCATGGATTTTTGCACATTGAAGATGATCTCCTCATCATTCAACCTCATCTTGAGTTCCCCGGTTTCACAATCAATTATGGCTCTCCCGGTGGCTAGGAATGGTCTTCCCAAGATTATGGGAATTTCTTCGTCGACCTTGCAATCAAGAATAACAAAATCGGCGGGAAACACGAACTTCCCAACCTGGATTAGCACATCATCTATAATACCAAATGGACGCTTAACCGTCATGTCAGCAAGCTCTAAAAGCATAGAGGTGGGTCTGGCTCTCCCAATACCTAACCTCTTATAAATAACTAAGGGCATGATATTAATGCTTGCCCCCAAATCACATAAAGCCTTAGTAAAGGCATAATTCCCTATAGTGCATGGGATGGTGAAACTACCTGGATCAGATAGCTTCTCAGCAATGGGTCTGGAGACCACTGCACTACAAGTCTGGGTGAGTGTAACTGTGGCCAAGTCTTGGAAATCAAATTTCCGCGACATCAAATCCTTCATCATCTTAGCATAACCAGGCATTTCTTTTAAAGCTTCAATTAATGGAATGTTTACCTGGATTTGCTTGAGCATCTCGAAGAACTTTTTGTATTGTTCCTCTTTCTGGTGTTTGGCCAACCTTTGGGGGAATGGTGGTGGAGGCCTCTTCTTCCCGGTGACTTGGGATTTTTCTTTTTCTATTACTTTCTCATCAATCTGCTGCTCTACCTGTTCAGCTACTTTCTCCGTTCCCTGTTGTGCTTCTTTATTTTCAGCAACTGGCTGGACTGTGACTTTTGTCAACCCTGTGGACTCATCCAGTTCAATGGGCAATGGAGTAGGTGTCTCAGCCTGTCTGTCAATTTTCTCACTTTCATTCTCAGCATCAAGATCTCTACCGCTTCTCAGAGTCACTGCCATTATTTGCTTTGGGATTTGGTCCTTTGGGTTTGTTTGTGTATCTGCAGGTAATGTCCCTTGAGGACGATTGTTAAGTGACATAGCAATCTGCCCCATCTGCACTTCCATATTTTTGATCGCTGCATCATGTGCATCTATTCTTTCATTGGTTTTGGCATTTGACCCAATTACCTACTGCATCATAGCTTTCAATTCTGCGAACCCATCGTCATGTCTACCCCCATGCTGTGGTGGAGGTGGATGATATCCCTGCTGCTGATTGCCGAAATTCTGAGATCTAGGATATGGAGCCATGTTGTGTGGTGGCCTCATACCTGCTGCATTATACTGTAGTTGTGGAGGCTTGTATTGCTGTGGAGCCTGCTGACCCCAACTCGGATTACCTTGTCTCTGCCCTCCATAATTTGCTACATAGTTCATATCCTCATGCTGATGATGATTTTCTTGGTCTACAGCCCATGGATTACCTATGGGTTGGCTAATGCAAGATGTGCATAAACCACCATTGGTAGTATCTACAATGTGAACTTGCTGCTTAACCCCTGATTATTCCACCTTCTTTGTTAGGATGCTCATTTGTGTCAATAGAGTTGCCATGTTCTCCTCCAGAGTGTTGGATGGATCCAGAGGTACAGAGTGTACCACTGGTGTGATAGGAGCACTCCTGGACGTCCACCCGGAATTTTGAGCCATTTTGTCTAACAAATTTTGGCCCTCTCTCCAAGTCTTGCTCAGAAAAGCCCCACCTGCTAAAGCGTCTACAATGTTCTTCATGCTGTCTGAAAGCCCCATGTAGAATCTTTGGCCCAACATCTGCTCAGGAATCCCATGATGAGGACACATAACAAGCATACCCTTGAATCTGCCCCAAGTTTCATGTAATGTTTCCATTGGTTTTTGCTTGAAGCTCACGATCTCATCAATTTGTTGAGCTGTCTTCTTAGGTGGATGAAACTTGTTGTGGAATTTTTTGACTAACTCATCCCAAGTGGCAATGGAGTTTATTGGGAGTGAGTTTAGCCATATCTGTGTTGCTTCTGTAACTGAGAACGGAAAGAGTAGTAATCTGATAGCTTCCGGAGTTACATTCAGTTGTCTTTGTGTTTTGCATATTGATAGAAAGTTCTTGAGGTGCTGCTGTGGATCTTCAACCTGAGACCCAGAGAATAATCCCTTGTTTTGCAACAAGTGAAGCATGTTGTTGGTAATCCGGAAAGACTCGGCTTGAATTGTTGGCACAACGATGGCAGTTGCCAAACTATCCGTTGTGGGTTGTGCCCAGTCGAACAATGCACCTTCCTATGCCTCCTGTGCCTCTTGCATATTTAGCCCCGCTTGCTGGTTTTGATCATTTATGTCACCCATGTCGAAGTCTAGTTTGATTGGTTGTTGAGATTGTTGAATTTGTTTGATGGCTTTGTTACGTGCCCGGAAGGTTTGCTCGGGGTCCGAGAGTCCTTCAATTAGTTCTCCAGTCCTTGCAGATTTTCTAGGCATGCACCCGAATACCCAAATCAACAAACATCAAAATATTCAATGTAGAGTGTAGAAAGAACCTGAATACACAAGAATCTTGAAGTTCTGTCAATGGAAATTGATAATTCCGTTAATTCCCCGGCAACGGCGCCAAAATTGATTCACGTCCAAGCAACGGTCGTAGTCAATATAACTTGGTCTAATAAGTCCAAGATCGATCCCACAGAGAATTAACCTATCAATCACAACTTTCACAACCCAAGAGTACTTCCGAATCAAGTTCCCAAAATTTAGAATATCTTTGTATATGATTTTCGAACTACTACTTGCAAGAATTAAGAATGCTTAAAAGAAAGAATTGAATGTTGAATAAAAATAATATGGACAAGAACTAAGGTATTGATGTCCTCTATTGATGGAATCACTTATCGTTATGCTCATACAAATTGTTAATATATTCTATCAATCATGAACGATATGTGTATCGTAACCCTCTCCCGAGCAATTACAATAATTTACTAGTGCACTCTCCCGAGCTACCCTAGCTAGCTTTAATTTGAATAGTTCACTTAAGATTGCACCCAAGACTTCGTTATTCCTAACCCCGTCTTTACGCCTAAAGTTATAGATTCCTCCAATAACCTAGGTGTGGTGTTGATCAACAATAAACCTAAATATGCACTCTTTTCCAAGTTATGCACACTAAATAGGCACCGCTAATTGGGAGCTCTACCAATTAACTATAATAAGAATGAAGTTGAACAAATAGAAATCTAAGTCACAATTTGTAATCACATAAATGATAAGTTCATCACTCAATAGGTTCCATCAAAACCTTAGAAAAGAATTTAGCTACTCATGCTTGAAGAAACAAGAATAATAATTGAAATCATAAAGAAATAATTGATATAAAATAAAAGAAAGAGTTTGAGAGGAATCTCTCTTACTAAAAATCTTGCCAAAGTAATGAAATAAAGATAACATGCCTCTATGGGGCAAACTAGGAGTTTATATAGAGGTTTTAGGGCTTAAAAAACTAAGTTTGAGTACAATTAGGACTTGCTGCTGCGGAGCCTTCCGCGGTTCATTCGCGGCCGCGAGCGGACCGCGAACAGTCAAACTTCAGAGGCCTTCTTTTTTCGCGGTTCATCCGCGACCGCGGATGAACAGTGTTGCATATTTTTGACTACTTCTTCGAGCTCTTTTCAACTTAGGTCTTTTCTTGGCCTTTTTATCCACATATGACTTCAAAATACTATTCTTAGCATCCATTGCATCACATGTACCTATAACACACTAACAAACACTAATCAAAGCATATTGTGGTACATGCTGGAGCCTGTGGACCCCATATGAGCGGGTATATCTTAGCAAAAAAGATTCTGAGAGCCGGGTATTACTGGCTCACCATGGAGCGGGATTGTATCAGGTACGTGAGGAAATGCCACCAATGCCAAGTACATGGAGATCTAATTCACTCCCCGCCTTATGAATTGCATACGATGTCTGCACCCTGGCCATTTGTTGCCTGGGGCATGGATGTTATCGGGCCAATAGAGCCAGCATCTTTTAATGGGCACAGATTCATTTTGGTCGCGATTGATTACTTTACTAAGTGGGTTGAAGCAAAGACTTTCAAGGCGGTTACAAAGAAAGTTGTGGTCGACTTTGTGCATGAAAATATCATATGCCGGTTCGGAATTCCCAAGGTAATCATCACAGATAACGGGGCCAATCTGAACAGTCACCTCATGGTAGAAGTTTGCCAGAGATTTAAGATCACACATCGCAACTCCACACCTTATAGGCCAAAAGCGAATGGGGCAGTGGAAGCAGCAAATAAAAAATATCAAGAAGATCCTCAGGAAAATGGTGGAGGAATCCGGACAATGGCATGAGAAGTTACCTTTTGCTCTTATGGGATATCGCACAACAGTGCGCACTTCTATTGGCACCACATCTTATTCATTGGTGTATGGGACGGAGGCTATTATACCCGCAGAAATAGAGATACCGTCATTGCGAATTATAGCTGAGGCTGGAATAGATGACGAAGAATGGGTAAAAGCCCGACTGGAGCAATTAAGTCTGATTGACGAGAAATGGTTGGCCGCAGTTTGCCACGGGCAATTGTATCAACAGAGAATGGCCAGAGCATATAATTAGAAGGTGCGTCCTCGGAAGTTTGAAGTTGGACAACTCGTATTGAGGCGTATCTTACCGCATTGGGCCGAAGCAAAGGGCAAATTTGCGCCAAACTGGCAGGGACCATTTATGGTATCACAGGTGTTGTCTAATGGGGCATTATATTTGACAGACATTGAAGGGAAGTGCGTAGAGACTGCTATCAATTCGGATGCGGTCAAAAGATACTATGTATGATTCCTTTTCAATTGTATGATTGTATTTTGTTGTGATTTTGGAATTGAAATGATGAAGGCATTTTATTCTCTATCCAAACACTTTATCCATTGACATCCCCTTTGAGCCATGTTCGATATATTCTTTCATACCCTTCTCTCGGAATTGCTTATGATACAAAAGAAACATATAAAATGATAAAAACAAAAAAGAAAAAAAGAGAGAAAATGCCAATGCAAGCAAAAATAAAAAAGACGAAGAAATTGGGAAAAAGTCAAACGAAACCATGAATTATGGCGTAGTCTGAACTACGTTTGACTTGATCCCGAAAGGGTACATAGGCAGCCTCACTGAGGTCCAGTCACAATAACGGAAAAATCCAAAAATCCCCCACATATTGAAACTGGGGCAGAAGCTGTGTTTCATAATTCCGAGAGTTGTAAATATTTTTAAACCGTCGTAGATTTTGTGCCTTTATACCCTTCTTTCTTAACCCATCCAAAAGCCACGTTACAGTCCAAAGAAAGACCTTTTGATCAATTTCAAGAGAATAACAAATGCAACGAAGGAAGAACGAAGCATTGGACAACATCAGTGGTACAGAAACCTTAACCGGCACCGTAAGGCGATTGTGAGATTGAGAGAATAAAAATGAGAGAGTCTTATCGGTGAAAACCTTAACCAGCACCGTAAGGCGACTGTGAGATTGAGAGAATAAATGAGAGAGTCTTATTGGTGAAAACCTTAACCGGCACCGTAAGGAAATTGTGAGGCTGAGAGAGAATAAATGAGAGAGTCTTATTGGTGAAAACCTTTCGAGGCACCATAGGGCGATCGTGAGGATTACTATGGAAAAGAGAAAAGGCAACAAAAAATAGTATCGCTTTGGGTCGAGAACAATCCGGAGTCAGAATAATGGGTTGAACGAACTGGGTTGGAGTTTAAATACATGGCATGGTCAACGAAATCAGCCAACATACCCAGATAAGTTCTACCACTTCTCCGAAACACCCTTACCCTCTTTCATTTTTCTGCATTTCATTGTTTGCCTTTTGAGAGCTAACTACCAGCTCCTGATGATAAGATCTGAAATAACACTAGATCAGAAAGGAAAGAAAAGAAAGAGTTGAAAAGAAATAAAGGAGTTTCGGAAAATAGAGCCAAAAAAAAGGTGAAAAAACAAGAAAATACAAAAAGAGCTTGCAGAAGAAAGTCAACTAAAAGACCACACAGCGGAAGAGAAGCAAAAAGAGGAAAGCAATAAGAGGCAGGGACGGCAGATGCCAGTTGCCAGCAGTTTATATCTAATAAATTTCTGTTTGTGATTTAGACAGGAACAAATTGTCACTAATCACTTTAAAGTGAATGTGACCAATGTGGAAAGATAGAAAACACCAAAAAGAGAAAGTTCGGCAATAAGTGAAGGAATTCACATGTGAAAGTCACTCAGTCAAAGAAAATACCAAAAACAAGAGGAAAGTATCATCTTCAAATCCACTCCCCAGTTATCAAACTGAGGGAATACTTTTCTTGCAAAATTTTAATTTTAATGCATCAGGCACCCACCTGGATAATAAGGGAATATTTTTTGGCAAATTTTAAATTTTCATGCATCATGCGCCCACCTGGATAACAAGGGAATACTTTTCTGCAAAATTTTAATTTTCATGCATCAGGCGCCCACCTGGATAACAAGGGAATATTTTTATGCAAAATCTGTAATTTTCATGCATCAGGCGCCCACCTAGATAATAAGGGAATATTTTTCGGCAAAATTTTAATTTTCATGCATCAGGCGCCCACCTGGATAACAAGGGAATACTTTTCCGCAAAATTTTAATTTTATGCATCAGGCGCCCACCTGGATAACAAGGGAATACTTTTTCTGCAAAATTTTGATTTTATGCATCAGGCGCCCACCTGGATAACAATGGAATATTTTTTCTACAAAATTTTGATTTTATGCATCAGGCGCCCACCTGGATAACAAGGGAATATTTTTTCTGCAAAATTTTGAGCATCAGGCGCCCACCTGGATAACAAGGGAATACTTTTTCGCAATTTTATTTCTGCAACTCTGTTTGTGTTAGCTAACATGAGTAACACCGTAACATAAAAGCCCATACTGGGGCAGAAGAAAAAGTTTGTTGTTTTGTTTTGTTTTGAGCAGGCATCAGATTGAGGGCAAGAAGTATCATTGGAAATCAAAAAAAAGAGGGGGAAGCAAGAAAAAGAAAATCAACAAAAAGAGAAAGTCAACATCACGGAAAATCAAAGAAAAAGAGACAAGGAAGAGCAAAGAAGAAGCTAGATAGGATTTATTGTAATTTGTAGAATCTTAGTTCAGAATAGCTTCTTCATTTTACATTTTACCCAAGAGTAAGTCCCCCGGTGTAATAAGGAGTAAGTCGACAAGTCTCAATAGTGTCAGTGCAACAGTGAGTCTGGTAGTTTTTAAACTGCCAGACCTTCCCGAACTACACTGACCTGATTCCTGTTTAGCCTAGGATATGTAGGCAACCTCTAAAGCAGGGCGCGGTCAAAAGGTTTTCCAAAATGCTTTCACGGAATATGCCAACGTGCAAAAATATCTTATTACTGCTCACTTGCCTTTGCACTGAAACTCTTCGTGTTCCCGAGCAAAGAGGGGCAGCTGTGAGCACATGATTTTTGCACTAGGTAAACAAGATTCCAAAATTAAATAAAATAATATTTTTGAGTGTAATTACATGTCTTGTTTGAAATTGAATGCATTTTATGTGTCTGAATAATTAAAATTAGAAAACAAAAAAAAAAGGTTTAATACATGCATTTTTGAATTAAGTAGTTAATAGAAAATCAACAAAAAAGGGCATTAATAGCGGAAATTAGAGAAACAATAGTAGAAAATTGCCAAAAAAATATTAGAAAATTAGTGCAAATAGGGAATTGAATAATTTAAATAATACAAAAGAAAAGAAAACAAAAATACAAAAGAAAGTGCATAAAAATAATTAAAACAATTAGAAAATACAAAATATATGTGGGTTTAATTTCTTTGGGCCAAAATGAATTAAATTGAATGGCCCAAACACTTTTAGCCCAGAGAGATCCGGTCCAGGCCACCAAGGGATTTGATCTCAGCCGTTCATCAGGTCTAATCTAACGGCTTAGAATCAATCTGGAGTTATTTGATTAATTGAGATGTGAGACTCAATCTCCACTGTGCATTCAGGCTAAATCCAACGGTTGGAATAATTAGCAGAGTTATTTAATTAACTGGGATGTGAGGATTAATCTGAGTCGTTCGTGTGAATTGATCTGAGGGTCAAGACCTTTGGTCTCCTTGGCAACTAAACGACGCCGTTTAAGTAATGCTCTTAACGACCGTTGATCTTCATTAGATCAACGGTCCAGATTTCCTCAACCCCCTCGCCTATAAAAGGCTTTGGTCTGAGAGAGACGGCCATTTTCAATCTCTCCCAAACCCTAGCCGCCTCAAAATCTCTCCCTTCGCCTTCTTCTCCATCTTCATCGTCCCCTTCATCACCCCTGAAACCCTAGCCGGCCATGGAGGCCACCACCTCCCACAGTGGTCTCCGGCCATCTCCCCTTCTCCTCTTCTCCTTCTTCTTCAACTCAAACAACCTAGAAACCCTAGAAACGAAACCATTTGCCTTCAAGCTCCGGTCACCGGAATCTACCACCGGTGACCCCCAAACAACGAATCTCCCTTCAAAACCAATGCCAAAAGGACCGTCTTGGTCCGATCTATCCAACCATACCACTCACCTCCCTCGAATCTCTTCGGAGCTCTTCGAATATCCAAAACAAAGTCGCCGGAACCCTAACTCCGGCGACTCAAAATGAAAACCCCACCAAGATCCAATGCCCATTTGAGTAATAAAACGAGAGCCCAGGCCCAACAGAATAAAATAAAAGTGGCCTGGGCTTGATATTGAAATGGAAAAAGATTAAGGGAAAAACATATGTAGAAAATATAGTTAAACAATAGGGTTAGACCTTTAAAAAATGAAATTGGGATGAGCCTCGCACAACACTAAAAGCGGGGCCCCCCTTTAGTAATGATATAATACATAATAGATTCGGGAAGGTTGATAGAAAATTTCACAACCTTTCCCAAAGATTAAAAGCCGATTAAACACTTACTAGGCAAGATTTAATATATCTTCCCTATAAACGAGTGTGCACTTGGTGCGAATCAAATCCAAATCCCGGCAAAGCCTAAATGTACCAAAGTCACAGGCGTACTGGTTGCGGTGTGACTCGAGGTGCGTTTTCGCAATGTCGCAATTCCATAAAATATTAAAGTTAAAAGTACATACGTATTGTTAAAATCTATAATGAGTCAAACAAGAATCAAGAACGATGATTGAGCAACCGTGCTAAAACCACGGAATTCGGGAGTGCCTAACACCTTCTCCCGGGTTAACAGAGTTCCTTATCCCGATCTTTGTTTTGCAGACTTTAATAAAAGAGTCAATTTCCTCGGATTCGGGATTAACCGGTAACTTGGGACACCATTATCTTCTCAAGTGGTGACTCTGATAATTAAACAAAAATCCCGAACCGATTGTCCTTTAAGTGGAAAAACTCCTTCCTCTTTGCTATTATATCCGTCTCGGGTATTTGAACATCGAGGTATACCCTACGTATCTTTCCAAACGGATCGGTACAAAAGCCTCTTTTCAGGCATACATATTTATATGTTGGGGTAGTAAAAAGGGAGGTGTGACAGCTCTGGCGACTCTGTTGGGGACTCCAACCCAGAACTTCAGTTTGCTTTCGAAGGCCAGATACCGGAATTCTTCCATCTCATGTAACCCGGTGACTCTAGATTTACCCGCTTCATCCCAGCTGAGATTTAATTGCTTTAGTGCCCACCATGCTTTGTGCTCTAGTTCCACAGGTAGATGACAAGCTTTCCCAAACACCAATTTGTATGGTGACATGCCAATTGGTGTCTTGAACGATGTCCTATATGCCCATAATGTATCATCGAGCTTCCTGGACCAGTCGGTCCTCGTGGCGTTCACTGTTTTTGTCAATACCCTCTTTATCTCCCTGTTGGAGACCTCAACTTGCCCGCTGGTCTGCGGGTGATATGGAGTAGCCACCCGGTGCTTCACATCATATTTGGCCAACAATTTCTCGAATGCCCGGTTGCAAAAATGAGTGCCCCCATCGCTAATGATTGCCCTTGGAGTCCCAAAACAGGTGAAAATGTTCTTCTTCAGAAATCCAACCACCACATTAGCATCGTTGGTGGGTAATGCTACAGCTTCCACCCATTTGGATACATAGTCTACAGCAACAAGGATGTACTTATTGCCGTATGAGCTGACAAAGGGACCCATGAAGTCTATTCCCCAAACGTCAAACACTTCCACTTGTTGAATTGGGTTCATATGCATCTCATGACACCGAGAGATGTTCCCGGTGCGTTGACATTCGTTGCAACCTTTCACCCACAAGTGTGCATCTTTAAATACCATTGGCCAGTAGAAACCGGCCTTAAGTATCTTGGCAGCTGTTCGCACTCCTCCAAAGTGGCCACCATATGCGGAAGCATGACACGCGTACAAACAGAAGATTGTTCGATCTCAGGGACGCATCTCCGGATTATGTTATCGAGGCATATCCTAAACAAATAGGGTTCATCCCAATAATAAAGCTGGCTTTCACGAAAAAATCTTTTCCTCTGGACCGATGATAGGTCATGAGGATCAATACCACTGGCCAGGTAATTTGCATAATATGCATACCATGGTGCTTCAAGGAGAGTGGTAGCGAGCAGCTGCTCATCTGGAAAGGTTTCCAGAATTTCTCCACTCTCTTTGAGAATTTCAGCTCCTTCAAGTCGTGATAAATGATCATCGACTTGATTTTCTGTGCCCTTCCGGTCGCGGATTTCAAGGTTGAACTCTTATAGAAGCAGCACCCAACGAATTAGGCATGACTTAGAGTCCTTCTTATCAATTAAGTACCTTAATGCTGCATGGTCAGTGTATACTATTACCTTGGATTCTATGAGATATGACTTGAATTTATTAAACGTGAACACTACCGCCAACATCTCCTTTTCCGTCACTGTGTAGTTCAGCTGTGCTCCACTCAATGTTCTACTAGCATAGTAGATTGGACGCATCAGCTTGTCTTTCCTTTGGCCAAGCACTGCCACCACTGCGTAATCACTTGCATCGCACATCAGCTCAAAAGGTTGCTCCCAGTTGGGGGCAATAATGATGGGTGTTGTGACCAACATCTTCTTCAGCTCCTCAAATGCAATCCTGCACTCATCAGAAAATAAAAAGGGTGATCTTTCTCAAGTAACTTACAGAGAGGGTTTGAGATTTTGGAGAAGTCTTTAATGAACCTCCGGTAAAACTGGCATGTCCAAGAAAGCTTCTAATGGCGTTAATGGATGTTGGTAGAGGCAACTTTACAATGACATCAACTTTAGCTCGGTCTACCTCAATACCTTTGCTCAAAACCTGGTGCCCCAAGACTATACCTTCTTGTACCATGAAATGGCATTTCTCCTAGTTTAGCACCAAGTTTGTCTCCATGTACCGCTTCAGCACTCTTGTCAGATTGACAAGGCATTTATCGAATGAATTCCCTACCACTGAGAAATAATCCATGAACACCTCCATAATATCTTCCACCATGTCGGTGAATATAGCCATCATGCACCTTTGGAATGTGGCAGGTGCATTGCATAGTCCGAATGGCATCCTCCTAAAGGCAAAAATGCCATATGGGCATGTGAAGGAGGTCTTCTCTCTATCCTCGGGGGCTATGGAGATTTGATTGTACCCCGAGTACCCATCCAGGAAGCAAAAGTGTGACCTCCCTGCCAACCTGTCAAGCATCTGATCAATGAAGGGAAGTGGGAAGTGGTCCTTGCGGGTGGCTAGATTCAACTTCCTATAGTCCATGCATATTCTCCACCCGGTGACGGTTCTTTTTGAGATCAATTCGTTGTTCTCGTTTTTCACCACCGTCATGCCACCTTTCTTTGGCACACATTGAACTGGGCTAACCCAGCTACTATTAGAGATTGGGAAAATAATTCCCGCGTCTAGCCACTTTATTACCTCTTTCTTCACCACTTCCTTCATGTTTGGGTTCAGCCTTCTTTGATGTTCCCTGGAAGGTTTGTGCCCTCTTCCAGGAGAATCTTATGCATACAGACGAGAATTTTATGCAAGCAATATGCGGGACTGATCATGGTCCACCCAATGGTAGTCTTGCATTCTTTTAGTTCCTGTATAAGCTTTTGAGCTTGCACATCTAACAAACCGGATGAGATAATAACAGGTAAAGTGGAGTTAGGACCTAGAAATTCATACCTGAGATGAGATGGTAGTGGTTAAAGCTCAAGCTTTGGTGGTTCTTCTGTGGATGGTTTTGCAGGAGGGGACTCTCTTTTCTCTAAGTGTAAAGGTTCAAAGTCCAACTCTCTATCCCAAAACCCCTTGCCTTCTAGAAATAGCACCCACTCTGCTAGACTTTCACCTTTTACCTCCTCTAAATTCATCAGGCATGCCTGAAGTGGATATTCAGCTATCAATTCTGCATCATTTGTCTCCACTATCACATCTACTGCATCAATGAGAGAATAATTCGCGAACTCACTAGGGCGCCTCATAGATTTTTGTGCATTAAATATGATCTCCTCATCATTTAGCCTCATCTTGAATTCCCGAGTCTCACAATCAATCAATGCTCTCCCCGTGGCTAGGAATGGTCTTCCTAAGATTATAGGAATTTCCTCGTCCACCTTGTAGTCAAGAATAACAAAATCGGTGGGAAACACAAACTTCCCCACCTGTATGAGCATATCATCCAATATACCAAATAGATGCTTAATCGTCATGTCAGCAAGCTGTAATAACATGGAAGTAGGCCTGGCTCTCCCGATGCCCAGCCTCTTATAAATCACCAAGGGCATAAGATTTATGCTTGCCCCCAAATCACACAATGCCTTTGCAAAGGCAAAGTTTCCTATAGTGCATGGAATGGTGAAGTTACTTGGGTCAGATAACTTCGCAGCAATGGGTCTAGAAACCACTACACTACAAGTCTAGGTAAGTGTTATGGTGGCCAAGTCTTGGAAATCAAATTTCCGCGACATCAAATCTTTCATCATCTTAGCATAACCAGGCATTTCTTTTAAAGCTTCAATTAAGGGAATGTTTACCTGGATTTGCTTGAGCATATCAAAGAACCTTTTGTATTGCTCCTCTTTCTGGTGCTTGGCCAACCTTTGGGGGAATGGGGCTGGAGGCCTCTTCTTCCCAATCACTTGGGACTTTTCTTTCTCTATCACCTGCTCCATAACTGGCTGCTCTACCGGTTCAGCAACTTTCTCTATTCCCTATTGCATATCATTATTTTCAGCTACTGGCTAGATAGTAACTTCTGTCAACCCGGTGGACTAATCCAGTTCAATGGGTACTGGAGTGAGTGTCTCAGCCTGCAAATTGCCTCTATCTCTTTCCTTCTTATCATCAAGATCTCTTCCGCTTCTCAGATTAACTGCCATCAACTACTTTGGGCTTTGATCCTTTGGGTTTGTTTGTGTATCTGTAGGCAATGTCCCTTGAGGATGATTTTTAAGTGACATAGCTATCTGGGCCACCCGTACTTCAATATTCTTGATAGCTACGTCATGTGCATCTATCCTCTCATTGGTTTTGTCATGTGATCCAATTACCTGCTGCATCATAGCTTCCAACTTTGCAAATCCGTCGTCATGTCTACCCCCATGTTGTGGTGGAGGTGGATGATACCCCTGCTGCTGATTGTTGAAATTCCGAGGTCTAGGATATGGAGCCATGTTGTTTGGTGGCCTCATACCTGCTGCATTATACTGTGGTTGAGGAGGTCCGTACTGCTGTGGAGCCTGCTGACCCCAACTCTGGTTACCCTGTCGCTGCCCTTCATAATTCGCCACATAGTTCATGTCTTCATGCTTGTGATGATGTTCTTAGTCTGCAGCCCATGGATTACCTATGGGTTGGCTAATGCAAGGTGTGCATAAACCACCATTGGTAGTGTCTACAATGTGAACCTACTGCTTGACCCCAAATTCTTCCACCTTCTTCGCCAGGATGCTCATTTGTGTCAATAAAGTTGCCATGTTCTCCTCCATAGTGTTGGATGGATTCATAGGTACAGAGTGTACCATTGGAGTGATAGGAGCATTTCTGGTCGTCCACCCGGAGTTTTGAGCCATCTTGTCAAGCAAATTTTGGCCTTCTCTCCAAGTCTTGCTCAGAAAAGCCCCACCTGTTGAGGCATCTATTATATTCTTCATATTGTCTGAAAGCCCCATGTAGAATCTTTGACCCAACATCCGCTCAGGAACCCCATGGTGAGGATACATAACAAGCATACTTTTGAATCTGCCCCAAGTTTCATGTAATGTCTCCATTGATTTCTGCTTGAAGCTCACAATCTCATCAATTTGCTGAGCTGTCTTGTTAGGTGGATGAAACTTGTTATGGAATTGCTTGACTAACTCATCCCATGTTGCAGTATAGTTTATGGGGAGTGAGTTTAGCCATACCTACGCAGCCCCTGTAACTGAGAACGGAAATAATAATAATCTGATGGCTTCCGGTGTCACGTTTGGTTGCCTCTATGTCTTGCATATTGAGAGAAAGTTCTTCAGGTGCTGTTGTGGATCTTCAACCTGAGTCCCAGAGAATAATACCTTGTTTTGCAACAAGTGTAGCATGTTGTTGCTAATCTGGAATGACTCAGCTTGAATGGATGGCACAATAATGGAAGTTGCCAAATTATCAGCGGTTGGTTGTGCCCGCTCAAATAATACACCTTCATGCGCCTCCTGCACGTTCAAGCCAACTTGCTAGTTTGGGTCGTTCACTTCTCCCATGTCGAAATCTAGTTTAATTGGTTGCTGAGATTGCTGAAGTTGTTTGATTGCCCTGTTACGTGCCCGGAAAGTTTGCTCTGGGTCTGAGAGTCCTTCAATTAGTTCTCCAGTCCATGCAGATTTCCTAGGCATGCACCTGAGTACCCAATTCAACAACCGTCAAAAATTTCGATGTAAAGTGTAGAAAGAACCCGACTACACAAGAATCTTGTAGTTCTATCAATGGCAATTGATAATTCCGTTAGTTCCCCCGCAACGGAGCCAAAATATGGTTCACGTCCAAGCAACGGTCGTAGTCAATATAATCCGGTCAATTAAGTCCAGAGTCGATCCCACAGAGAATTAACCTATCAACTGCAACTTCCACATCCCAAGAATACTCTTGAAGCAGCTTCCCAAACTTTTGAATATATTTTTGTGGATGTTTTCTGAAAACTAACTTTTGCAAGAATTTAAAGACTTGAAAGAAAGAATTGAATGTTGTGTAAAGAATGAAGAGAAAGACTAAGGTATTGATTTCCCCTATTGATGGAATCCCTTCTGTTTATGCTCATACAAATTGTCAATATTATTCTATCAATCATGAACGCTATTTTACCATAATTCTCTCCCGAGCAACTATAATAATTTACTAGTGTACTCTCCCGAGCTACCCTAACTAGCTTTAATTTGAACGGTTCACTTTAGATTGCACCCAAGGCTTCGTTATTCCTAACCCCACCTTTACGCCTACAATTATAAATTCCTCTAATAATCTAAATATACACTCTTTTTCAAGTTATGCACACTAAATAGGCACAGATAATTGGGGATCCTACCAATTAACTACAACAAGAACGAAGTTGAACAAATAAAAATCTAGCTAACAATTTGTAATCACATAACCCAGGAGTTCGTCATTCAATAGGTTCCATCAAAACCTTAGATAAAGAATTAGCTACTCATAATCAAAGAAACAAGATAAATAATTGAATTCATAATCAAAGATTCAATATAAAAGAAAGAAAGATGTTGAGAGAGTTCTCTCTTACTAGTTTTCTTGCAAAAGTAATGAATAATACAATTCTTTCCTCTCTTGGGCGAATCCTATAATTATATAGAGGGTTTAGGTTACATAAATTTCGTTTTGACAAGTTTGCCCTTAAAATTTCTGGCCTCAACCGCGGTCCATCTGCGTTTGCGGACGGATCGCGGAAAAAACACCTCTCTGAATCTTTAGATATTTCGCGAGCCCTTTCTACTGCGGTCCGTCCGCATTCGCGGTTGGATCGCGGCAGAACAGTACCGCGGATTCTTCACCTTATTTTTCAGCACAAACTTCAATCTTGCTCTACACTTGGCCTTTTCACCATCTTATGATTCCAAAACTGCTCTTTTAATCTTCAATGGCTCATGTGTACCTATAACACACCAAAACACACTAATAACAACATTTTGTTATCATAAACAATATCAAAACAGAATAAAGCGTAATTATTTAGGGCATAAATATAGTCAAATTCACCTATTATCAGTTACTCATCCGTAACTAGAAAGCCTTGCCATATCTCCAATTTCTAGTAGTAAAAATGCCTTCGTCATTTCAACTTTGAACATGCCAAGTACAAAATACAATTGAAGATAAGCAAAGAACTCATATATAGTACCTCTTGACTGCATCAGAATTGATAGCCATATCTACACATTTGCCTTCTATGTCTGTTAAATATGAAGCACCATTGGGCAAAAACCTTGTCACAATGAACGATCCCTGCCAGTTTGGCACGAACGTGCCTTTAGCTTTAGCCTAATATGGAAGGATGCGTTTCAATACAAGTTGGCCCATTTTAAATTTTTGAGGATGGATCTTGATGTTATATGCTCTTGCCATTCTATGCCGATATAATTGACCATGATATACTGCAACCAATCTTTTCTCATTAATCAAACTCAACTGCTCCAGCCGGTTTAAACCCACTCATCATCATTGATTTCAGCTTATACAACAATCCAAAGGGATGTAATCTCACCTTCGCAAGTATAAATGACTCAGTTCCATATACCAGCAAATAAAGGGTTGCACCTGCTAAAGTGCGAACAGTAGTGCGATAACACAATAAGGCAAATGGAAACTTTTTTATGCCATTGGCTAGAACCTTGAACCATCTTACGAAGTATCTTCTTTATGTTCTTGTTAGCAGCCTCAACAGCTCCATTCGCCTTGGGACAGTACAAAGTGGAGTTTCGATGCATATTCTTGAATTGTTGGCATACCTCTTTCATCAAATGACTATTGAGGTTGGTAGCATTGTCCGTGATGCTTACTTTGGGAATTCCGAACCTGCAAATCATATTTGAATGAAAAAAATTCACCACTACCTTCTTGGTCAGGGACTTGAAATTTACAGCTTTGATCCACTTGGTAAAGTAACCAGAATAAACCTATACCTATCCGATGTTGCCGGTTTAATTGGTCCAATGACATCCATGTCCCAAGCAACAAATGGCCAAGGTGCAGACATTGTATGCAACTCAGATGCGGGCAATGGACCAAATCACCGTGCACCTAGTATTGATAACATTTGTGAATAAAGCTGGTGCAATCATGTTCCATGGTTAGCCAACAATAACTCATCGAAGTATCTTTTTTGCCAATACATACCCATGCATATGAGGCCTGCAAACTCCTGAATGCACTTCAGCCATGATAGTCGAATCTTGTTTTAGCATCCATGCACCTTAGTAGTCCTATATCTGGAGTCCTCTTTTAGAAGATTCCCCACATAAGAAAAATCCACTAGCCAGACGGCGAACGGTTCTCTTTTGATCACCAGTGGCATGTACTGAATATACACGTGACTAACCAAGGTTTACCATCAATTTCCTCTTCAACTATTCTACAATAAACATGTTGATCATGAACTTGGATATGCACGAGGTCGACATAAGCCTTGTCCGGATAGTGTAATATTAATGCCAGAGTAGCCAACACATCGATGATCTCATTATGTAATCTTAGGAATATGTCTGAATTCTATCGACTTGAAGTATTGACAAAGATCATGTAGACACTAGCGGTACGGTATGAGCTTCAAGTCCCAAGTCTCCCATTCTCCTTGAATCTGGTGAACCAACAAATCTAAATCTCCCAAAACTAGTATTTCTTGGACTCACATGTCTACAACTAACCTCAAACCCAGAATACATGCTTCATACTCAGCTATGTTGTTGGTGCAATAAAATGGAAGTTGAGGTGTTATAGGGTAGTGCTGCCCTGTTTCAGAAATGAGTACAACCCCTATTCTGGCATCTTTCATGTTAGCCGCTCCATCTAAGAAGAGTCTCCAACCTAGATTTTCATCATGGTCCACCTCGTCAACATACATTGATTCTTAATTAGGAAAATAAGTCTTTAGTGACTCATATTCTTGATCCACCGGATTCTCGGCCAAGGCTTGGGCTTTTATTACAGTCCAAGTCACAAAGATAATGTCAAACTCTATGAGTAAAATCTGCCACTTGGCAAGTGTTCATGTGGGCATAGGCTTCTGAAAGATATACTTTAGAGGATCCATATGAGAAATGAGGTAAGTAGTGTAGGACAAAAGATAGTGCTTCAACTTTTGTGCCACCCAAGTTAGGGCAAAACATGCCCTCTCAAGAAGAGTGTAATTAACCTCATAGGGAGTGAACTTCTTACTAAGATAATAGATTGCTTGCTCCTTCTTTCTTATGATGTCATGTTGACCCAATACACAACAAACATAAGTATCCAGGACTGTCAAATAGAGAAATAAAGGTCTCCTAGGCTCTGGTGGGACCAACACAAGTGGGTTTGATAGGTACCTTTTAATCTTATCTAATGCTTCTTGACACTCCACTTAACTACAACATTCTTCTTCAACAGCTTAAAGATGGGCTCAGAAGCTGTTATGAGTTGAGCAATAAACCTGCTGATGTTATTTAACCTTCCGAGCAGGCTCATCACCTCTGTTTTGTTCTTAGGCGGTGGTAGCTTTTGAATGGCCTTGATCTTCGATCCAATTCAATACCTCATAGACTGTCGACGAATCCCAGTAGTGTCTCGGAGGGGACACCAAATGCACATTTCGCTGGGTTGAGCTTGAGGTTATACCTACGGAGCCTTTGGAAGAACTTCCTTAAATCTTTGACATGGTCAGACTATTTCTCTAACTTTATGATCACCTCATCTACATAAACCTCAATCTCCTTGTGTACCATGTCATGAAATCTGGTAGTCGTCGCCCTTATGTAAGTTGCCCCAACATTCTTCAAACTAAATGGCATTATCAGGTAGTAATATGTTCCCTATGGCATGATGAATGCTGTCGTTTCTGCATCTTCCTCATCCATCAAGATCTGGTGATATCCTGCGTAGCAATACATAAAAGTACCAATCTTATGCTTGGCACAATTATCGATTAAAATATGAATGTTCGGCAATGGAAAATCATCCTTTGGATTTGCTTTGTTAAGATCATGGTAATCAACACATATCCTGGTCGTACCATCTATCTTTGGTACTAGCACAACATTAGCTAACCAAGCAGGATATCGAGTGACCCGAATGACCTTTGCATCAAGCTGCTTAGTGATTTATTCTTTTATCTTCACACTCATATCGGTCTTGATTTTTCTTAACTTTTGCTTGACAGGAGGGAATGCTGGATCAGTTTGCAATTTATGAACTACCAAATCAGCGCTTGATCCTGGCATATCATCATACGACCGTGCAAAGAAATCTTTGTACTCAAATAATATTTTGATTATTTCTTCCTTAATTTGCACTTCTAGATTAACACGTTCTTAGGTTCCCTAACATTATCTTGGTCTCCTAAATTTATTGCTTTTGTTTCATTCAAATTTGTCTTTGGGTTTTCCTCAAAGTGTTTTAGCTCTTTACTGATTTCCTCAAATAATGGTTCTTCATCATATTTCATTTCATCATCATACTCAACTTCTTGGATTATATTTCAAAATTAGATTGGCTTTTAAGACTTGGCTGAAAATTCCTCATGCATGTCATATCATTGCAACCAGCATTAAAAGAACTATAGAAAAGAAAAACAAAATGACACATTATTAGGAATAATGGAAAATGGGAAATTGCATTTCATTGAATATAAAAGGATAGAAGGGTTTGAACATCAAAACAAGCAAAAATAAAAATCTAGATTACACCCTGGAATAACCCAGATAACAGAAAGGAAAACAAAGCAAACTACCAAAACTCTTTCCTAGAGGGGAGAGGAGTAGCTTTCCAATTACTAAGTTTCACATTTGGCCCAACAAGTTGTGCATCTTCTTTACTAGAACCTTCACCAACTTCTACCATATTAACCTCATCGAACAGAATCTAGAACCTCTTGATAAACTCTTCATCAACATTGACCAAAGGATTTGGGACTGATGATATTGGAGGTTTTTCGGCCCCTGGCTTGACAAAAGACTTAGAGATGTGTGGGATAGGCTTTGGGAGTGACCATATCTTATGTTTTAGATTTTTTTTATCCCTTTTCACGTCCTTTGTTATAGGCATAAATCCCAAACCAAATGTACTCCACAGGAGTGCATTGAATGCACAATACCCTGCAGAGATGAGCCCATACCCTTACCGGGCATAAAACCGTTGTTCAACATTTGATTTGCTACCATGACAGATACAGAGGATAACTTAGGATCGAAAATGAATTTTCCTTTAGGAATCTTCTCAATAGACACTGTTACAAAAGTTTGATAGACCCAAGGTCCCTTATCATCTTTAGCCTCAATAAATGGAAAAATTGTGTCATTACAAGTTGATAAGTTCTCATCACTGTGCATAACTATTTCCTGCATGTCCCATTCGAACTTCAAAATTTGGTGCAGAGATGATGGGACTGCCTTAGCAACATGTATCCAAGGCTTGCCCAATAATAGATTGTAGGAGACAACCACTTCTCACACTTGGAATTCCATAATAAACTCAATTGGCCCTATCGAAAATTCTAACATTATATCACCAACATAATCTTTATCTCCCCATCAAAGCCTATTGTTTATGTGGATTCTTTCAGTGTCGATCTTCAACTTTTGTAGAGTAGACATAGGGCAAATATTTGCACTAGAGCCATTATCAACCAACACCCTTGAGACAATAGAATCTTCGCACTTCACCATGATATAAAGAGCTCAGTTGTGTTCTGTACCTTCCATAGGAAGTTTATCATCCGAGAAAGGGATCCTATTTACTTCGAAGATCTTGTTAGCTATATTTTCCAAGTGGTTCACTATGATCGTATCAGGAACATGTGCCTCAGTCAAAATCTTCATCAGGGCCCTACAATGTTCATCTGAATGTATCAACAAAGACACAAGATAGATCTGAGCCAGTGTTTTCCTTAGTTACACCACAATCGAATAGTCTTTCACTTTCATCTTTTTCAAGAACTCTTCAGCCTCTTCGTCGGTCACCAATTTCTTTATTGGAATTTGACTATCCTTGAACGACTAGGCTTTCCTTAATTCTTCTAGGGCAAAACATCTCCTAGAACGAGCCAATCCTCTAATTTTGTTCACTTCTTCCTCTACCTGTTTTCTTTTGTATGTCACTATCCATTGTTTGTAATTTCACGGAATGGCCTTGTTATCAACCACTGTCAACAGTGTGACTATCTTTATGACAATAGGGGTAATAAGAGCCCCTTTCACAACTATGACATGCTTACTTGGGAACCCTAGAACTACCACCTTTGGATTTTCCTGACTTGCCCCAATATCTTTCGAAGGCCCTTTTACGACCAACATCGGTGGCTTCAAATCGAGCAAGCTCAGCTTCTCTGTCTCCCCTTCAACTATTAAGGGTGTTGCTTTGGTATAGTTTGGAGGTTTAACCAAATTACTTTCACTGAACTGAATCATCATAACAGACTTGGAACTTTCTGGGCTTCCTATCTTTATGTACTATTTCAATCATATGCATCTCTGCATGGACTGGTCAAAAGGTTTTTGGTTGGTATGCGACATGTTTGGGCTTTGGACTAAAATTTGGTTTGTATTAATGAGCTCCAGAATTGCCTTTTTTCAAATGCCAACACTTCTTTATGTCATTCCCTGGAGTATCAGGGCAATATGCGTATCTGATGGAATAATCAAAGGTTCTTTGGAAGGGCATTTGGCATCTTTGACTCAATCGACTTCAAGACGTCCAACTGCCTCAACCTTTGAAACAAATTGGCATAGGACTCTCTAAGCGAGGTGAAACTTTATTTCTGTTGATGCCTTTCTCTTTTATACTCAAGACTTGGTCAAAATTTTGAACCAGTAGGGTTTTGGTAGGATTGTGAAGAGATAAGTATTTTGTAGAGCTGGAGCACGCCACTGTGGGTAAGGAGGGGGTTGAGCATATGACTGTGCATGGTGAACATGGTATTAGGGTGGTCTGGCTAAATATTGGGGGTCGTGTGGGGGAAAGTAATGTTGGGTTGGATTGTATAGATCATGGATATAGGCTTGAGGTCGTGTCGAGGATGGGTGTAATAATGAGATGAACACCTCCGGCCATGCCATCGTCCAAAAACAACCATAGCGACATCGTCCTTCTTCGTCTTGCTTAGATAACTTCCGGTACCACTCCACATTTCCAGTTTGGTTGCTTTTATAGCGGAGTAGCTCATGATCTTGCTCGACTTGAGCCCCTCTTCCACCATTTCTCCCATCTTTACCACATCATTGAAAGACTTATCAATGGTTGAGATCAAATGGCCAAAGTAAGTAGGCTCCGGGGCTTGAAGAAAGTATTCAACCATATCGTCTTCTTCCATCAAAAGATTGACCTATGCCGCTTGATCCCTCTCTCGGAACCCATATTCTCTAAATCTTTCACTAGGCCTCTTTTCCATCTTGGTCAAAGATAGGCAATCTGGGACAATGTCTATATTCTACTGAAAGTGGCCGGAAAAAGCCTAATCTATATCATCCCATGTGTACCACCTGCTGGAATCTTGGCATATGTACCATTCTAAAGTTTCCCCACTCAGACTCTGGCTGAAGTACGCCATCAGTAATTCATCTTTTCCCCCTACACCTCTCATTTTACTACAATAACCTCTCAGGTGAGCTACATGATCCCCATGTCCATCATACAAGTCAAACTTGGGCATCTTGAACCCAGCAGCCAGTTGGACATCAGGGAACAAACATAAATCCTTATAAGCCATACTCACCTAGCTTCCTGACCCTTGCATATTTCTCAATGATTGCTCCAGACTCTTTTCTTTCCTAAATATCTCCTCTTTCTATGCGTTCTTGGGTGGTTTCTTAAATTCAACATAAGGCTCAAAGTGAGGAGTGTAGGGGTAATGAATTGGGACTTTGAAGGTGGGTTCCGGGGAATAGTATTGGGTATCTGGAGCTGGGAATGCGGGCTCACTAGAGGATCACTGGAAGGTAGCTTGTGGAGGGGGTACAAAAATAGTTAAAATATCGGAGCAGGGTATGAGTTTGTTTTAGCTGGTAAAGCATGAAAAATTTGGACCGATGTGTCGGCGTAGGAGTGGTAAGGGGTGAAGCCTTGTGCATGTTGTAGGGAAAGATCAACGGTAATTGACATTTGGGCTTGGGTTGGTGGAATGGAAGCAGAGTTTTCTGTATAGTTGGTAAGGAATGAAGGTGGAGTGTGTCCCTTAATCCAGGCCTGATACATTTCCGCCATCTGATGCTTCAACCTTCAGACCTCCTTTTTCAGTTCTGATTATGATTCAACAATCTCCCACGGTGGGTCTACAACTCTCGTGTCTATTTCTTTGCTAGTCATGACTATATGACACTTTGACATGGTATTTTATGGATGACTTGCCAGAATGCCAAAAAACTAACCACCTTCCTGAAATTAGAATAAAGATAGCAGAGAAAATAACAGAATTCCACCATGTTAGCGTTGGGGCACTTATCAGATATGTTTACATTGAAAATGGTATTAGATTGATTTTGTGGTTCTAATAATATATGATCTATTTTTATGCTAGTTATGTAGGAAATAGATTATAAGTGAAGGATTAGAAAATAAAATAAGAGCTTGTAGATAGCTTGATAATCAGGACGAATAGTTGGAAATCGAGGCCTCGAGCTAGCACATGCGGGGCCTCGAGGTTGAGTCGGATGCCCGACTGCGGGTGGTCAATGAAGAACTAATAGTTATGAGAGATGTGATTGCGGCTCGTTATGATCAATAATGAGCAATAAATGAAGAAAAATTAATAGAACATAATGAATACAAACAATAAATGTAAATAAGGAAACTTAAAGAATGTGTTCAAGCTAGAGAGAAGACATGTATTGAATGTAGTGCATTGTATCATGAGTATTGGATCTCTACTAAAAAATGACAAGGAACCATTTATATATGGTGGGAAATCCCAACGTAGTACATGAGTAATTATTACCAAGATATATAGCTAACACAGCTATTTACTAGTCTAGCACGGACTAGCGTTTCCCGTGCAGGTTTTGTCAGCTTCGATCATATGCCTTGGGAACTTCTTGCTATTGCATCACAGCCATTGATTTGCACTGCCTCGAGGTAGATCATTACTAACCCTCAAGGGAGAACTTCGAGCTAGACTTCGAGCCTTTCGAGGGTTGTCCTTTTTATGCGCCCTAGTGATTATAAAATCGTGTCCTCCAATTTTTTCTGTATATAGATAGTCCCCGCAATTCTTAGAATAAAATAAAATGATAACGTATGAATTTGATATCGATCCCTTCGAGCCTCTAGCAATGTTGTCATGCTTATGACATCAGCTTTTACAATAGTCGATACATCCCATCAATACGTCTTTCTGAGGAATATTTGATGTAGCGCCAGTTTACTTTCTCAAGGTGATAATATTGTCACCGATCCATTTCCCAATAGGCATTGATTGCGCCTGTCGATCCATTTTCCCAAGACATTGATTATGACTTTGGCACGTTTCCTAGAGGCATTGATTACGTTGTTGTTTGTGCTTCCTCTTTTCTATAAATGGAAGTGTATTGAATCAAAACTTCGTTCCATCATTCTTCACCAATCATTGGATCCTTACTTCTATTCACCTTCATCCAAGTTTATTTCCCATGATTAAAACCTATGGCTACAAGGCCATACGATAGTGTTCTTGCCAGGTTGTGTTATGGTTCTTTCACAGAGCTGAGTGGGATCACACTATTTTGTTGTTATTATTGTTGTTGTTGTTACTACTATTGTCATTGGCTTGAGACGATAAGGGGAGGGGGCATCGTATTTTTTCCTACTCAGGAAGATATTCAAACTTTACACTGCTGCTCCGGAGAATATTTGAACTTTACAGAACTGCTCACCTCCCTACTTTAGATTGGTGTGGCGCTTCACCCTTTTTGCTTTCCGTGGAGTGAAGAGACTCTACTAGCTACTAACCTGCACAACACAATGATCCATGACGTGGACTTAACGTAGTCATGCCGGCAAGGTCTGCTAAGAGCTTTTGCTCTTAGGTGAGCCACGACCCCCTCTTCATCTTTTTCTGCTTCTTCATCATTTTCTAATTCGGAGGAGATCTTTGAAGACATTTTTTGGAAGGTCGAGACGGAGTCCTTGAGAGAATGGTTCTTATGGAAATTGCTCCCGAAGATGTACTATCGAGAATAGTTTAGACTTTATTTTTTTGCCTTTCTGTTTCTTTTGTAAGGACCCTTCGTGGGCTTTTGTAATTGATGTTTTATAATTCAATACCACACAAGGGGGGAGGAAGGTTATTTGTGCGGTACCCAATATTCGCTTAACTGAACAATAGAAGGACCAGATTCTTCTATGTGTTCTAACTACTACTATTTGCGGAAGAAGTAAAGAAAATAAAGAACACATAAATTTTTACATGGAAAACACCTGGCTCAAAAGATGAAAAAACCACGACCTACTACTCTGTAGGAATTTCCCGAACTTCCACTAAAATCACTGAGTCAAAACAACATTTACAAAAATCTTTTTAAGCCTAAGGATTAACTCTAATCTTGTTGTGGCACACAACCTCAACTGTTGCGACAACTTCAAGTTAACTCTAACTTGAACACTCTAGATACCTAATACAATAGCTTTTATAAAATATGAAAGGTACAATGTAAAATTACCTACTATAATTGAACTAGAATAAAAAGTAGACACTTGGAACATGTTCATCCATCTTGTTCAAGTAGTTTCAACATTGCACACTTGAATCACACATAAATTACTTGAAAAATCACCTTACTCTTTTGCTCTCAATTTAAGTTTAACTTCTGCTTATGTGCATTACCTATAAAAGAGAACAAAACTGATATTTAATGGGTAAGTAATTAGAGATTAACTATGATACATATTGTACTCTTCTATCGTAGAAGAGTTCTAGTTGATCTCATACTCTAACACTTTCATCTTCTTAAACTATGTTCTCTTCATGTAAGGATTTTTTCTCTCCTTATCCGTTATGCAACCTTTTTGATAAGATCAAGAGATATTACTTCTGACAAGTTAGATTTATCTTCTTCACGTGCATCTCACATATTTAGGTCGATCATGACTATACTTCACAAGATGGACCCGGTCCATGTCTCAGTTCTTTTGTCAGTCTTCAAAACATCACCTATTCTTGGCCCAACAAATTCCCCATTTTTGATGATGACAAACTCTGTGCTTTTTACTTACTTGGATCATGTAAGAACTCAACTTAACCACCAAAACAAAGTTTTAAAAAATTCCTTATCATCAAAGACCATGTTAGTTAGATTATAAATATCAGTTATTCAGAATATGTATAACACAATCTCTTCCCCCTTTTGGCATCATGGAAAAGTTGCGTACAAAGTGTGAGTCCCATATTTTGATAAGTACTCATGGCCACTGGGGCAAATGCAAGTGCAATCGTGGATTAATCATCAGTAATCTAGCAAACATATTTAAACTATCAAGGAAATACTAACATTAATCAAGAGCATAAATAGTAGATATCATTGATAGAAGATATCTTTCTACCACAAGCCACAACAAGAACAAAAATATTCAAAACACTAGCAAAAAGAAAGAAAAATACCTAATCCGGGTCACTGAAGGTACTAGACAGGTTCAGGAGATAAAGGCTAGAATTCCTAAGGCTTTGGGGAGCTAGAGGGTTGGTCCTGGGCTTGGAGAAGATTCAGCATATTGTGAAGAATTCAATCATTCTTCTCATTTTCCTTAGCAAGCTCACTCCTGAGAGCATCCCTCTCAGATTCCACCTCTGCCACACGAGCCTTTAGCCTAGCAATCTTAGCATCCTTAACTTCACTTTGCGGAAGAAGTAAAGAAAATAAAGAACACATAAATTTTTACATGGAAAACACCTGGCTCAAAAGATGAAAAAACCACGACCTACTACTCTGTAGGAATTTCCCGAACTTCCACTAAAATCACTGAGTCAAAACAACATTTACAAAAATCTTTTTAAGCCTAAGGATTAACTCTAATCTTGTTGTGGCACACAACCTCAACTGTTGCGACAACTTCAAGTTAACTCTAACTTGAACACTCTAGATACCTAATACAATAGCTTTTATAAAATATGAAAGGTACAATGTAAAATTACCTACTATAATTGAACTAGAATAAAAAGTAGACACTTGGAACATGTTCATCCATCTTGTTCAAGTAGTTTCAACATTGCACACTTGAATCACACATAAATTACTTGAAAAATCACCTTACTCTTTTGCTCTCAATTTAAGTTTAACTTCTGCTTATGTGCATTACCTATAAAAGAGAACAAAACTGATATTTAATGGGTAAGTAATTAGAGATTAACTATGATACATATTGTACTCTTCTATCGTAGAAGAGTTCTAGTTGATCTCATACTCTAACACTTTCATCTTCTTAAACTATGTTCTCTTCATGTAAGGATTTTTTCTCTCCTTATCCGTTATGCAACCTTTTTGATAAGATCAAGAGATATTACTTCTGACAAGTTAGATTTATCTTCTTCACGTGCATCTCACATATTTAGGTCGATCATGACTATACTTCACAAGATGGACCCGGTCCATGTCTCAGTTCTTTTGTCAGTCTTCAAAACATCACCTATTCTTGGCCCAACAAATTCCCCATTTTTGATGATGACAAACTCTGTGCTTTTTACTTACTTGGATCATGTAAGAACTCAACTTAACCACCAAAACAAAGTTTTAAAAAATTCCTTATCATCAAAGACCATGTTAGTTAGATTATAAATATCAGTTATTCAGAATATGTATAACACAATCTCTTCCCCCTTTTGGCATCATGGAAAAGTTGCGTACAAAGTGTGAGTCCCATATTTTGATAAGTACTCATGGCCACTGGGGCAAATGCAAGTGCAATCGTGGATTAATCATCAGTAATCTAGCAAACATATTTAAACTATCAAGGAAATACTAACATTAATCAAGAGCATAAATAGTAGATATCATTGATAGAAGATATCTTTCTACCACAAGCCACAACAAGAACAAAAATATTCAAAACACTAGCAAAAAGAAAGAAAAATACCTAATCCGGGTCACTGAAGGTACTAGACAGGTTCAGGAGATAAAGGCTAGAATTCCTAAGGCTTTGGGGAGCTAGAGGGTTGGTCCTGGGCTTGGAGAAGATTCAGCATATTGTGAAGAATTCAATCATTCTTCTCATTTTCCTTAGCAAGCTCACTCCTGAGAGCATCCCTCTCAGATTCCACCTCTGCCACACGAGCCTTTAGCCTAGCAATCTTAGCATCCTTAACTTCACTTTCCTGAACAATAGCCCTGACTTTACTATTGATAGGAGTCTTCTTGGATTTAACCAGGTTCATTTGGAATGGCGTCAACTAAGTAGTCACAAGAAAGCAGAGTGTTAATACTAAAATAGTCCTTGCTTGAGGCCATTTCCTATTTCTTCAGAGGCACATTGCACCTATCCAGAACTATAATCAGAATAAAGCCATAGGGGTAGCATGAGCCTTGGTGCCATTGATAACCCGGTATAGTAGCTTGATTATAAATGCATGCCAATTGATTTGCCTTCCACTTTCAGGGACTTCCATCACAACCAAGTCCATATAATTTGCAATATGCCTTATCTCATGCCTTGGCAGTATGCACTTGTTGATAAACTCAAAAAGGACTTTGTGTTGTGGCTTCATTTTACTCTTGTGCACAAACCTAGACTCATTCACTCCTTAAATATCACAGAAGTTCCTAGTGATTGTAAGGGCAAATGGAAGAGAATCCAGACTTGGCCATCTCTGTCTGATGTAATGATCATATCCCTCAGCAGGGATGACTAGAACTTCTCCCAGTCTCTGCATCAAATGTCGCTTGAACTCCTTTTACTTTGATAATAACCCTGTGCTCTTTGACTTCAGCATTTTCCATAAATTCAGGAATTTCATTTCGGGCCAATCTCCCATCCATCTAAAGGACCATGTCGTTCCAGCCCTGAACATCCAATGTGTCAATAGAATGAACCACCCCCGGTTCCATTAAATCTTTCAGCAATCTTCTCTTTAAAAGTTTTCTTTTGCCAAACATGGCAAGCTTGTCTTGTTCACTATCACACTCATCGTCTTCTTCTTCACCACTTCATTCCTCATCTTCAGAAATTCGAACTTGTTTACTTTTCACTGCAGACCTTGTCCTCTTGGCTAATGATGGTTCAGCAGATTCAGATAAAGAGGAAGACTTCTTGGAAGAAGTCTTGGGCTTTTTGCGCTTGGGGGTCTGAACCTCCACCATTCTAAATTTCTCCCGATAGACCTGTTCCATCTCTTTAACTTCAATAGCTTTTAAGGACTCTGCAACCTTCCCTTTTCCTTTATCCATCCTTTTCTTCTTACTTTCAGCTAAGGCCTTTTGTAGAACAACCTCACCTATATTTCACCTTGCTTGTTGTGGCTCTTTCTAGTGACATCCAAATCAACTGCTAAAAAGCAATAGATACGGTCGCATCAATATAATTTACCCAACTATGAGTCGGGGTCGAATCCCACAGAGAACAATATGTACGCGATTAGGTATGTAAGAAAATTATCGCTAATTATGCAAAGCCAAACACTAAGAATGGTGGTTGAAAAAGTATTTATACCTAAATGCAAAAATGTAAACTAATCTAGAAAGCAAGTAAAATGATCAATGGCTACACGTATGGCTGCTTCGGGAATTACACTGAAGTGGTCGTGGACTTGCTAGTAATCATGCTTCTTCTCATACTTATAATTGATTTATTGAACTATTCGAATTGTTGATTATAAGGTTAATAATATACATAAGAATCTTTCGAGTTCTTATGAATCTATCCAAGTTAATTCAATACCTATATGTCTATGGTATTAATATTAACAAGAATGCATTTACAACTCTTATTCTTCAACCAAACAAGGCAATTAAGTATATGTCTATCTTAATTGCAAATCCTTCACCCGATGCCCGGGATTCAAATCTTGTTCTATTTGATTTTATATGCAACCAAGAATTGCCTTTGTCAAGTTTAACTCAAGGTTCGTAAATAATATTTCACTGTTGGCCACGCAGTAAAATAATTAAAACCAAAATCAAATAAACAACCCACAACAATAAATTCAATATATTCAATCTAAGCTTCAAATAACAAGATCATCTATTTAATACATAAGCACAACAAGGTATTTAATCCACACTTTAAACATGAATATTCCCATAAACAAGATTCAAGTGTTGGAAATAAATACTACACACTTAAATATTCAATACAAAGCAAGGAGATGAAAAAATAAACATAAATGGGTAAGAAAATCTTAACCACAAGCTTCAATCTTCAAGACCCAAGTGTGTGTGCAAAACCCTAGCTTCCAAAAATGTTCTCTCTAGTTCTAAGAACTGAAAATAAGCCAAAGATATTTTACAAACGAGCTTAATCGGGTATTAAAGTATTTGGGGATCAAAAAGTGTGAAATTCCATAATTGCCCATGCCTGAAGCACATACTTCGCAATTGCGAACAAAAGTTCGCAATTACCAAGTATGCCCAGAAAAGCCTGAGTTCGCAATTCCGAAAGAATCTTCGCGTTTGCGAAGGTTGACCTTTTAATGCATAGTTCGCATTTGCGATAATCCACTCGCATTTTCGAGGAATAATATTTTACTGCACTGTTCGCATTTGCGAACATTATCTCGCAATTGCGAAGACTCTCCAATTCCTGCTAATTTCGCAATTGCGAAGGAGTCCTTTTTATGCCTGTTTTCGCATTTCCCATGAATTGGTCGCATTTGCGAATCATGAAGGCACTGCCCAAAATTTCCTCTCTTTTTGGCTTCTTTTGACTTGTTTTCACTTGGTTTCTTCACCATTACTTCTAAATCACATTCAATCCTGTAGAATAGAAGTAAATGACATTAAATACATGATTTTATCACTTCAAACATAGCAAAAGTAATGGTTTAAAGGCAAGATAAATTGGTATTTTACCAACTTATCACAACCCCAAACTTGAACTATTGCTTGTCCTCAAGCAATGGAAATGATAAAATCTCCTCCCAAGTAACTAAATCAACCTCATATCCTTATCATGCTAAGCCAAAAAGAAAGTCTACTTTAAGCACAAATGCATGACTTCGATTGGTACCAACAATTACTCCAAAGCATATGAATTATTGAGCACTTCACATAAACTTCATTATACTTCAAGTGCTCAAACACTAATGCAAATCAAAGTAGCAACCAAGTCATGACACTAAAGCTTCAAAATTTGCCTCTATATCACAATCAACTTTCTTTGGTCATTCTTATCAATTGAAAATGAGATTAGATTCACAACTAAATTCTCATGTGCCCTTACCTTCAAGAGAGGATCCCACACTCATAAATCTCAATTTAAATCAAAATTGGGATATCGAATGGAAAGAATTAACTCGCTCTCAAAAAGATGTTCAAATGCATACAAGTAGTACCATAGGCTTGCCCTTTATGTATTCCTCCACTAATGTAGACAACTTAGTTCAAAATTAATTAGGACTTAAAAGGTTGTAGTTTAGGCATTTGGTTAAGGTAAGGCACAATTTAAAGTGACTCAAAACTTTCCCAAGAACTACAAGATTCACAATTAAAGTTCACTTCCTTCAAAGATATTTTCCACCCTTTTTTTCACCTTTCAATCCACACCTAGTCCTTTATTTACAGTCCTTTATTTACAACTTTTATCAACATATATTATATATACATATATATACATTTTTTCACAATCCAATTCACCAATTATTTTACGTACCTTTCACCTTCTCAAATCAATTCCATATCACAACTTTCCCAACTTTCACCCCCAAACTTAGGCTTTTAGCCTACATAAACACTTTCAAGGTACTTTCGGGAAGTAGGGTGCCAAAAGATATAACATTTAAGAACAAAGGATTTAAGCATGTAACATGGTTGCCAAAGAATAAGGTTAAAGGCTCAAAATTGGTTGACTAGGGAAAATATTTAAGGGTAGGAAATTTAAAACATACTAGCAATCCAAGGAATGCCTAATATCATTTTTCAAACTAAGTTAGTCTATAATTTTGCCTCAAAACACATTCCGGGCAAGTTCTAGACCACAAGTACTACAAAAGAACTTACAAATAAAATTCACCGCACATGGCACATGAAAACTCAAATGGAATACAAATCCACAATACAATTAACACGAATGACTCAAGGAGGTTCTATAGCATACAAGAAGCTATTTAGTGAATTAAAGAGCCAAAAATTGAATCTAAAAGGTCATGACATTCTTACTTCAATTGTTTTCTTTTTCACCAACCAAAAATTCATATGCCAAGGTTTAAAATATGTTGGTACCAAGCAAGTCACATTTTTATCAATGGGCTAAAATCCCAACTCAAACCATTTATTTTCCCAAATTAACAAAAACTAAATCTAACCACAAGACTAACTCCCTATAATTTATTTCTATAATTACCCGGGTGAATAAAAAAAAATTGGCATCCTTGGAAAAACAACCGTGGTATAAAGAAAATGAAGGATATCACCACTAACTCCAAACATACTAAAATAAAATTAAAATAAAGAAAAGAAACAACAAAAACATTAAGAAGCTAAGAAAAGAAACAACAAAAACATTAAGAAGCTAATGAACACTCACGTACTAAACATACTACTTTCGTCATACTAATACCACACATGATATAATAACAAAATGAAAAACAATCATAGTACTAATCAGCCAAATATCCATAAAGAAGAAAATAAAATTATAGCAGTTCTACAAGAAGCCACCCCCAACAAAAGATATTGCATTGTCCCCAATGCAACTAAACATGATATAGTAAAAGATGGTGGAAAGTGCTTCCTGAATTCTGCATCAACTGCTCTCCTCACTCTCTGACTTAGACTCATCATCCTCTTCTTCTTCCTCGAGCCACTCTACATGAGTATCATCAGGATCCACAGCTCTGCTAGATGGTAGCCGGTCCTGAGGCTTAAGGACCTTCCATATGCCCTTAACACCCTTCCACATGCGAGTAAAGAATTTATCCCTCTTCTTCTCCCTTTTCACCATCTGGGTGTGTGACTGTTCCAGATTGGTATGAGAAGTCCTCAGCTCACCATGCTTCTTCGCCAGCTCGGTGTATGCTTTTTCCAAGGCCTTGAGGTGATCTCCCTGCCTCCTCTGATCGTCAATGTATTTCTGGAAATCTTTCTTGAAAATATTAGTAGATCCCTCAGATGTCTCCCCGGGTCCCTGGGGAAGGCCAGAAACTAGCTCACGAATAACTCTCATCTCCTCACTGATCACAGCAAATGGTCCTCCAACTGATGATGATGGCATACTACTCTGAGAAGATGAAACCAATTTCCTTTTCTTCGGCTGCACTGCTCATCCCTCTCCCATTTTCTTCAATGGATGTATGGGCTTCCCCGGATCTACCCAGTTGTCCCCAGGAGCTTCCTCCACCCCTGCAAGCTGACATAACTCAGTAATCAGTGAAGAAAATATCAATGAGGGACTGTTTTGGATCTGATACTCTCTTAGTTCATTTATAAAAATCTCGCCCACATTTAACTGAATGCCATCAACGATGCAAGCTACCATTTGTGCTCGAGTGATTGGGATATTCCATATGTTAGAGATAGGGGAGATACGACTGCATATGATAGCCAGCCATATCTTTGCTTCTGCATTAAATTCTTTTGATGTAATCCCCCTCTTATCGGCTGCCCATGGAACGACTGCACCTGGACATAGTTTAGACACCAACCACTCTCCTGAAGCAGAATCTTTTTCTTTGAATGGAGTCATGTCGTGGTCTGGCAATCTATAAAATCTGTTCATATCTTTAGCCCCAAAGCGCACCATTTTTCCCCTAATTCTCATCTTGGGCTTTTTCATTCGGATTGCTGGGAGGTTTGCATAAAATTCTCTCACCCATTGCTCATTTGCTCGGCAAGGTTGAGTGGCAAAACAATTCCTATCCCATGCCCATTAATCTTTGGTAGAACTCGGGAAGACGTTCTTGGACATCATCCATCACTATCCCACACTCCGGAAGAAACTTCTTTGAGAGCAACTCCTCATAGTACCTATCTTGGCACTCCATTGTCAGGAACCGGTTGTCAACGAAGGCTTGCCCTTCTGCCTCATGATGTTCACTTGAGGATCCTTCTAAATTCGGGTGCATTGTTCAATTATAAAACCTGTAAAGAAAAAATTGGTAAGTGTGAAAACATGGTATGGCAATGAATAATAGTGAAAAATGAAGTAAATATGCCAAAGGAATGATCGGACAATCAAAACTCAGCCTTAGAAAAAATTTCCAGAACTTTGAGATTTTGAAGTGATGGGCTGCAAATGTCGCAATTCCCAGAAATTCTTCGCATTTGCGAAGAAAACAGGCCTGGGAATTGCGAAGTTTTTATCGCAAATGCGAACAAAATAGACATCTGCCAGTCTTCGCAATTGCGACTATATTTTCGCAAATGCGAAAATTTTTTCGCAATTGCGAACCTTCGTCCCCAAATCAGTGTTCTATCAGAGAACAGCTCTTAGGCACAAAATATTTTCAATCCAAGCCATTTTAACTGAACCCAACCATTAATCAATCATATATCATGTATTTAACTTCATACACAACTACAAATCAAGTATATCGATGGTTTTGGCCACAAATTTCATTCGGGTCTTACATCGAACACATTAAAATCGCATATTATTTGCAACTATTTCACAAGTAATTGGGTACTCAGACTTCCCCACATTTTACAATGAATAAACACACTCACTCTCAACCAAACCTCACCCAGAAATCACAAGGAATTTCAGTTTTTATAAATTAGGGCTAAAAACATTTGGCAGCTATATTGAACCCTAGGGTTCCATAAATTCAAACAAAATCAACAAGAAAGTGAAGATGAAGAAGAAATAAGCGTAAAGATTAAGCTTTCATACCTGATTCTCTTCAAGGAGGAGTGAAATTTGATGGATTTTCAGTGATGAGAGAGAGAGGAAATAATTTTAGAACCTTTGGACTGTTTTGTACAATATTTGTTTTAAAAATGAGCAACAGTCGAGTTTTACTCTGCAGATGTCGTAATTGCGGCTGGATCTTCGCAATTGCGAAAAGATTTATTTTGCTCCTTCATCGCAAATGCGAACATTTGTTCGCAATTGCGAAAACTGCTATGCATTTTCCAAGCAGCTAATGGTTTTTGCCAAATGGGCTGTCTCGATCTGTGCAAATCAACTCCAAAAAATATGAAACTTGGCAGATTAGTTAAAAATATTATTCTAAGATATTCTAAAAAAGAAAATTTCAAAAATGACAAAAGTTTTGTAAAACAATGGGTTGCCTCCCACCAAGCGCCGCATTTAATGTCGTGGCACGACGCAAACAACATTACCATTTTTCTCGCCACTTGGATGATATGAATTGAGCCCCTAGCTTGGAATCAAGCTTATGGCCACGAGCGATGGGGGGTGGTAATTTGATGTTCGAGCCAATGCTTAAAATCTTCATTTTGCACTTCTTGGCTTTCAAGTGAGGAATGTCGTTTTGATTTCTTGTCTCCTCAAATTGGAAAATGTATGGCATGAATTGTTTCTTCCTCGCAATCCTCCATTGACTCGTGTAGTTCAACTCCCGTATCACCACACAATTCCAACATTGAAAAATGCCTGGAATGTGATCTCAAACCTTCACTTTGCAATTGTTCTTGGACTTTGACATCCTCATTTTCCTCCGAACTAGAGTCAATCTCAACCACATTTGCATTTACACCGATTTACTCTAATTCCATATTTTTATCGGCATCCTTAATAATATTTGGGTCAAATAGTTGAAATTCCTCTTTCTTCTCCACAAGTTGGCCAGTATCCACAAAAATTGGTTGTAGGGCATCAAACACCTCAACCTTTTTATTCAATTGAGCAGGAAAGTCATGAATATCTGAGACAAATTGGTCTATCTCTTGTCGGAGCTCAGTTCTTGCTTCTATTAGTTGTTCTGTCATATTTGAAAGACCATCAAGTAAAAAGTCATGAAATTTTATCAATTGAGCTTGTTCCTCTAGACAAGATATGCTCACTATATCTGCTTCTTCTAAATTATCTTCTGGTGAGAACTCGCTCTCTTTAGTCACTTCCTCCGCTTCGGCTTTCATTCTCATGATTGTTGCACTAATTCTTTGTATAGCCTGTCGAAATTCATCTTGTTGCTCAACTGTTTGCCTTTTCATGTCCATAATAAGAGCTTTACTTTCCATATCATCCACTTCCTTGGCCCTATAATTTTCATCAAAACAAGTAGATTCATCATACTAGGGGCTTGGGGAAGGGAAAGGCAAATATGCACAATAATCCCAATGACCATTTTGGCCACCACACTTATCACAAATACTCCACTCATGGGTTTGAAATTGTGTGCACAATCCACCCCCGGGAGAATTTAAACAATTTTGCCACAAGTGTGGTCCTCTACAATAAGGACAACGATCATCAAAGTATGAACAACTACCATCTGACCAATTGTTATTGTACGAAAAATGGACCAAGGTAAGAAAAATTAATTGCACTAATATTCACAAGTTTGGACCAAGGCACTTTCGCTTACTTCTCAAACAACCTAAATTACGCCAAATTGTTCCCCGACGACGGCACCAATTTTGGTGACGTCCAAATCCACTACTAAAAAGTAATAGACACGATCACAACAATATAATTTACCCAACTATGAGTCGGGGTCGAATCCCACAGAGAACAATGTGTAGGCGATTAGGTATGTAAGAAAATTATCCCTAGTTATGCAATACCAAACACTAAGAATGGTGGTTGAAAGAGTATTTATACCTAAATGCGAAAATATAAACTAATCTAGAATGCAAGTAAAATGATCAATGGCTACAAGTATGGTTGCTTCGGGAATTACACTGAAGTGGTCATGGACTTGCTAGTAATCATGCTTCTTTTCATACTTATAATTGATTTATTGAACTATTCGGATTGTTGATTATAAGGTTAATAATATACATAAGAATCTTTCGAGTTCTTATGAATCTATCCAAGTTAATTCAATACCTATATGTCTATGGTATTAATATTAACAAGAATGCATTTACAACTCTTATTCTTCAACCAAACAAGGCAATTAAGTATATGTCTATCTTAATTGCAAATCCTTCACCCGATGCCCGAGATTCAAATCTTGTTCTATTTGATTTTATATGCAACCAAGAATTTCCTTTGTCAAGTTTAACTCAAGGTTCGTAAATAATATTTCACTGTTGGCCACGCAGTAAAATAATTAAAACCAAAATCAAATAAACAACCCACAACAATAAATTCAATATATTCAATCTAAGCTTCAAATAACAAGATCATCTATTTAATACATAAGCACAACAAGGTATTTAATCCACACTTTAAACATGAATATTCCCATAAAAAAGATTCAAGTGTTGGAAATAATACTACACACTTAAATATTCAGTACAAAGCAAGGAGATGAAGAAATAAACATAAATGGGTAAGAAAATCTTAACCACAAGCTTCAATCTTCAAGACCCAAGTGTGTGTGCAAAAACCTAGCTTCCAAAAATGTTCTCTCTAGTTCTAAGAACTGAAAATAAGCCAAAGATATTTTACAAACGAGCTTAATCGGGTATTAAAGTATTTGGGGATCAAAAAGTGTGAAATTCCATAATTGCCCATGCCTGAAGCACATACTTTGCAATTGCGAACAAAAGTTCGCAATTACCAAGTATGCCCAGAAAAGCCTGAGTTTGCAATTCCCAAACAATCTTCGCATTTCCAAAGGTTGACCTTTTAATGCATAGTTCGCATTTGCGATAATCCACTCGCATTTGCGAGGAATAACATTTTACTGCACTGTTCGCATTTGCGAACATTATCTCGTAATTGCAAAGACTCTCCATTTCCTGCTAATTTCGCAATTGCGAATACTTCTTCGCAATTGCGAATGAGTCCTTTTTTTGCCTATTTTCGCATTTCCCATGAATTGGTCGCATTTGCGAACCATGAAGGCACTGCCCAGAATTTCCTCTCTTTTTGGCTTCTTTTGACTTGTTTTCACTTGGTTTCTTCACCATTACTTCTAAATCACATTCAATCCTGTAGAATAGAAGTAAATGACATTAAATACATGATTTTATCACTTTAAACATAGCAAAAGTATTGGTTTAAAGGCAAGATAAGTTGGTATTTTACCAACTTATCACTTTCCTTTTGGAAAAGGAGTTTCAATAGGTGTTGGGGAGGAAGCCTTTCTTTTCTCGGAAGGTTTAGGAACACCGAGGCTTTTGGTGTGGATGTTCTCCTTTTCTTTGGATCGTAACTAGCACCTACCCTTTTCAAAAGGTCTGCTAGGGTATCATCAACTGATGAACCAGGTTCATTTCCCTGTGAACTTAGATTAACTAACCCTTCAGCTTTACCAGAACAACTTCCCCCTGACTTCTTTCCACTCTCTTCAACATTTTCTTGTACCACCCCACAAATAGCAAGTACAGACAAATCAGTAGTGGTTGAATGATCAACCACTCCTTCCATTTTCCCCTCTCTTCACCACAATCACCCTCTCTCTCCTTTTCTTTTTTTTTTGGATTTCTTTTTACCTCAGGTAATTCCACATCCTTGATAGGCCCAACCAGAACAAACCTACTTCCTAAATTCTCAGTCAATGAAGAACTTACCTTAGAATGGAATTCTTGAGCCTTGCCAGAGTTAAAAGACCCAGGTCCTTCCCCATCACTAGTAGACTTGTATGATTCAGAATCAGAGTTAGACTCACAGTCTTGGACTTGGCTTGACTTTAATTTCTCATTTAATTTCTTTGACAGAGCCCCAGAAGCAACTATTTTTCGAGCATGCATGGTTACCTTTCTCAGCCTGGGTTTGGGAGTTGTAAAGGAGGGGTCGATGAATAAGAGGGAGTGGGATGAGAAGGAGTTCCAGGGTTGTCTTGTGGGTTTTTCATTCTAGCCGATTTCTTGAGAGAATTGGTGAGTTAGAACTTTGGTGACGAAAGCAATTGAAAGTGAAGAAGGGCTTTTGACGGTTTAGAATATGAAGATGGTAAGAGGTAATGATGCACATTTAAAGAGAAATACACACTTAATGTATAACGACAACTTTAGCAGTGGTCAATTAGAGTTCTAATCAACCTAAAATTTCAGGTTTGAATGAACGACTAAGTTTTCCTCGATTTTAGGCAAATTTTGTCGTTTAGAGTTCTAATGCGGATGGAACTGGTTCAAAACAAAAGTATTGAATTTTCTAAGGAGTTGAACAATTGTAGGACTTCTGCTCATGATTTAAGTACTTATATTTTGTATTGTACAGAGTATAGAAAACGTAACTTAGCATTCAGATGAACCAATACCGATAAACCATGTTCTTCATTTGGAATTGTCTTGACCATGCCTCAATTTACCATAATAGAGAAAATTTTGTAAGAGATTAGTGAGTCATATTAACACATGTCACAGAAGTATACTAATTATACTATGAAGCTGAGTAAAATTAATCTAGATATTTACTCAAGTTCAGATTTCCTAGCCAAAAAAATATTTTTTTATTCATTTTTCAATAATTTTTTTTCATTGTGAATTCTGAGCTGGTCCTATTAGGTGATTTTAATCATCCCTAATTCCAACCTGTTACTTTCAAAGTTTTCTCTACTGAGTGCTTTAGTAAAGATGTCAGCAATTTGTTTCTTAGTAGCACAAAATTCTATGGTAATCAATCCTTTCTCATATTTATCTCTTAAGAAGTGGTGTCTAACATCTATGTGCTTAGTCCTCTTATGATGAACAAGGTTCTTTGTCATACTTATAGCACAAGTTTTATTACAGAAGATAAGAATGCAACCAACTTCAATGCCAAAATCTATCAGCTCCTATATGATCCATAGCAGTTGAGCATAACAAGAGGCAGCAACAACATACTCAGCCTTAACAGTGGATAAGGCCACTGAATTTTGCTTTTTAGTGGCCCATGATACAAGACATGAACCAAAAAAGTGAGCCATACCTGAGGTGCTCTTCCTATCTAGGAAACCTGCATAATCAGCATCAGCATCAGCATATCCTACTAGATTGAAATTACTACATTTAGGGTACCAAAGACACAAATCAGTAGCACCTTTGAGATATCTCAATTTCCTCTTAACAACAGTCAAGTGAGATTCCTTTGGATTAGCCTGAAAATAAGCACAAATCCCTACACTGAAAACTATGTCAGGTCTGCTGGAAGTAAGATACAAAAGTGAACCAATCACACCCTTATACAATTTCTGATCATCAAATGAACCAAGTTCATCTATGTCTAATTTAGTGGCAGTTGCAATGGGGTGTCTATTTCCTTTGATTCATCCATTTTAAACTTTTTAATCAACTCTTTTGCATATTTTTGCCAATGGATCATGGTTCCATTTGGGTTTTGTTTGATCTTTAAGCCTAATAAAAAGTTAAGCTCACCCATCATACTAATTTCAAACTCACTCCCCATTAATTTTGCAAAATCATTACTTAGTTTGTTAGTGGTTGCCCCAAAAATTATGTCATCAACATATATTTGTACCACATGAAGATCCTTAACTTTTTTCTTCAGAAATAGAGTACTATCAATTTTACCTCTTTTGTAGCCATGTTCAAGCAGGAATTCGGACAATCATTCACACCATGCTATATGAGCCTTGTCTAGTTTGTACACAACGTTTAGGACATTCCTTGATCTCAAACCATACAGGTTGTGTAACAAACACTTCTTCTTTTAGATAGCCATTTAGGAAGGCACTTTAGACCTCCATCTGATGATAAGTGAATTCCATTTGTGTTGCAAAGGCTATGAGGATTCTTATTACCTCCAGTGTTGCAACTGGAGCAAAGGTTTCATCATAATATATACCATCCTCTTGGATATCACCCTGGACCACCAGTCTTGCCTTGTTCCTTGTAACTATTCCATCTTTATCCAGCTTGTTTCTGAACACCTATTTAATGCCAATTACTGATCTGTCCTTAGGTCTTGGAACTAGGTGCCAAACTTGATTTCGCTCAAACTGATTGAGTTCATCTTGCATTGTACTTACCTAATCTGCATCATGCAAAGCCTCAATAACATTTTTAGGTTCAATAAAAGTTAGGAAAGCATAAAAAATACACAGATCCTTTAACTGTGGTCTAGATTTAACTCCAAAAGTTGGATCAATGATTATATTCTAAATGGGATGAGAACTTTGATACTTGTGAGGTTTTACAACCAGATGGTTTCTGCTTGATGTTTCTCCCAGGTTCTGTTGTTTAGGAACAAGGTCATGAACATGTTCCTTTAGGGGATTTGTTTAAGTTCCTCTTTGTTTAGTTCCCCCCATTAGGTTGCCCTGGATGGAAGAACATGTTCCATCACATGTTCCTTCTTTTGGTGAAACTTTAGCTTGAGCTGAGACTTCGCTCAAATCTTTTACCAGCCCAATAGCTTCATCTTCATGTTCTCGTCTCTCAGAAAGAATGTTAGTTTCATCAAAAACCACACGCACACTTTCTTCTACACACATAGTTCTTTTATTGAACACTTTATTAGCCTTGCTATGTGAAGAATATCCCAAGAATACTCCCTCATCACTTCTGGGATCAAACTTACCTAGGGAGTCCTTTCTACTATTGTGCATAAAGCACTTGCATCCAAATGCCCTAAGATAAGATATATTTGGTTTTCTCCCTTTAAGTGACACATAGGGAGTCTTCTCTACAAGAGTTCTAGTTATGCATCTATTAATAATATAACATGCAGTATTTACAGCCTCTGCACAGAAGCTATGGGATAGTTTACTAGAAAGAAGCATAGTCCTAGCCATATCTTCAAGAGTCATATTCTTTATTTCAACTATTCCATTTTGTTGAGGAGTCCTAGGGGAAGAAAAATTATTATCTATACCATGCTCATCACCAAATTCAGCAAACATAGCATTTTCAAATTCAGTTCCATAATCAGACCCGATTTATGCAAGTTGATTACCCAATTGTTTTTGAGTTTTTCTAACAAAGGCATTAAACATGTCAAATGCTTCATCCTTAGATGTTAAAAATAGTATCCAGGTAAACCTAGAATAATCATCAATAAGTACCATCACATATTTCTTACAACCTCTTCTCAATATTCTCATTGGACCACATAGATCCATATGAACTAGTTCCATCGTCCCTGTTGTGCTTATCATTTTATTGCTATTAAAGGATGATTTTACATACTTCCCCTTACACATGCCTCACAAACTTTGTCTTCCTTGAACTTGATGTTAGGTAACCCTAGCACCATGTACTTGGAGACTAATTTGTTGAGTTGATTCAGACTATCATTGTCTAACACACTCAAGCAAATGGGTTCATTTTCAGAATCAGTGGACAAATCTACAATTTAAATAGTGTTAACTCTTTTTCCCTGCAAAACAATCTTATCAGTGGTACGATTAATCATAAAGCATTTGGTAGAGGTAAATGCTACAAGGTTACCTTTGTCACATAGTTGTGAAACATTTACTAAGCTATATTTCAAGCCATCTATCAAGAAGACATTCTTAATGGAATGTACGTCTGTCTTACCTATCTTTCCAACCTCAATAATCACACCTTTCTTCCGATTTCCAAAGGAGACATTATCTCCTTTTATGTCCTCAAGTGAAAGGAACTGGTTCTTGCTTCCAGTCAGGTGCTTGGGTCCCATAGCCAAGTCCTCTCTTATTGCTACTGTGGTGTTCTTGTAGCCAGGATAGTGCATCAGAAGCCTTATTCCATTTGCAAGTTTTGTCCAGTTCATACTTTACCTTCCCTAAATCTTCCTTTCATATTCTTATCTGCTCATCCTTTTTGTACACCTCATCCTTCATCTTTCCTAGATTTTCTTCTAAGGTAAGATGTGTGTGATCAACTTTAGTCTTACCTATTCCTAATTTTAGTTTTAAATTTTCAGACCTAAGTTCTAAGACATTGGTGTGAAGTTCAAGAACCTAGTTCTTTAACTCAACATTTTTACTATCACTTTCATTAGCCCTAGAGTCTAGGTTTTTGCACTTGGCTTTTAAGATCACACACTCCCTAGACAATTGTTCCTTCTCATTGTTAATTAACTCAAGCTTATCGATGAAGTCTAACAATAGTTCAGATAACCTTTCTTTAAATAGAAGTTTAATCTTGTCTTTGAGATGAGTCATACTTACCTCTTGTCCATTATTTGATTCTCCAATGGCCATAACTGCTTGTTCATCTCCAGCTTCATCTTCTGAATCTTCATTTGATGTATCTCCCCAAGCAGCAACCATAGCCTTAATTGATCCTTTGTTCCTTTTGGGCTGAACCTGTTCCTTCTTTCTGTTCCTTAGTTCAACCCTTCCCTTCTTTCATTCAATTTCCCACTGGGTAAAGTTCTTGATCATGTGATCAGTCTTGCCATATTTGTAGCAACCCTCGTGGGTCTGTTTCTCTATAACTATTGGTTTGTGGAAGGTTGTACCTCTTGAAGAACCCTTTCTTCTTATCAGGTACCTTTTAAAATCCCTTGTGATCATGGCCACTTCATCATCCTCTAGATCTTCACCTTCAACTATTCTAAGAGCCAAACTCCTTTCCTTCTTGGATGCATCCACTTTCATGGTTTGCCTTCTTAATTCATAGGCAGTGAGATTTCCAATAAGTTCATCCAACTTGAGAGTATAAATGTTCTTTGATTCCCGAATAGTAGTGATTTTGCTTTCCCAAGTTACTAGTAAGACCCTTGTCAAGATTTTCTCAATCTTGTATTCTTCAAGGATCATTCTCCTAAGAGATTTAAGTTCATTTGTTAGTGTTGTGAACCTTGTGTACATCTTCTACGAGCTTCTGAGGTCTTGAAAACCTCATTTTATGTTGCCTCGATTTACGTGCATGATCCGGGCATGTAGCCAGAAAGATTTTGTGATAGAAAATATGAATTCTATGAAACATTTGGAGAAAAATGATATTAATATTGATATAGTTGACTTCGGTCAACATTTTTGGTAAACGGACCCGGACTCGAGATTGGACGGTCCCGGAAGGTCCGTAGGAAAATATGGGACTTGGACATGCGTCCGGAGTCGAATTCTGAGGCCTAGAGCCCAAGTTATGAATTTTTCTATGAAATTGTTTTTGCTGTAATTATTAAAGGAAAATGAATTAAATGACCTTGGTATCGGGCTCGTATTTTGGTTCCGACGCCCGGTACAAGTCTTAAATATTATATATGTGCTTTCTGCAAAGTTTGGTGACATTTGGATGTCGTTTGATATGTTTTGGACCTTGAGTTCCAAGTTTGAAAGTTTTAAAAACCAAAAGTATGAAAATCATGAACTTGAGGCTTGATTTGATGAAAACGATGTTATATTGGCGATGTGATCGCACGAACAAGTTTGTAATGTGTTTTTGATGTTGTGTACATGTTTGGTTGGGAGCCCGGGGGCTCGGGTAAAGATTTGATAGGCCGTTGGATCAATTTCTGAATTTTTGCACTGCTGGTTTTTCACCCAGATGTTGGCTTCGCATTTGCAAAGAATTTCTCGCAATTGCAAAGGTGACAGGTCAAGGCTGGGTTCGCAAATGATAACAATGGATCGCAAATGCGATGAGGTCCAGGAAATCCTTGTGTTCGCAAATGCGAACTAAACCTCGCAAATGCGAGGACTTCCGAAATTAGTCCATGTTTGCAAATGCGAAAGCTTCATTGACCCAGCCCAGTTCGCAAATGCGAAGCTCGTCTCGCAAATGCGAGAGCCACAGACCCGAGACATGATGTGTTCGTAATTGCGATATACGCAGCTGTGCAAATTTTTACTTAAACGAATTTTTAAGCTCTTTTCTTCATTCTTTCAAAACCCAATTGTAAGTCACTTTTTACTTAATTCTTTCAATTCCTAACAACATTAAACATGTTTTTCAATAAGAATCAAAGGTTTTCATGGTAGAAATCCATGTTTTTGGATAGAACCTAGGTTTTTCATGAATTGGGCAATTGGACCTAGAATTGAGGTCCGATTTTGAAACAAATCATATAATTGAACTCGTGGGGGAATGGGTAACCGGATTTTGGTCCGAACCCCGAGTTCCAACCACGTGGGGCTAGGGGCATTTTGGGAAATTTTGGGGTAAACTTTGAGAAAACCATCTTTAAGCATTCAAACCAAGTTAATTAGTGATTATTAATATAATGGAATCAATTGTGATTAGATTCAAGCTAGTTGAAAGTGGAATTTCGGGGAAAGAGCTATAATTGAAGTATAATTTGGACTTCAAGGCTAGAGGTAAGTGTTTGTTCTATCCTAGCTTGAGGGAATAGGATTATGTGCTATGTGCTATGTGATCGAGTGTGGTGTATGGGATGTGGTGACGAGCATCCATACACTGGCGTCTAGCATGACCGTGAGTCGTTGTTAATACTTGTCGTGAGACATATTTGAAGATAAATTGTTGAACCCTTGCCGGGTTGTAGAATTGTTATTGTTCTCCCTTGCCAGGACTTGATGTGAAGTGAGATACCGATTGCCCTTGCCGGGACTTTGTTGTAATGATTATTGTGTCCCTTGCCAGGACGGTTCATGATTTGTTGTTTTCATTCTCTGCCCTTAATCGTGATTGTTATTTGGGTGAGGAAGAGTGATAATGCACGAAGGGTGATGCCGTGCCTTGATTTATTGTTTATGCACGAAGGTTAATGCCGTGCCTTGTTATTGTTTATGCACGAAGGTTAATGCCGTGCCATGTTATTGATTATGCACGAAGGATCATGCCGTGCCTTGTTATTGAACCATGTACGAAGGATCATGCCGTACCGTGGATGTGAGGATGAGAGTAAAAGCACGAAGGGTGATGCCGTGCACTTTATTTGCTTATTTGGTGAGGATGAGAGTAAAAGCATGAAGGGTGATGCCGTGCACTTCATTTGCTATTTCATTGACTTAATATTACTTGTTTCTCATTATACTTGTTTTCCTTGTTGACTTAATAACTGTTGTTAACTGTTGAGTTCTTCTGTGACATTCCTTGTTGCGTTGTTACTTGGTTATTTCTTGTTATCTTGTGGTATACATATATATAGAACTACACAGGTTTATGTGGGTGTCTAGTCCTAGGCTTGTCACTACTTCGCCGGGATAGGGCAGGCACTTACCAGCACATGGGGTCGGTTGTGCTGATACTGCACTTCTTTGCGTTTTTGCACTGGTCCAAGTTTCGATCAGGAGCAGCAGCAGTAGATCTTTTGCGTGGGAGTCGATCATATTTGAGACCGAGGTAGCTTGCAGGCGTCCGCAGGCCCGACGTCTCTTCCTTTTATTATGTTATTAGCTGTAGTCTCCTTGTTCGAGACAAACAGATTATGTTATATTTCTTTCAGACCTTTATGTGTAGTATTCATGTAGTAGTTCGTGAGTTGGTGACTCCACATCTTGGGTAGAGGATTTCAGTATTATTTTACCTTGAAACTGCTTATTGCTATTTTTATAAAGTCTTCCGCACTTGTTTAATTAAGGTTATGGTTTGGTTGTTAAATTGAATATGAAATATTGCTAAAAACGGGATAGTGTGAATAAAGTGGCTTGCCTATCTCAATCTTGTATTCTTCAAGGATCATTCTCCTAAGAGATTTAAGTTCATTTGTTAGTGTTGTGAACCTTGTGTACATCTTCTAGACAATTTCTCCTTCCTTCATGGTGAAATTATCTTATTGAGAATATAGCAGTGTTCATCTTGATCTCTTTACTTGAGGAGTTCCTTTATGAGCCATTTGTAACTCCTTAGCAGTGGTGCACTTTTGAATCCTGGTGTACTCGTCTAGACCTAGTCCACCACTACAGCATTTAAGGGCTCCAGCCACCCGTGAAAAGTGTGGCTTAAGATGTCAAAAAGTGTAGCATTAGCTCAAAGGCAACACTTTACGACTTTAGGCTACTCTTTTAGGGGGTGTCCTAAAGTACCGTAACCTTTGACGTATGGCCACACTTTTTACATGTTGCCTTAGGATCCACGCTTCAAAAGAGTGGCTGATGAACTTAAAAAGCTACACTTTATATTTCCTCTGTAGCCACACTTTTATGACGTAGAGCTACAATTTTGAAGCGTCGTCTTTATTGCTTTATAAACCACACTTTTAGAGCATGGCTTCTAAAGAAACTGTAACCAAGCATTGCGTCACATTTTCTAAGCGTGACAATTGTCGACGTTATGAAATAATTTTAAAAATATTTGTATTTACCACAATTATGTGGCTTAGAAATTATTTTTGCCTACATTAAACTCTGTATTCACATTTATTTCTAGTACATACATTATGATCTCAAGCATCAAATTAAATAATAAGTAACAGAATAAAAATAATTCAAATGCATATGCTTGAAATAAACTTCAACAAAAAATATGATTTGCATAGTACTATACCCATACTAATAAAGCACTACTACTTAAAGAAGTTCACTTGCAATGAACTATTCAAAACCGAATGTAACTATCGTTCAGAAATTTTCATCATTCACGTCAATGGGTTCAATTCATTTGTGGCCGCCATTTCCAATTACATCATCCTCATTTTCCTACACAATCAAAATAAAATTAGCGGGTGCGGTAAAAAAGAGGTGTGACATTGGTTATAACAACATGTCTTACTAATAATTAATGAGGTTTATTTCACTACTAAAGTATAACTAAGTCAAATAGCTCTGAAACCTGTATCAGAAGATACAAAAAGTAAAATCAGAATGATACGCAAAGCATTACCATATTAATCCATATTGAAATCACAGTGACATGTATGCAAAAGCATTTCATTTAACGCCGTTGGTTAGTTTTCTGTAAAGTTTAAAAGAAGCAAAACAAATATATTGAGCGCTTATGATGAGAATTATAATAAATGCATTTTCATTTTTTGTGACTATACTTTTCCTATTATGTCTATTAAGAGATGATCTCTTTAATGATGTGGAAAAGAAATAAATACCTAAGGGACAGGCAAACCTTCAGAGTAAAAAGGACATGGTGCAACACAAAAAAAATTAAGACATACACTACTATATTTTAGGCCTACAACCACATTATCTATACAAGCAAGAAGAGGTCAACCTTACAAAGGAAAAAGGCCTTTCATGAAGTGTGACTATTGTGGGCTAAAGGGACACCTGAAAGAAAACTGTTACAAGCTTATAGGAAATCCATCAGACTTAAAGAATATGAAGAAATTTGTAGGAAACAATGTGATGGGGAATTCTGGTGGAGAGAATGTAGTGCAAGGTAGTGCTAGAATTTTGCAGGAAAATCCTTATTTTACAAAAGAGCAATATAAGAAGATATTGAATTTTCTGAAAGAAAATGAAGGTAAGCAAATTTCACAAATGGTCATATAACTATGATATTTTTTCACTAAAGTCATATAACTTTCTTTTCTCACACAAAAATCATAAAACTTTCACTTCTTTACTCAAAAAATCCCGGTGACCGGCAAAGACCATTCACCGGTCATTTTTTTCATTTTTTTTCATTTTTTTTATTTTTTTGAAAAAACTGAAAATATTTTTTTTTAAAATAAAAACTGAAAAAGTAAGATAAAACTAAATGCTTTAAAAAAACTGAAAAAAAATATTTTTCAAAAATGAAAATATTTTGTTGAAAATATTTTTTTCAGATTTTAAAAAACAAAAATATTTTATTAAAAATATTTTTTTCTAGTTTTTACAAAAGAAATGCTTTAAAAAACCTGAAAAACATTTTTTTTTGTAAAAATTGAATTTTTTTTGTAAAAATTGAAAAAAAAAACTTTACTAAATTAGTGGACTATTGTTGCATTAGTTTAAAAAACGAAAAATATTTTGCATTTCTTGAAAATGTATCTTTGTTGGACTTTATTTAGTTTGCAAAAAATAAAAATATTTTGTTGAAAATATTTTTTTCAGCTTTTAAAAAATGAAAATATTTTATTAAAAATATTTTCTCTAGTTTTTACAAAAGTAATGCTTTAAAAAACTGAAAAAATATTTTTTTGTAAAAATTGAATTATTTTTTGTAAAAGTTGAAAAAAGAAGAAGAATAAGACTTTACTAAATTAGTGGGCTATTGGTGCATTAGTTTAAAAAAATAAAAAATATTTAGCATTTCTTGAAAATGTATCTTTGTTGGACTTTATTTATTTTGCAAAATATTTTTCGTTTTTTTAAACTAATGCACCAATAGTCCATTAATTTAGTAAAGTCTTTTTTTTTCCAGTTGTTACAAAAAATAATTCAATTTTTACAAAAAAAGTATTTTTTTTCCAGTTTTTTTAAAGCATTTAGTTTTATCTTACTTTTTCAGTTTTTATTTTAAAGAAAAAATATTTTCAGTTTTTTCAAAAAAATGTAAAAAATGAAAAAAAAAATATTTTTCAAAAAATGACCGGTGAATTGTCTTTGCCGGTCACTAGGATTTTTTGAGTAAAGAAGTGAAAGTTTTATGATTTTTGTGTGAGAAAAGAAAGTTATATGACTTTAGTGAAAAAATATCATAGTTATATGACCATTTGTGAAATTTACCCTAAGCCAACATCATGTAAACATGGAAGGTATTGTAACCTCTCTTATGACCAGTGTAGGCAGCATTGAGTGGATAATTGAGTGCATAATTGATTCGGGAGCCTCACATCATATTAGTGGCAATCTAGATGTACTAAGTCACAAATATAAGTTAGTTGCTTGTCATGATGAACAAGTTCATTTTCCCACCAGGGAAAAGGTAGCTCACATAGGAATTGCAAATTTTCTCACAGATATGGAACTTAATAATGTACTATTTGTTCCTGAATTCAGATTTAACTTACTATCCAGGTATGTAATAGTTGCAAGTTCCTCCAAATTTAAAAATAAAGTATGAGGGAAATGTATTCCCTAGCATTACTAGTAAAACAATTTGCCACTTTATTAGCAATTCTTTTTGTAATAGAGTTTTCATATATAACAGAACCATCAAAAGCAAATAATTTAAAAAAATATGATTATGTAAGTTCAGATTGAGGTAGTTTTTTGAAAGTGTGAAATATAAATATCCTTTCAAGATTCGGAGCATGAGTTGAGCCAGAAGAATGTGGTAGATTTTGACCTCTTATAGCTCGTGTACTGCTTGCATCAATTGGTGAAGGAATATTAGATACAGCACATCCTTGTATATCATGAAAATTCAGTTCATGGCTGTTTTGCATCACTTGACTAAGAAAAGATCACATTTCTTCTCTCAACATTTCCTTCATTTCTTCTTTCAGAGAAGTTATTTCATTGGCATGCTTTTGTTTAAGCTTGGTGATTTCTTCATCCTTTTTCAGAAAATTTGTCGTCACCGATCTACCATAGCATCTAACTCGACCAGGCTGCTTCTTTCCAAACACAGCCCTAAATGCATCATCTACCGTCTCTCCGGAACTTTGACGATGCTGAATTTCAGACTGTAAAAAAAAATATTACTGCACTTCACTTACAAGTCAAGATAGATTGATTACTAAAATAACTTAAACTAGCTTTTATTTTTCCTAAAAAAGATATGAAATATTTGTTCGAATATGGATGGTACTGTTGCATTGAACTCTTCTGTTTATTGAGCTGCATCTAGTAGTGTAAAACATGCTGTTGTGGTTAACAAGATCTTAACTTTTATCATGAGTTACTATTGCAACTTGAGTATCTGTATGAACTTCTTTTCCTTTCTTTGTACGAGTTGCAATAAATATTTCGGACTTTTATGGTTCCTCGTTGTTTTCTTTGGTTGCACGCTACAAATTAAATCAAAAGAAAGTAAAAAAGAAACATTAGTGTGTTCCGACAAAGAAAATGGAAGTCAAAATTTTCATAAATTGTCGAGTAAAAGCTACCATTTTTCCAAAATTAATAGGTCCCATTCGATGCCTCCACTTTTGTTTATTCCTATTTTCAGAATTTAATTGCGACATGGACTAGCACCAAAAGAAGTACATTAGTCAATAAATCAAGAGAAAAAAAAGATATAATGCAACAATATGTTCAAAGTGTGGAAATGCACAATTTAATCTCACTTGGACATCTGAATCTTTGCAATACTCAATCAATTAGCGAAATTGAACTTCTGGTATCTCATTCGATTGATTTTATAGCATGTCTTCATCAGTAGCATTATTATTGAAATATTTCATCTTAATATTTCTCTTGTGTCGCCTCCAAGCATCACGAAGACCGGTCATTACCCACTTCTCTCCTTCTGCAGGAATTATGAACTTGGACAATGAAAAATAACATATATTTAGCTTCATTTAGTAGGAAATATACAAAAAAGTATACATTTAAAAAATTGATTGTTTTTACGTTGATATATTCCCACATTCATCGCTTAATATCCTGTGACACAACATGCCAACTAGTATGCACCAAAGTGATAAATCTCGGATTTGTTGCAATTGTTCCTATAAAGTTGGTCAAATCACACACTCTCTTATCAGTTGGACCCACTGCTTGCCCTTTGTCAAATGTCACCTCTTCTCTTTCTTCAAAAATTCTTGCATGAATATTCTTACATGTTGTTTGCCCTCGAACTCTTTTCTTCTCTAATATCCCTGGATTAATGTAACATCATGACATAAGGAAAAAGTTACAATATGTAAAAGAATTACAAATTTTAAGACATACCATCTGCAGCACTATCAATGTTTACATCCTTATCTCTAACAAAATCATCGTCATCAACTCGTGCTTGTGTATCAAAATTATCCATTTCTATTTCATGCTCATCAACAACAGGGGATGACATAAATCTGACTTCATCTACTGGTTAGATATTAGGAGAATTATCACCACCAAAGTGTATCCCATATTTTTTTAGAAATTGATTTACACTCGTCGACTGTAGTACCGAGTTTGTCTTTACCTTTTTACAGTGCTCCTGACTATCAAGTTGTTTCTCTCCTTCACCTTGTTTTCTTCCACTCACACTTAAAGTGTTAAGATCTTTCTTTGAAGAAGACTGGAGCATGGATGTGTGCAAAGGTAATTTGTTCATTCCTTGCTTTTTAATTTGCTCCTCCAATTGAACTAACCTCTGTTTACTTTGTCCTCTTATTGCAATGTTATGTGAAGTGTTCAGATCTTCCCTGGAAGGCGATTGGATCACTGATTTGTATGTAGGCAATTTACTCATTCCTATCTGTTGAGCCGACTCATCGGATTGTGTTAACCTCTATCTTCTTTGTCCTTCTGTTGTTGTAGGCATATTATTCTTTCTTTTAAATCTAAGTGATGCCTGTTCTTTCACAGCTTTATCCTTGTGATTACTTGCGAGATTTTCTCTCTTAATTTGAAATTTTTTCGCCAATTCGGTACTTGATCGATATTGAAAATCAAAACCTATATTCTTCATTGGACTTTCAGCTTTGTTTGGATTCAAAACCTTTTTATTTAGAGCTGCTGCTTGATTCATCCTTCATACCAAGAAAAAAATATTTTAGTCTAGCAACTAATAGGAATACAGAACACTATGCTGTTATGTGAAAAAAGAGACTTTGAATCCTAATTTTTGGGACTGTGAACACTATACAGACACTAGACTACAGCAGGTTAGTGATGTGAAAAAGAGACTGTGAATCCTATTACTACAACTGTTATGCAGTTTTGTAAGCACCAAAAGCATGCAAGCTGGGGTAAATTTTGAACAAGTTGGGGCATATACGACCTAGCACTTGATGAAATAAATTCTGGCATATGTGACGGAATGACATATGAAGAAATAAAGAAAAATATGCCTGACGAATGTGAGTATGCTATAACTCTTCTTTTACCTTTTGTGATGCACACTTATCCATCTGACTGTGACACAGTAGGATTTTATCCAAGTAGAATTTTTTGTAATGTTTATCGAAACATTTAGCAAATTATTAACACATACCAAAGGGGAAATAAGCCTCACCAGTTACCAAAAGGTGATATTGCTATGACATGGAATTGACCATAGAGTTAGCTTGGTGTGTACCTGACGAGTTTAATATGATGTTGATTGGGCCCATTGCTTTGTTTTTTATTTTGTCGGAATCTATCTGTATAGGCAATGCAACTGGATTAACTGCTTTGAAATATAGTAAGCTAAGGTCTTCCATGTTGTCTCAGGACTAGAAATTCAAATATTAAGCAATTAACACGAACCTCACCTTTCTAGTTTGAGTAATTTGTGGAACAACTGATCTGAAAGACTCATGTATGGAGTAAGAACATCTCCGTGGAATCAACACACTCATCTGCTTCATTATCTTCTAACTTCCTGTGATTTACTCTTCTTCTTTGTATGCTTTTATAAATAGTGTATAGTACTTGTCAGAAGAATGATGCTGGTCTGCACCATTCTCTTGTATTGATGCATTCTCTCATCTAATCTCAACTCTACTTTAAATAATATCTTCATTAGGAAGTTCTTGAAACTGATTAAGCTGCTCAACATGTACTGATTTGTCGGGTTATGACTGTGACTGTTAAGCTGATTGCAACATGGAAAGCTAAGGAGCAAATGGTATGAGAGCAGACAATGGTTGGTAGGCCACAACACACTTGTGTTGACTGCCTAGAGGGAGAAGGAATTTTGAGGTTGTTTGCTGGTTTAACAAGGAGACTTATCTCCACATATAAACAACGTTATTAAAACAATACTTCAGTGCTACTTTACTCTAGAGCTAGATCATACAAAAATAATCAAGTCAAAAACAAACTTAAGATACTGACTGCATAAGCTATCAGTGGCTAAGACTGAAATGGAAGCTCAAGCTGAGAAACGAATCACTAATGTGAAAACAAAAGGTGCAGAAGTCAAATGGAAACAGAGAAATATTTCATGGTACTTTTTTTCAGCTGACCTGAAAGATATTCCTCAAAAAACATCGTTGCCTGCTCGTAATGAAAGGGAGAAGGAGTCGAGGACGAGGAGGAGTCTGAGTTTGAAACTGAAGAGGATGAAGAAGACGAATAGAGGTCTCCACCACATAGAAAGGTTGTGCTGGAGAAGATGCTGGAGTTCCTTTTCAAGATCTTGGTCCAATGATAGCTAGAGGTATGTTCTCTGCTCAGTATACAATCACAATGCAGCCATGTTGACTAGTTATCTTAATCAGGGAGATAATCATATGCAGCTAACCCAATTTCCAAACAATGTTGACACTGGAGAAGGAAGTGATACCTGATCAAGATTCTGAAAGAGAAAAGCAATCTGCAGCCTTGGATATCTACTTCCTCAACAGTTCTAGTCAACAGTTTTTCAGTTGAATGAGCACCACCTTCCTTTTAAATCTGCTGGAAATTAAAAAATCGTTAGGTTTATTTTTTTATCCATTTAAATGATATGTGAATACAGTGGTCATCACAACAGCTTGAATGCAACAGAAACAAACAATTTCTCAATAGGATTTGGCAATGACAACTTGTTAGATGATGGAGGCATGACTGATTGTTTATCAAATTCCCCTAGCTTTGAAGTGTATGAGAAGATTGAAGTCAATCATGGTTTTTTTATAGCAACAAGGCAAGCAACCAAGACATTCTATCATCAAGTGACACCTTCTATAATTAATTCTTACACTCTACAGTAGGCCTACATCAGCTGCAGCCTCAGCCTCATCAGCCAGTGCAGCAACAACAATTGACCATGAATTCACTACCTGTAAATCATGGTGTGGCCTCAAACCAGACTCCAAATCAAAGTTTACATCAAACAGTAGTGTGCTCTCAGCTTTAGCAGCAACAACTACAAATTACTAATAGCCTAGCAAAGCAAAATGGTCCCGGCAATAGAAATTCGTGTACATCCTTGCCACTTCAGCGGCAAGTTGAACAACATTGATCTAATCTCTTGTATAAATCCCAGCAGCAATAGACGGTATTGAAACAAGATCCACTAGAAATGTTGAGGCAAAACTTAATGCGGAAGCCACAAGAAAAGCCATCATCAAAGCAGAACCTTCTCGAGCAGCAGCTGCAACTACAATGTCTTCAGATACTGCAATAGCAGCCCCAGCTGTTATCACCTCTAAACTCTAGCTTGAAACCACAGTTTCACCAGCAACTGAACTTGCTATCACAAGGCCTTTAATTTTATCCCCAGAACTTAATATCTTGTTAACACACTCCAAGACGAGCACAAAATATATATGTATAAGGAAGAAACCATCAGCAAAAATAAAATTTAATATTAGAACATGACAAAATAGACAAGGACATATCGACAAGCAAATATCATCCATTTGAGTCTAAAGCAAGTAAATACAAATCTTTAATGTGCCTTTATTCTTTAATCAAGAAAGGGCTGAGCTATATTATTATTTGAATTATAACAAAACTCATAATGTATCCTCAGAATCAAACTCGCCGTCCTCCGATTCAAACTCGACCTCTGTTCCAAACTCGTCGTCCTCCGATTCAAACTCGTCATCTGTTTCAAACTCATCTTCTGATTCAATTTCAAGTTGTTCTTCAAGAAATCCTTCTAGAGGCACATCAGTAATCATTGCTTCTAAATCATTCCTTACTAAGACAACTTCACCATTATCATCCGGCATAGATGGGCCTGCCAAGTGTTCAGACGGCTCATTTTCATAACAGTGTAGGGCATTAGATTCAATTTCGTCACTTATGCTAAACAAATCTCTCGGGACAGTCTTCATAACATAATGTTTATCTTGATCAAATGGATCTTGCACATAGAAGCATTGGTGTGCTTGATATGCTAGAATAAAAGGCTCTTCCTGATAGCATTTCTTATTGAAGTAGACATAAGTAAGGCCATAAATATCCTCTTCAACCTCATACCAATCGCACTTAAAAAACAAAACCTTAAAATGGCCATAGTAGTCTAACTCAACTATATTAATTATTCTGCCATAATAAGTCAAATTCGCATCAACTGGATTTTTATCCTTTGAGCTTGCGAAGCTTGTCGTTAGGGCATCTAATGTAACACCGCTATTTTGTGTTTTACGCCTTGCATCACGCTGCCTCGTATGGAATCTATATCCATTAATGAGATACCCAGAATATCTTTTGGCAATTGAATTTGGTCCTATGGATAACTGTTTTATCAGATCGGACACATCCTCATGCAATACACGAGTTTCAAACCACTGAGAGAAGTTTTGACTATGATTTTTGGCTTTGCTCCATCTAGATCCCCGCCTCTAATTATTAACCTCAACCTCATGTTCTCTACACGATAATAATTTTTGTTTGTTAGAAAAAGATAAATAAAATAATTTTAGAATTATCTACGTAAAAGAAAATACTACAAGTGAAAAAAATTACCTGATATATTCTTGAACTTCATCACAATTGTTCAATACATATGCATGAGCCTCACATAGTGACTTTCCTTCTAAAACAATTGGATCACTCTTTTTGGCTCCTAAAGGGCAGCATCTTTTAGGGAACAAACTGAAAGTTTGTGTATCATAACCACATTCATCATTATTTCGGGGTCTTCTATTAAATCTAGTTTGCACACCCCCATGTAAGTATCTAGAGCATAACGTTAAACACTCCTCAACCAAGTATGCTTCAGCAATAGATCCTTCAGGATAATTTTTGTTACGAACATATGATTTTAACGTGCACATATATCTTTCGGGAGGATACATCCATCGATTCTGAACGGGACCTCCTAATCTTACTTCGTTTGCCAAATGAATAGGCAAATGAATCATTATATCAAAAAATGTTGGAGGAAAAATTCGCTCCAATTGATTCAATGTTTCTCTAATCTCATTCTCCAAACAATCTAGATCTTCCAGTGTGATAACTTTTTGACATAGACGGCGGAAGAAAGAGCTTAGACGAATTAAAGGAATAGCAACATGATCAGGAAGGATGCTTTTAATTGGTATTGGCAACAAGTAATGTAACATGAAATGGGCATCATGCGTCTTATAACCAGATAATTTTCTTTCATCTAATTGCACACACCTAGATATATTGGAAGCACTACCATCAGGTAGCTTTGCTGTCTTTAGAACACCACAAAAAACTGATTTCTCTCCATTAGCCATTGAGAAGCACGCTTTTGCATACTTTGTTCTCTTGCCATCCTTTGTATCTTTTGGTTGAAGGTTCTTTCGAATGCCCATCTCTTTTAGATCATAACGAGCATTTGCATGATCTTTCGTCTTGCCAGGAATATCCAAAAGAGTTCCAATTACATTATCAACTATATTTTTCTCTATGTGCATTACGTCAAGATTGTGACGTAATGAATTGTGCTGCCAATAAGGTAATTGGAAAAAAATTGACTTTTTCTTCCATGGACCATCATTTGTTCTCTTTCTCTTTTTCCCAAAGACATTATTAATATTTTGTAAGTCATTAAGCACATCAGTTCCCTTTAATAGAGGCGGAGGAAGCCTAAATTCTGTTGTCCCATTGAAAGACCTTTTGTTGGATCTCCATGGATGATCCATTGGTAGAAAAGCACGATGATCCATATAACACATTTTTCGACTATGCTTAAGATAGCGAGAGTTAGTGCCATAATTACAACAAGGGCAAGCGAGCTTCCCTTTTGTACTCCAACCAGATAACATAGCATATGCAGGGAAGTCGCTGATTGTCCACAAAAGAGCTGCTCGCATTTGAAAGGTTTGATTTCTTGAAGCATCATATGTTTCCACCCCAGACTCCCACAACACATTTAACTCTTCTATTAATGGTTGTAAATAAATATCAATGTCATTTCCAGGTGACCGCGGCCCAGGTATAAGCAGAGAAAGCATACAATATTCTGGCTTCATGCACATCCAAGGAGGCAAATTATACGCCATTAAGATAACTGGCCATGTGCTATGAGATATGCTCATGGTTCGAAATGGATTGAACCCATCACTTGCCAAACCAAGTCTCAAATTGCGAGAATCTCTTGCAAAATCCGGATGAAAGCTATCAAAGTCTTTCCATGCTTGGGCATCAGCAGGATGCCTTAACTTCCCATCTTTAGAACGCCCCTCGTCATGCCATCTTAATGTATCCGCCGTCTTGGAGCACATAAATAGCCTTTTGAGTCTAGGAATTAATGGAAAGTGTCTCAAAGTCTTTGCTGAAACGCGATGAGATTTTTTAGAACGCTCAACCTCGCTATCTGCTTCAGGATTTTTGATATATCTGGAAGCTCCACAAACATGACAATATTCATTCATCCTTATGTTCATTCCTAAATAGCATGCAATCATTGGGACATGCATCGATTTTTTCATAATCAAGACCGAGATCCTTAACCATAGACTTGGCATTATTGTAGGATAAAGGAATGTTCAACTCGGGCATCGCCTCTTTCAATAACTCTAAAAGAGAAGTGAATGACGCATTGCTCCATCCATGTAGACACTTCAACAAATATAGACGAATTGTGAATGATAATCTAGAGAATCCTTTACAACCAGGATATAGTTCTTGGCTTGCCTCATAAACTAAATTATAGAATTTATTGGCATCTTCATTTGGACCTTCATAAAGTCCTTCGGCTTGTGCAATATCTCTAAATTGATCATTCAATAACCCATTGATATCATCATACGAGTTAGTTTCGTCACTCATATCATCATCAACATTCAAAGGGATTTCCCATTCCCCGTGATTAATCCATCTTGTATAACCTTGAACAAATCCATAGCATATTAGATGATCATGTATAACATTCTTTTGAGTCCAACGAATATTGCAACACTTTGCACATGGGCATTGAATTTCCTCGCCTAGAGGATCTCCATATAAGTAAGAAAATCGAAACGGGATTTGTTATTAAGATTCAGAGTCGCCACTTGAGAGATTAATGGTGTCCCAAGTCACCAGTTGAATCCCGTATCGAGGAAAAGATTGACTATGTATTACAGTCTGCGCACCAAAAATCCAGATAAGGAATTCTGTTAACCCGGGAGAAGGTGTTAGGCATTCCCGAGTTCCGTGGTTCTAGCACGGTCGCTCAACTGTCATATTTGGCTTATTTATGATGAACTGTATGCATTTTTTGTCACTGTAAATTTCAAAGATGAACTACTAAAAATCAAAAGATTGTTTCAACTCAAAACACCACACAACCTAATTATCTAAACTAGCAGTCTATCATATTTGTACAATCTGTTATTCTCACATTTATTAATTTGGTTCCTTCTCACTTAAACTCACAGGATTAACACTTAACAATTTCCATCACAACAACAAAGAGAATAAACACTTGTATAACTAATAATAAAGTAAAACTACTACAAAGTCATGTTCGTTCCCAAAGATTGCACCACCTTAAAACTCCAACATAATGAACCATCATCACTCATTACAACCGATTCAAGTTCATGAACTACACTAAGTTTCTCATTCCAACTATTAAGGACATAAACAGTAACATTAAATAATTACAAACAAATATTACCAACCTGAACTTTATTTAAAATAACATGATTCATATGTATTAAATCTGGATGAATGAGCAAATCAACATAACCACACCAAGAAGCAAAAGGTGAGCTCAAACATGAATCCATTAAAACAAACCGCGAGACCAAGTTAACTAGGACTACCTAATGAAATATAAACGGAGCAACAGCTGAACCAAAACCATTCAATAAACTAGCAAAACGGAGTAAGAGAAACCGATAGGGATGCACCTTTGCACGATAACTTCCGATTAATGGAACTCCGAGTTTATATTTCATGACCGGAAATGGCATCGAGAGAATTTCGACGGAGCTTCGACTCTCGACTGAAACTCTTGTGTTTTCTGTCGTGTTCGGAGGGCTTTGAGAGCTGGGTTTTCAAGAAGGAGATGAGCAGTCCCGTTTTTGTTACCACCCCCTGCCGTTTTTCTTTTGCTTCTGTTTCGTTCACTCCTCTTGCTGCCGTCCAGAGACCAAGAAAATGAAGAAGTGCCGTTTCTTCTCCTTTCTCGACTACACAGACTTCCTTTGTTTATAGACAATTCTTGAATCTCATTTCTTTTTTTTCTTTCGTTTTTCTTTTGAATCCTCTTACTGCCCGTTCTCCCTTTTTTTTGCCGTGTCTCCTTTATATCTTTTTCCTTTTCTATCTTCTTGTAGTAGTGTGCATGTGCATTTTGTCTCTTAGAATGTGTGTGCATGTGCATTTTCCCTCCCCATCCTCTTCACGTGAGTGTGTGCATGTGTTCCTCCTTTGTCTTTTGGTTAGAGGGGGTCACATGGGTTATGGGTATAGTGATGGGTGTGTTTTGTCTGTGTTCCCCACGTGTGGTGGGCTCGGATTATTATGGGCTAGGTCCAAAAATTATAAATCGGGTAGTTTGAACCCGAGTATTATTCTTTGCCCGGAACCGAGAATAAGAACACGGTGTTATTAATTAATCCTACGTAAGCAAAATAACTATAAGACTAATAATTAAAACAAAGTTATATTTTTCTTTCAAAATTAAAGTAACTACAAAAATGTTAATGCAACTATTTTTATTATTTTCGTTTTTATAAAAAGATATAAATATAAAGTACTATTTTTGTATTTTTCAAGTTTAAAAATGACTACGAAACATTAATAAAAATATATTTTTGTTATTTTTCATTTTAAGGTAAAAGTAAAGTAAAAGAGTCAAATTTAGCTAAAATAGCTATATTAAAACTAAACTAAATATTTTACGCTAAAAATATAGAAAATCTCGGGGAGGGTCAAAATCACGTGTTTACAGCTGCCCCTCTTTGACTGAAAACACAAAGAGTTTTCAGACAAAGAACGACTAGACAAGTGTTTTTGACCCGACCCTTATTCGGAGGGACTAAACTAAAAGAAGAGGAATGTGACCGAGCCATTGTATCTGAGCTGCCTACATATCCTTGGCTATAAAGGAATCAGGCCACGTGTAGTTCGAAGTGAGTAAGAATATGGAGTAACCGAGGTGGAGAGCCAGTCGAGGTGCCGTTCCGTCGAGGTTCCGTTCCATCGAAGTTCCGGTCCATGGTCCTGCTATTACATCAAAAATCAAAACATGAGAAAGACTAATTAAGCCTATCAGCTACTAGTTACAAGATTCCTATTTATAAGTCTTCTGAAGCTTGATCTTGAGTATTGGTTGGTGCTTCATACGGACTCTAAATTTGAACCTTGATACTTGCTAGTTGTAGGTACTAGTTCAATCTTCTTCAGCTTTCTGGATCTGGACCAGGTATGCAGTGCTTGTGACCTCGGCCATGTCTTGAGCACACCACATCTTTCATCAACTTCTGCACTTGGATTAACTCCTTGCCTTTTTTTTTCATTATGACTAACTTCTGTTGATCATCTCGGACTGTTGACTCGCATTCTGGTTGCAAGATTCTTTTGTTGCTATCTTGCATTGCGCTCCGAAGTGAATTCCCTTACTTGTGATCTTCGAGCTATTCTCCTTCGAAGTCTGAAGCTATCTTTGACTCGCATTCTGGTTGCCTTCCTTCTGATTCATGCTGGGGATTTCCGTTACACTCTGCCGCTTTCCTTAACCAACTTCAAAAATAAATCGCCGCTCCATTCTTCAGACGGGCTCCCTGACTTCAACTACAATTTCAAAATTAAATCGCCACTCCATTCTTCAGGCGGGCTCCCTGACTTCAACTACTACTTCAAAATAAAATCGCCACTCCGTTCTCCAGGCGGGCTCCCTGACTTCAACTACAACTTCAAAATAAAATCGCCACTCCATTCTTCAGGCGGGCTCCCTGACTTCAGCTACTACTTCAAAATAAAATCGCCACTCCATTCTTCAGGCGGGCTCCCTGACTTCAACTACTGCTTCAAAATAAAATCGCCACTCCATTCTTCAGGCGGGCTCCCTGACTTCAACGACTACTTCAAATAAAATCGCCACTCCATTCTCCATGCGGGCTCCCTGACTTCAACTGCACTTCAAAATAAATCGCCACTCTATTCTTCAGGCGGGCTCCTTGACTTCAACATCAACTCACTAACTTCATCCCATCCTTTCTTCCGAATTACCTTGTTTCGGAATTGCTTTCCTCCTAGGTCGTGTTATTTTTCCCTTGACTGCTGGGGATATCTTTGGAATTGTTTACTTACCTGCTGAGGATAATGATGCTGGGAAAATTTCCTTCATTCCCTCCCTTCCTTTGACTCATGCGCTTGAATTTGCGTTGGGAACTCTTGTTGTAACTCTCTGCTTTATGGTGGGTTACTGGTTTCAAGACCTGCAATGTAAAGACTGAAGACTTGCCTTTTGTTATACAGGTAGGCGCCTGCTTTTAGTAGCAACTTTTGAATAAAAAAAAAATGCATTCCGGCAATAATTTATGAAACAAACGTAAAATATCCTATTCGAGGGCGAATACTCCCATTGTATCCTATTCGAGGGTGAATACTCCCATTGTATCCTATTCGAGGGCGAATACTCCCATTGTATTCTATTCGAGGGCGAATACTCCCATTGTATCCTATTCGAGGGCGAATACTCCCATTGTATCCTATTCGAGGGCGAATACTCCCATTGTATCCTATTCGAGGGCGAATACTCCCATTGTATCCTATTCGAGGGCGAACACTCCCATTGTATCCTATTCGAGGGCGAATACTCCCATCGTATTCTATTCGAGGGCGAATACTCCCATCGTATTCTATTCGAGGGCGAATACTCCCATCGTATCCTATTCGAGGGCGAATACTCCCATGATATCAATGTATGAAAGTGAACAAACCCGAGACGTCCTGTTCGAAGGTGGACAAACCTGAAACATCCTATTTGAAGGTGGACAAACCTGATACGTCATCTTGAATTGCCTTCCTCATTTCTCCGAGAAAATTTTCAACAACGGCAGAAAATTTTCTGCCCCAGTATTGGTGTTCTTCCTTGTGGCATGACTTTCTGCTATCAATAGCACTTTCTTTCCTTGTTTCAAATCAAAGAAAATTTTGTTAGTTCAAAACATTGTGAGCGGTTGTGCCGCTCCTGTGGTGGTTTTTTCCTTTTCTCCTTTCTCTCGCTCGGGGTTCCCAAAACTTGTTGGGGAATGATTTCATTTGCTGGAGATGATATTCCTGCTGGGGATGGGTTTTTCCATTTATCCCTTCCCCGTTCTGTGTTTCTCAACTTGCTGGGGGTTATTTTATTGAAGATGAGATTTCCTTTCTTCCTTTACCACTCTGTGTTGTCCGACCACCTCGGAACTTGCTGAAGATAACACTGCCGGTGGATTTTCATTTCCTCAAAATTGGTGTTTCACTCTTCTTGAAGGTTGTTGAGGATGACACTGGTTCGAAGACCATTTCCCTTAAGACTTTCCTTCTTCCCCAAGTGGGTATTGACTTCCAGAAAATTTTCAAACTGAAAAGAAAATTTTCTGCCCCAGTTTAATAATCTTCTTCGCACCCTACTTCTCTGCCGTCAATGGCATTTCCTTGCTTTGCATAATAATTGGAAAGTTGGTGGCAAGTTTTGAAGTCATTTCTCACTTGTTCTGACTAGACAGACTTTGATGGGGAATTTTTGATAAAAATGAGAAAGATAAAAAGAAACAAAATAGAAGACAAAGGAAAAAAGAAAATGACTCTCTAGCAAGAAATATCTATAAAAACTTATCAAACGCGAATACCAACTCTATTGGTCATGACATGCACATATGGCCTATCCTTCGTCGTTAATTGCCTTTCACGATTTCTGTCTCGTGATTTCCATCTGATTATCACCTTTATTCGACTTATAGTGCCCGAAGGGTTTTCACTTTCAAGCCTCTCTCATTTTGATTTTCTCTCAGCTTTCGTCGTCTTATGGTGCCTGTGAAGGTTTTCACCGGTAAGACTCTCTCATTTGTATCACTTTTAGTTGGGGATTGGGGTGTCACTGCCAAGACTCTCTCGTATTTCCTTTCTGCTGAGAATCAGCGTCTTTTCTGCTGAGAATCAGCGTGTTATATTATGATAGGACTCTATCCCTCGCCTCGCGGCATCTTTTGAAGACTGATCGGAAGGTCTTTCTTTGGACCGTAATGTGGGATTTGGATAGGGCTAGAAAGAAAGGGTATTGAAGGCTCAAAACAAAATCAATTTTGGGTTCAAAATTTACAACCTTCGGACCTAAATTTATTTACAATAAACACAATTTTTCTTTGCCCCGGTTTTTTACTTGGGGATTTTTATTTCTTTATTTACACTATGACCGAGCTGTGAAGCGCCTACGTATCCTCTTTAAGGAATCAGGTCAAACGTAGTTCCCAATTCCTTCTTTCCATTTTTTTTTCATCATTTTTTCATTTTTTTTTCTTTTTCGTTCCTTTTTGGTTGTTTTTGTTTTTCTCTTTTTTCTTTCTTTATCTTCCCCATTTGTGTTTCTAATTTTGGTACCGATTCCGAAGGAGGGGTATGAAAGAAATCAAAATAAGGCTCGAAGGGTTAACGAAGGATAAAGTGTTTGGGTAGCAGAACAAAATGCCTTCGTCATTCCAATCTTCAAAACATGCCAAGTACAAACAACATCTTCTGGTTGTGCTAGGAGTGATAACCATATCGTCCATTCGCCTTTTCATCCGTCATTTTAAAGTATTGCTGGACGACACTTCCATTTCAGTATCACGAGCGAACCCCATGTCAGCATGGCCATTTTGCCCTTAAGGCTTTCTTTGTATTTTACCCGCCCCAAATTCCACGTGACTCGGGTTCCAAATAATCTCAAATTATTGTTTCTTTTAAAATGCCATGATTATCTTCCCATTCCTTCATGATTCACTTTTAAGATTAGGCCACAATTATGCGTGCATGTCATGTCACTAGAATCGGCGTTCGAACAGATGACAAATCTAAATACGGAAGAACTAACCAAAAGACGACTGGGTAATAAAAGACCGAAAGTTCCATTAAACGGAGAAAAGGTTCAAATACAATCAAGCAAACAAAAATACAAAACTGAAACGAAACTTGCAACGACTAAGCAAGCTGCAATGACCAAAAATGATAAGATAAGAGGGTTTCACTTCAAAACAAGATTCGGGTCACAACCCCGAAAACAACTCGGACAAAAGAAATGACAACAAAACAAACCACCAAAAATTCCTCCTGGTTACCAAGCATGACTTCTTATATGTTGGGTCTAAGGGTGAGCTGGCAATGGATTCTGATTAATGTTGGGTGCCTCTCGTGTCTGAACCTCGATTTTATTGGTGTCAATAAGATTTTGCACTGCATGTTTGAGTTTCCAACATTTCTCGGTATCATGTCCGAGAGCCCCTGAACAATACTCACAGCTTACTGAGCGATCCACATTTGGGGGTAGGGGATTTGGCAATCTTGTCTCAACAGGACTCAACAAACCTATCTGCTTCAATTTGTGGAACAGAGCAGTATAAGTTTCTCCCAACTCGGTGAATGTTCTTTGTGTCTTTTCCTTTCTGAAGGCATGATTCCCTCGGAAACCTGGTCCTGGAGGGTTATTGTAAGCCCTTGGTGGTGGATATGTGTTTCGGGGAGGGTGATTAGGGTGATTTGGGTAGTAGGGTTTGGCTTGGTAGTGAGGTGAATGACCTTTCGATCTGGACCAAGTACCCTCCTCTACTGTTGCAACTTCTTCTTTTCTCTTCTTCCCGAATGCAACCCCTGTGCCATTCCGAATAGCTTGAGTTGTTGCTTTCAACGCGGAATAGCTCAATATCTTATTGGACTTAAGTCCCTCTTCTATCATTCCGCCCATTTTGACCACCTCATTGAAAGATTTACCAACCGATGTCACCAGGTGACTAAAGTAGGTTGGCTCCAGTGTCTGCAAGAAGTAGTCTACCATTTCGTTCTCTCTCATCGGGGGATCCACCCTTGCTGCCTGTTCCCTCCAGCGGAACCCAAATTCTCTGAAGCTTTCAGCGGGTTTCTTCTCTAGCTTGAGCAATGATAAGCGATCAGGGATTATTTCAAGATTATATTGAAACTGGCCGATGAATGCTTGGGCCAGGTCATCCCATGTAAACCATCTGCTGGGATCCTGCCTGGTGTACCATTCTAATGCGGACTCTCCCAAACTCTGACCGAAGTAAGCTATCGAATTTCATCTCGCCCTCCGGCTCCTCGCATTTTGCTGCAGAAACCTCGGAGATGGGCTACTGGGTCACCATGCCCCTCGTATAGGTCAAACTTGGGCATTTTGAACCCGGCTGGCAACTGGACATCTGGAAATGGGCACAGATCTTTGTAAGCAACGCTGACTTGGTTGCCTAAACCATGCATATTCCTGAAGGATTGCTCCAGGCTTTTGACTTTCCGAATAACTTCCTCATGCTCCAAACTTTTGAAGTGTTTTTCCGGTTCTGCAGGGTTATCCCAATGAGGGGTGTGTGAATGCGGTTCAGGAGCCTTAAAGGTAGGCTCAGGATCATAACAATGATTGTCATGTATTTGAAAAAGCGGTTCACCGGACGACTTCTGTAAAGTAGCGGGCGGAGGTGCCACAAAAACAGGGGTGATCGGAGGAGGAGTATTTTGTCTAGCTGGTGGAACCTGGGATGTATAAGGGTTTTCCCCTCGATAATATGGATAGATTGGTGCACTTGTCGAGGGATCAATAGGCGGATGCTCTGGAGCTGGTGTAAGAGTATGAAGGTTTGGTGGTGACTGTCCCCTAGCCCAGGCCAGGTGCATCTCTGTTATTTGCTGTCTCAACCGATCCACCTCATCTTTCATTATCTGTATCTCTGTTTTCTCTCCATCGAGACTCTTGCCGGAACTAGACATGCTTGCTAGAATTGGCCCTTTTGATCTAGTATGGTAACGGTGATTGGCCAGAATATTCTGTCAAGCCAACCGCTAAACTTTCTGAAAATGCAACAAACTGGTAAGTTCACAGAGTTTAACAGATATGTTATCGCACATTGGATGTAATGCACCTAGTCAGTTAACCATATATGTATTCGCTACATGCATCATTCCAACTTTTCCTTTTCCATTATCCTTGAAAACCTCTCTTCCAATTTTTTTTTTTTTTTTTTTTTTTTTTTCATATATATACATATACAGTTGTGGTCGAATCTTATGGAGATTGCCTACGTATCATGACCCCGCATGAATCGGACCGAGCGTAGTTCTTGCAAATTAATGCAAGAAATAAAGAGATGTTTATTTGATTATTATTTTTGAAAAAAAATTGTACAAGCCGACTCCAACTACAAACTTGTGTAGGAGATTTCTACAAGAATAAGAATATTTTTGGTGTCACTTATGACTATTTCTACAAAATTGGCCACATAATGGCTTATTTGACAAAATGGCTATTTTTTGCAAAATTTATTTAAGAAAGATAAAACTTAAAATTTTTTTTTTTTTTTTTTTTATTTTGCAAACGGGGTGTGAACCCGAACTTGATTTTGCGGCTATGGCCTTGCAACATTTCCACAAGGAATATTTCAAGGCTGTGCCCGCAAATTATGAAAAATGATTCAAAGTGGCTGTTTTTGCAAAAAATAGCCTTTCGGCGTCCTTTCGGAACATTCGGCTATTTGCAAAAACGGCATCACTTTGATTTTATTGAAAAAATTAAACACACAATTTTTTTGATTTTTTTTTTGAAAGGTGTGGTTGGACCCGATGAGGGTTGCCTACGTATCCCACCTAATGGGGAGAATCAAACCAGCGTAGTTCGGTCAAATGAAACAAACTACATCTTTAAAGGAAACAAACTATTTATTATTTTTTCACACATTTTTTTTTTAAGTTTAAAACAAAATTTTTTCCTTTTTTTTTAGTAAAAAAAAACAAACTATTTTGAAATCACATATTTTTTTTATTTTACAACAAACGTTTTTTTCCTTTTTAAGTAAAAAAAACAAACTATTTTGAAACTATTTTTTTTTATTTTGATCAAACATTTTTTATTTTACAACAAACGTTTTTTTTTCTTTTTAAGTAAGTAAAAAAAACAAACTATTTTGAGACTATTTTTTTTTTATTTTGACCAAACATTTTTTATTTTACAACAAACGTTTTTTTTTTCTTTTTAAGTAAGTAAAAAAACGAACTATTTTGAGACTATTTTTTTTTCATTTTCCTCAATAATAAAAAAAAACGGTTAGACTGCAAGTCTGAAGCAAATATATGCATAAAACAAACAGGATGCAGCAGGATGGTCTTTTCATTTCAGGTCACCTGTCCTAGACGGACCCAACCCCCGTGTTGAGTCCCCTAAGTCAAATGCAACATGATGCAAATAAACGTTCCTACTAGGGATCCGGCATGAAGCTTTGTTATTCTAGGTTTAAAAACCTGGGTTTATTGTTCTAGACATGGCTTACCCGAGCGGACAACTCGAGCCGAGGAGGAGGCAGCAACCCGGGAATACAGAAGCTTCACCGGTTTTGCAACTTATCCAAACCTCGTTCTAAGGTGGGAATTAGACACTATACGGAAAAGAAGTCACACGAAGTGCACCCTTCTTCATGATTTAGAAGACTCAGAGAGGAGATTGGTTTCGGCACAATTTATATGTACAGTCCAAAAAATATCAAAGCGATAAAAATATCATTTTGCACATTAATACAAACATATAATAAAATCGGATAATAAATAAGCCAAATACAACAATTATTCCAAGCTCGAATTCTTAAACCCTGAACCAGTGGTTCTGGGTTTCAGTCCCCAGCAGAGTCGCCAGAGCTGTCACACCTCCTTTTTCCGCTGCCCGCGAGGGCGCAAGGGAGTTTTTCCAATTAAAGGACAATCGAAACGGGATTTGTTATTAAGATTCAGAGTCGCCACTTGAGAGATTAATGGTGTCCCAAGTCACCAGTTGAATCCCGTATCGAGGAAAAGATTGACTATGTATTACAGTCTGCGCACCAAAAATCCAGATAAGGAATTCTGTTAACCCGGGAGAAGGTGTTAGGCATTCCCGAGTTCCGTGGTTCTAGCACGGTCGCTCAACTGTCATATTTGGCTTATTTATGATGAACTGTATGCATTTTTTGTCACTGTAAATTTCAAAGATGAACTACTAAAAATCAAAAGATTGTTTCAACTCAAAACACCACACAACCTAATTATCTAAACTAGCAGTCTATCATATTTGTACAATCTGTTATTCTCACATTTATTAATTTGGTTCCTTCTCACTTAAACTCACAGGATTAACACTTAACAATTTCCATCACAACAACAAAGAGAATAAACACTTGTATAACTAATAATAAAGTAAAACTACTACAAAGTCATGTTCGTTCCCAAAGATTGCACCACCTTAAAACTCCAACATAATGAACCATCATCACTCATTACAACCGATTCAAGTTCATGAACTACACTAAGTTTCTCATTCCAACTATTAAGGACATAAACAGTAACATTAAATAATTACAAACAAATATTACCAACCTGAACTTTATTTAAAATAACATGATTCATATGTATTAAATCTGGATGAATGAGCAAATCAACATAACCACACCAAGAAGCAAAAGGTGAGCTCAAACATGAATCCATTAAAACAAACCGCGAGACCAAGTTAACTAGGACTACCTAATGAAATATAAACGGAGCAACAGCTGAACCAAAACCATTCAATAAACTAGCAAAACGGAGTAAGAGAAACCGATAGGGATGCACCTTTGCACGATAACTTCCGATTAATGGAACTCCGAGTTTATATTTCATGACCGGAAATGGCATCGAGAGAATTTCGACGGAGCTTCGACTCTCGACTGAAACTCTTGTGTTTTCTGTCGTGTTCGGAGGGCTTTGAGAGCTGGGTTTTCAAGAAGGAGATGAGCAGTCCCGTTTTTGTTACCACCCCCTGCCGTTTTTCTTTTGCTTCTGTTTCGTTCACTCCTCTTGCTGCCGTCCAGAGACCAAGAAAATGAAGAAGTGCCGTTTCTTCTCCTTTCTCGACTACACAGACTTCCTTTGTTTATAGACAATTCTTGAATCTCATTTCTTTTTTTTCTTTCGTTTTTCTTTTGAATCCTCTTACTGCCCGTTCTCCCTTTTTTTTGCCGTGTCTCTCCCTTTATATCTTTTTCCTTTTCTATCTTCTTGTAGTAGTGTGCATGTGCATTTTGTCTCTTAGAATGTGTGTGCATGTGCATTTTCCCTCCCCATCCTCTTCACGTGAGTGTGTGCATGTGTTCCTCCTTTGTCTTTTGGTTAGAGGGGGTCACATGGGTTATGGGTATAGTGATGGGTGTGTTTTGTCTGTGTTCCCCACGTGTGGTGGGCTCGGATTATTATGGGCTAGGTCCAAAAATTATAAATCGGGTAGTTTGAACCCGAGTATTATTCTTTGCCCGGAACCGAGAATAAGAACACGGTGTTATTAATTAATCCTACGTAAGCAAAATAACTATAAGACTAATAATTAAAACAAAGTTATATTTTTCTTTCAAAATTAAAGTAACTACAAAAATGTTAATGCAACTATTTTTATTATTTTCGTTTTTATAAAAAGATATAAATATAAAGTACTATTTTTGTATTTTTCAAGTTTAAAAATGACTACGAAACATTAATAAAAATATATTTTTGTTATTTTTCATTTTAAGGTAAAAGTAAAGTAAAAGAGTCAAATTTAGCTAAAATAGCTATATTAAAACTAAACTAAATATTTTAGATGATCATGTATAACATTCCTTTGAGTCCAACGAATATTGCAACACTTTGCACATGGGCATTGAATTTCCTCGCCTTGAGGATCTCCATATAGGTAAGCAAATTCTAAGAAAGATTGTACCCCATCAATATACTCTTTGCTATACCTTGGTAAATCCATCCAATCCTTGGATGGAACATTTGAAACCCTAAAAATCATAAATTAATATCGAATCAACAAATATATAATCATTTAAGTATTATATATGCATTACAAATAAATCCTAAAAGTCATGAGTAAGTTTTCAAATTTATATGTTATGTAAGATGATAAGAATATCTTACCTAGTCATGACACTTATGTTAAGCCAAACCCAACTTCAAATATAGACCTTCCTGAGCGTTGACTTTTGTTCTTGGAGGAAAAAGTAAAATTAATAGGATCCACACAACAAGAAGATAAATCAACAAGATATTCTTTTGGTAGGGAGATAGGATATTATTCAACTGAATACATACTTATTAGTCCAAAACTCACATATTAAATTGACTTCTTTGAGAATCAAGATCACAAAAATTTATGAAAGAATAAGAACAATGAAATCAAACGAAAAATAGAAAGTGGGCAAACAGTAGTATCAAATTCCTATTAGCAATATTCATATTTCACGAAGTGATCAAATAGTAGTGTCAAATTCCTTTTTGCCAATATTTTTGTTAACGTCTTAAAAAAAAAAAAACTCAAACAATAGAACCAACTTGAGTTAATAATCATTATCTCTAAAACTTCAATAAATTGCAAATTATATAATATTATGCAGCATACACTTCTTGTATCAATGGTTGGTTATACACACAAGTTTTTATTACTATGGAGAAAGACCATTAACAAGACCGGGAAATAACATAATGGAGGAGGTTACGGCAATGCGAGAAAAACTGGTATCTTTATGTATTAGTACTCGGACAACATAGGTACATACTTAAATCTGTATCCTTTGGTTGCCTTGATTATGTAAAACAATATAATGCCACTGGGTGGATCTGCCACGACCATGGACAGACTATAACAATAGTTTATGCAAAGACACCTGCCCAGTCAAATACATATCTACGTGTTTATATACCAATACATACAAAAGCTTATGTTAAAGAACAATATCGGTATATTTGTGTGATCAACTGCATTTTACTGGCCAACATCTTTTAAAAGAGGATTTGGGAATAAGTCAGTTTATGTGGTGACACTACTAGTTAATACATTGCTTGGAAGATTAAGGCAATTCTTCTATTGCTAAGTTGCAGGATCAACTGCATTTTACTCTTAAGTTGGGGAGAATGTGATGACCCGGCCCGTCATCATGTGAGTTATCACCCCGTTATCCCCATTATATGCTTGTTAATGTTTCAATATGCATGTTTGGCGAGTTTGAGTCAATTCGGATTGAGTATAGTTGGAAATGAGACAAAAAGTCTCTTAGAAGAAGGAATAGTTGAGAAAAGTCAACTGGACATTGACTTGAGAGTTAGAGAGCTCGAAATCAAATTCTGATGATTCGGTCAGCTCCGGGATGTCATTTATGAGCTAGGAGATCGATCGGAAGTGAATTTGGAGGTCCAGTGTAGTTTTAGGCTTGAATTGGCTAAAGTTGAATTTTGGCGATATCCGATCGGTAGGTGAGATTTGATCTGGGAGTTGGAATGGAATTCTGACAGTTGCAGTAGCTCCGTTAGGTGATTTTGGATGTGCCTACAAAATTTTAGGTCATTCGGAGGTTGTTTGGTCGGGTTTTTGATCGAATGTCGGTTGCGGAAGTTTGAATGAAAACTTAGGCTTGAATTTGCTTGGATTCGATGTTTTCCGTGTTTGAGGGCGTGTTTTTATGATTGGAACAAGTTTGTATTGTGTTATGGAGTATGTTGGTGGTTTTCGTTGGGGTCACAGGGGCCTTGGGATGAATTTGGGGGTCCAAATGGACAATTTTTAGCCTAAGGCAGTAGCTGAATTGCTGGAATATCCGCATAAGGAATTTCTTCATCGCGTTCGCGTAGGAGATCACGCGTTCGCGAAGCATACCGGAGTTTATTCATCGCGTTCGCGACAGGTGGAACGCGAACGCGTAGGTTCAGGATCGGAGGCTTCGCGTTCGCGGGGAGGTTGAACGCGTTCGCGTAGGTATGGGTCGTTTGGGCATCGCGAACGCGGCTGGGAGCACGCGTTCGCGTAGACTAAAACCGGAGGCTGCAAAATTTGTTCATCGCGAACGCATGGGTAGTGTCGTGTTCGCGAATTCTTAAATGCCTGGGCAGAGACTTAAATTCCAGAACATTTCATACGCGGGTTATCACTTTTAAAACTCCATTGTTGAGCCCTAGAGAGAGAAAGCGATGGGAAATTGCTGGGAGATCATCGGGATATTGTCGCAAGTAAGTTTTGTGGTTTAATTACGCGTTTTTATCATGAAATCCTCCAATATTTCACTGAAATTGGATCAAATTGTGAGGAAATTTAGCTTAAGCCAGAGTTTTGGTAAATTGTCGATTTGAGTGGGCAATCGCAGTCCGATTTTAGAAAACTTTATATGCATAGACTCGTATTGAGACGAGGGTTCCGAATATGTAACTTTTGTAATTTTTCGAGAGGCGTACCAAAAGTCGGGTTTTGACAACTTTGTGGGTTTTGATGCAATTTGGGTTATTTCGAACGGGTTGCGTGATTTTGGCATATATTGATGTATTATCATTGATTTTGAGCAGATTTAGCATCGGAGGAGATGGATTTGCGAGGCAAGCGCAAGGCGGGCTAAGGCTTCTACCGGTTCGAGGTGAGTGGTGATAGTAAATAATGTACTGAGGGTTTGAAACCCCGTACTTGCACTTCACAGTGCTATGTTGAGATGAGACACGCGTCTTGTGACGGGCGTGGTGACATTGTGATTGGGGAATTGGACTTGGTCCTTCCCGGCTAATAGTGTATTATGTATTATGACTGAGAATGAGATTATAACCGTGTAATTGGGCTAATAGCCATGTTTGGGGCCTTGTGCCGATCTGTAGAGCATTAGGGGACCTGTAGAGCTAGGCGACCCCTATATATCATGTTGGAAACTTACACTCAGCCGTAAAATTAGCTGAATAGCATATTAAGAGCCAGTACTTGATATGTACCGTGAGAGATAGATTAGAGCATTAGGGAACCTGTAGAGCTAGGTGACCCTTATATCGTGTTGGAAACTTACACTCAGCCGTAAAACTAGCTGAATAGCCTATTAAGAGCCAGTACTAGATGTGTACTGTGAGAGATGGATTACTTAGGGTGGAAGTTCCCTGATTTAGCTTAGTGGGCCTGAAAGGCCAATCCTATACTAATTGGGACAGGGTCGAGGACCCGTTAGAAGGTATTATATACATATATATAAATATTGGATCGGGTTGCACGCCGCGACAGTATATATATTGGATCGGGCTGCACGCCGCAACAATATATATATTGAATCGGGCTGCACGCCGCAGCAGTATATATATTGGATCGGGCTGCACGCCGCAGCAGCTTATATATATTGGATCGGGCTGAACGCCGCAACAGTATATATATATATTGGAGCGGGCTGCACGCCGCAACATTATACTTAATCAGATACTTATACACTATAGACATATGTATATATCTCCATATATATTGAGATGGCTGTGCACTGTAGTGGTATGAGTGAGGATGTGGTCTGTGTGGGACCTAGCTGAGATAAATGTGGACTGGAGATCAGAGTACTCATTGTAGTGATGACTTACATGTGGGAGTTGCCTTAGAACTGTTTAGTGATAGCACAGGAGTTCTTACTTTCAGTTATTATTCATTATATTTACTCACTGAGTTGAAATATACTCACCCCACTCCCCTGCACTTTTTTGTACAGACTCACAGGTGCCCGAGAGCAGTTGAGTTGTTGTAGCGGCTTGCTCATATCTACTTTTGCGGAGACTACGAGGTAGCTGACGGCGTCCGCAGGACCTGACCTTCTACTTCCTTATTATCATGTTGCTTTCATTTTGCTTAGACTTGTTTGTACTAGGATGTTTATTTTGTAGAGGCTCAGTCTCGTGACACCACGATTTGGTTGGGACCGTATTTTGTATGTTTTTTTCTATTACGTTTGCCATTTGGATATGATCACTTGCTGTTTAGGTTTAACTTGATTAATTGGAATTAATAATTGGCTAGTTTAAGAGGTATTATGGTCGGGCTTGCCTAGCATTGTGTTGGGCACCATCACGACCAGGGTTTGGGTCGTGACAAGTTGGTATCAGAGCCTAGGTTAACAGGTCTCGCGAGTCATGAGCCGGTTTAGTAGAGTCTCGTGGATCGGTACGGGGACGCCTGTACTTATCCTCGGGAGGCTGCAAACCTTTTAGGAATGTTTCAATTCTTGAAATTCTTATCGTGCGTACTTGATTCAGCTTGAGATGTAATTATTGAAATCTTTTCTACACGTTTGTAACTGCACTCGAGTGCTTAGTGATAAATTTGCCTTGATGGCTTATGATTCCCCAATCGAGGGACGAGGTATAATCTCTGCGAGTTCATGTTAGGCTAGTCTGGAGGACTTGAGGCCGGATCCTTGTCTATGGCTTGAGCACCGAGGTGCTAATTTTGCGAGCCGGTATTATGAAATTCATGCGATCGGTATTGTTCCTAACTGTGGAAATGGTAGCTTAATAATGTACGAGCTGCAAGGTGTTCAATCCTTATTGTGATCTGTTACGTAGCCCTAGCTATGGGTGTGGTGAGTATGTTCATGTTCCTTAGTGGGAAGGTAAAGTGCATTACATATGGTAGTATGAGTTCAGACGCATGAAGACCAAATTGGTTGTGCTAGGTGTATCATGGCGAAAGGTATATGTGTTATGATTTGAGTAGGTGCAGCGCATGTTCATGTACTAATGCCGATGATATAATTGTGTAGTATTGAGATTTATGTTGTTGATATGCATTGTGATGTCTTGTCGAGTTGCTGATTTTTTGTTAGGATGATTTTGGTGATTCGCTGGCAGGTGGATAGGCCAAATTACAAAGGAAACTCTGTCGAAATTTCTGGAAAATTTGGGGCTTAGAAAATAATTCTGTCACCTGGAGAATAGGCTTAAATGGTGTGTGTATAAATGCGAGAGTTGCAAAAGAGTTAAGATGTGTAATGATTCGAATCTCTGCCGAAGCTTGTAAATGACTTGAGTTTAATCTAACTAGAACATTGTGGCATCATTTGAGTAAGAATGCTATGAGTGGCTGAAAGTGCTTGGGTGTATGGCTCCGAGCCAAGTTGGGGAGGTTGTTATTGATTAACTGATTGCACTGTTGTGTGCTATGTTGGTCCTGTCTCTGGGTATGTTGGGAAATTTTGATAAAGGTTATGGTGCTTCGTAGATGTGAAGAAATACTAGGATGTTTTGAACTTATGTTGGTAAAGAATGTTCGGTGTATAGAAAAGAAAGGTAGCTAATTGTATTTGAATGTAATCATGTTCTGCGGTGTCAGAGTTCTAGTAAGGCACGAGTGGTTCTGTTCAATAAGGCAGTTGAATTATAACCGGTTGAGGGTGAATGACGCCCAAGAATTGTTTTACGGTGTTCAAGATTTTGCTTGTAATGGTAAGGTGTCTTAAGATTGGGTACATGGCTAAAGACTATGGTTTCGTTAGAAGAAATCGAGACTTTCGATATGTTATATGGATGATGAGATTCTATGCATCCGTATTGGAAGGTAATGATAACGAATTCAAATCGCAGGAAGTTCTTCAAATAAAGTATTGTAGAAGGTGGTACTCCGGGAAACATTTGAGAGAGTATTCAGCGGCCTGTGAGCCTTAGACCGTGTGGTCTTATGTACGAGTCTCGTGTGGTAACCTAAGTTGAGGTATTGTGATCCTTCAATAAAGGAGAATATTAAGTTAAAGATGATAATAAACCGGAACAATATGAAAAGGACACGAGTAACTCCTGGTATGTCTTCGAAGTAATGAGTTTTGCAGAAATGGTGCAACAAAGCTCTTGAGTGTTGGCACTTGCGTAGCTCGGTGTGGGTAGAAGGACTCGGTCCTGGCAGTTAAGCTTATGCAATGAATGGGAGGAAAGAGTTGTGATGTGTTTTATCATGGTTTGAAAATGAGTATATTCCTATCGGTATGCGAAGCATGGAATGGGCAATGAGTTTTCTCTATATGGGATCATGAAAGTTCTTGACTAGTTGAGTGCGCCGATGTTTGCGGCGTAGGAAAGGAATATGAATTTCCATGTTATCTTAGTGTGGTATGGTATATGCGATGTGTTATGAAAAGTTGATAATGGCATATTCAAGGCTTTGAGATTTGTTCATATTATATGGGCAGTCATTAAAATCCCCAAGCAGCGTGGGCAGCTGCAGATAATCTGAGAATCAAGCTTCCTGGTGATTAAGGAAAATGGTACTGCTATTCTAGTGATTTGGCAGAATATATGGTCAAAAGGGCAAGGTGATGTAAATTGATAATATCTAGTGGTATTGTGGTATCCTCCTGTTGGATGGACAATGATGATCGAGTTGTTGTTGGCATAGGGAAATTTCTGAATGGCATACGTGGTATGAATGGATGCTTGATGTGTGTTACGTGTTCGTACGGTGGAAAGTGGGATCATGCATAGTGATCCATGTGTTATATATGTGTTAGAGACTAGAAGTTCTCATAATCCGCCTATGCAGTGGTGGTATGTCGTGTGTATCGGCACCCTTTAGCAGTTTTTGGAAATTGGGAGCCCTAGTGGTTATCTCGTTACTTGATATGATGAATTGGAATAATGATATATGATTGCAGAGTGGTTGTCCTAAGTCAGGTTGTCTAGACTAATGTGATATGGACTATAACATAGAAATGTCACAACTAATGTGTCGTATAATATTAATGTCACGACCCGGATTTTCCCCCAACATCGGGATCGTGATGGCGCCTACTCGTGGTAGCTAGGCAAGCCACTGTATTCATACTATCCTGTTTTTAACACAATTTCATAATTTATTTATCAACAAACCACAACTTTAATAAAATAAATGCGGAATACTTTATCGAAATAGAAATAACTAATTACAAGGTGAAAATCATACTGAAATCCTCTACCCAAGACGTGGAGTCACCAACTCACGAACTACTATTGAATACTACACATAAAAGTTTGAAAGAAATATAACATAATTCTGTTTGTCTCGGAACAAAGAGACTACAACTAGTAACATAAGTAAAGAGAGAGACGCCGGGCTTGCGGACGTCTGCAAGCTACCTTGGTCTCAAATGTGATCAACTCCCACGCAATCTATTTACTGCTGCTGCTCCTGATCGTAACCTTGGACCTGTGCAAAAGCGCACAGAAGTGTAGTATCGGCACAACCGACCCCATGTGCTGGTAAGTGCCCGGCCTATCCCGGCGAAGTAGTGACAAGCCTAGGACCGTACACCCACATAAACCTGTGCAGTTCAATATATATGTATACCACAGGATAACAAGAAATAACCAAGTAATAACACAATAAGGAATATCTCAAAGAGTTCAACAATTAACAACGGTTAATAAATTCACAAGGAAAAACAAAGTATAATGGAAACACAAGTAATATCAAGTCAAGGAATAGCAAGTAGTTGCACGGCATCACCCTTCGTGCTTTTACTCTCATCCTCGCCAAATAAGCAAATAAAGTACACGGCATCACCCTTCATGCTTTTACTCTCATCCTCACATCCATAGTACGGCATGATCCTTCGTACATGGTTCAATAACATAGTACGGCATGATCCTTCGTACATGGTTCAATAACAGGGCACGGCATGATCCTTCGTGCATAATCAATAAAACATGGCACGACATTAACCTTCGTGCATAAACAATAAAACATGGCACGACATTAACCTTCGTGCATAAACAATAAATCAAGGCACGGCATCACCCTTCGTGCATTATCACTCTTCCTCACCCAAATAACAATCACAGTTAAGGGCAAAGAATGAAACAGTAATTCATAAACCGTCCCAACAAGGGCAATCAATAATCATCTTCACAACAAGTCCCGACAAGTGAGAACAATAACAATTCTACAACCTGGCAAAGGTTCAACAATTCATCTGCAATTATGTCTCACAATAAGCATTATCAACGACTCACGGTCATACTAGACGCCATTGTATGGATGCTCGTCACCACAGCCCATACACCGCACTCGATCACATAACACATAGCACATAATCCTATTCCCTCAAGCTAGGATAGAACAAACACTTACCTCGAATGTTTATGAACAATTCAATCCGTGGCAATGCCTTTTCCTTTCAAATTTGGCTCCAATCCAATCGTATCTATACACAATTGATTTAATATCATCAATACTACTCAACAAACTAATTCCTAAGGCCAATTACAACTTTTACAACATTCTGCCCGGAATAGTGAATTTCGACCCCAGGCCCACATGGTCGGAACTCGGGGTTAGGACCAAAATCCGGTTACCCATCCCCCCACGAGTTCATGTATATGATTTGTTTCAAAATCGGACCTCAATTCGAGGTCCAATTTCCCAATTTATGAAAAACCCTATATTCTAACAAAAACAAGAAATTTTACCATGAAAACCTTTGATTTCTTTTGAAAAACATGTTTAATGATGTTAGGAATTGAAAGAATTAAGTAAAAAGTGACTTACAATTGTTTTGAAGAAGAAAGAATCCGTGAAGAATCGCAAATGGGTATTTTTGGGTTGTGAAAAGTGAAGAAATGAACTGAAAATCGTGATTTACAGGTCTCTGTGTTCGCATTTGCGAACATGGGTTCGCAATTGCGAACCCCGACCAATTTCTGGAGTTTGAAATATAAGCTAAGTCTGGGAAGTTCGCATTTGCGAACTTTTGTTCGCATTTGCGAACACCGGCAGGAAAGGGGAATGTTCGCATTTGCGAACAATGGTTCGCATTTGCGAACACAGGCAGTATAGGGAATGTTCGCATTTGCGAACAAGGCTGGATATGGGAATGTTCGCATTTGCGAACTATGGTTCGCATTTGCGAACATAGGCAGGCCCTGGGGATGTTCGCATTTGCGAACAAGGCTGGGCATGAGGGGCTTCGCATTTGCGATCAGGGTTCGCATTTGCGAGCCCTGCCTTGATCATCCCCCTTCGCAATTGCGAGAAATGCTTCGCAATTGCGAAGCCAACATCTGGGTGAAAAACCAGCAGTGCAACATTTCAGAATTTAATCCAACGGCCTATCAAATCTTTACCCGAGCCCCCGGCTCCAAACCAAACATGTACACAACATCAAAAACACATTATGAACTTGTTCGTGCGATCACATCGCCAATAACACATCGTTTTCATCAAATCAAGCCTCAAGTTCATGATTTTCATACTTTTGGTTTTTCAAAACTTTCAAACTTGGAACTCAAGGTCCAAAACATATCAAACGACATCCGAATGTCACCAAACTTTACAGAAATCACATATATAATATTTAAGACTTGTACCGGTGTCGGAACCAAAATACGAGCCCGATACCAAGGTCAATTAATTCATTTCCTTTAACAATTACATCAAAAACAATTTCATAGAAAAATTCATAACTTGGGCTCTAGGCCTCGGAATTCGACTCCGGACGCATGTCCAAGTCCCATATTTTCCTATGGACCTTTCGGGACCATCCAATCTCGGGTCCGGATCCGTTTACCAAAAATGTTGACCGAAGTCAACCATATCAATATTAATATCATTTTTATCCAAATTTCTCATAGAATTCATATTTTCTATCACAAAAATTTTTCCGGCTACATGCTCGGATCGTGCACGTAAATCGAGGCAACATAGAATGAGGTTTTCAAGGCCTCAGAAGCTCGAAATGATTAATTACATAAGTGATGACCCCTTTGGGTCGTCACAATCTCCACCTCTAAAACAACCGTTCGTCCTCGAACGGACAAAAGTGTAGATGTATCTACCATTGATTCAGCTCCAGTATTGAGGAACTTTGTCGGATGCGTTTCATGTGGCCGAGCTTGAGGCTATATATATATGTTTGTTGCAATGAGCAACTTGACTCGACGTGCATTCCCTTTGCTAGATGTATTCGTGGATCGGGTGGCACGCCGCCACAGGTATAGTATTTGGATCGGGTGGCACACCGCCATATGTATGGTATCAGGATCGGGTAGCACGCCGCCACAGGTATGGTATCTGGATCGGGTGGCACGCCGCCATGGGTTTGTTATTGGAACGGGTTGCGCGCCACAACAGTGTGATGTGGAAGATATAGCTTCCTATATGTTACTTTGTATATAATACTTCCTAGCTTCTGAGGAATAGTCCATATTGGGTATCGCTCGGGAATAGCACATCGGTTGTGTCCATTGAGGATTGGATAGCATATATTAAATATATCACCGCGTGTGTGATTGATTGCTTGAGTTCAGACCTAGATATGTGTGTGGCTGACCGTTTTGAGCATGGTGACTTGAGGTGCTCCATGAGTAATAGTGTTTGGATAGAATCATGAGTTGTGGCAAGGCCACGTGATGTTATGACCTTTCGAGGAGGATTCGGGTACCCTAATTCTATGATGTGAGACGAGGTCTCAGTTATGTGTTGTGGTAGCTCTTTTGTGTGAGTCAGTTGTCATGATTTAAGTGTGTTCAGATCGTTCTTATTGGATCCTGTGTTGTGCTCGTTGTGGCATAGGCCGATGCTGAGGTGTCATGTCACCAGTGTGGTGTGTTATGATCGAAATGATCGCTTGAGTCATTAATGAGTCCGAGCATATTTGATCTTAGCTTGTTAGAAAGGTAATATCGAGGTTTGGCTCCGAAACCTATTATGGTATCAGTTATAAAAGGGGAATGGATTCACGAATGGTTGACCCGAGAGATCGGTTCGGTATATCGCGTGCTTCGGCTGCCGTGGGCAGGATATGAAGGTGTTGGAATAAGACTCTATCTAATGAGGAAGGTTCTTACTGCTAGTATTTGGATATTGTGGCCAGTTGTCGTGATTAGAGATTATTGTATCGAGTGATTGGGTTGTTTGATACATCATGTGATCTCACCCGGGGTGGCAAGTATGGGCTATTACAGATGGATCATGTGTACTCTGAGTATAGATATGGGATTCAGATTTGGTATATGATTTCGGAAAGTGCAATGTGGTTTATGGTTCAGATAGACTGTAGAAATTCAGCTATACTATGTTATCGGACTTATGAAAGATAGGGTGAAGTGGTATCACCCCGAGTATATGCTTGGTGAGGTCATTCAGCTATTGTGTTGAATCTAGTACAACTCTTGGTCCGCTCGAGGACGAGCATTTGCTTAAGTTGGGGAGAATGTGATGACCCGGCCCGTCATCATGTGAGTTATCACCCCGTTATCCCCGTTATATGCTTGTTAATGTTTCAATATGCATGTTTGGCGAGTTTGAGTCAATTCGGATTGAGTTTAGTTGGAAATGAGACAAAAAGTCTCTTAGAAGAAGGAATAGTTGGGAAAAGTCAACTGGACGTTGACTTGTGAGTTAGAGAGCTCGGAATCGAATTATGATGATTCGGTCAGCTCCGGGAGGTCATTTATAAGCTAGGAGAGCGATCGGAAGTGAATTTGGAGGTCCGGTGTAGTTTTTAGGCTTGAATTGGCTAAAGTTGAATTTTGGCGATATCCGATCGGTAGGTGAGATTTTGATCCGGGAGTTGGAATGGAATTCCGATAGTTGCAGTAGCTCCATTAGGTGATTGTGGATTTGCCTGCAAAATTTCATGTCATTCGGAGGTTGTTTGGTCGGGTTTTTGATCGAATGTCGGTTGCGGAAGTTTGAATGAAAACTTAGGCTTGAATTTGCTTGGATTCGATGTTTTCCGTGTTTGAGGGCGTGTTTTTATGATTGGAACAAGTTTGTATCGTGTTATGGAGTATGTTGGTGGTTTTCGTTGGGGTCCCGGGGGCCTCGGGATGAATTCGGGGGTCCAAACGGACCATTTTTGGCCTAAGGCAGCAACTGAATTGCTGCAATATCTGCAGAAGAAATTTCTTCATCGCGTTCGCGTAGGAGGTCACGCGTTCGCAAAGGGTATCGGAGATTGTTCATCGCATTCGCGACAGGTGGAACGCGAACGCGTAGGGTCAGGATCGGAGGCTTCGCGTTCGCGGGGAGGTTGAACGCGTTCGCGTAGGTATGGGTCGTTTGGGCATCGCGAACGCGGCTGGGAGCACGCGTTCGCGTAGACTAAAACCGGAGGCTGCAAAATTTGTTCATCGCGAACGCATGGGCAGTGTCGCGTTCGCGAAGGGTTAAATGACTGGGCAGATTCTTTAAATTCCAGAACATTTCATACGCGGGTTATCACTCTTAAAACTCCATTGTTGAGCCCTAGAGAGAGAAAGCAACGGGAAATAGCTGGGATTTCATCGAGTTATCGTCGGGGGTAAGTTTTGTGGTTTAATTACACGCTTTTATTATGAAATCATTGATTATTTCTCTGAAATTGGATGAAATTATGGGGGGAATTTAGCCTAAGCCAGGGTTTTGGTAAAATGTCGATTTGAGTGGGCAAACGGAGTCCGATTTTGAAAAACTTTATATGCATAAACTCGTATTGAGACGAGGGTTCCGAATATGTAACTTTTGTAAGTTTTCGAGAAGCGTACCAAAAGTCGGGTTTTAACAACTTTGTGGGTTTTGATGCAATTTGGGTTATTTCGAATGGGTAGCGTGAATTTGGCATATATTGATGTATTATCATTGATTTTGAGCAGATTTAGCATCGGAGGAGATGGATTTGCGAGGCAAGCGCAAGGCGGGCTAAGGCTTCTACCGGTTCGAGGTGAGTGGTGATAGTAAATAATGTACTGAGGGTTTGAAACCCCGTACTTGCACTTCACAGTGCTATGTTGAGATGAGACACGCGTCTTGTGACGGGCGTGGTGACATTGTGATTGGGGAATTGGACTTGGTCCTTCCCGGCTAATAGTGTATTATGTATTATGACTGATAATGAGATTATAACTGTGTAATTGGGCTAATAGCCATGTTTGGGGCCTTGTGCCGATCTGTAGAGCATTAGGGGACCTGTAGAGCTGGGCGACCCCTATATCATGTTGGAAACTTACACTCAGCCGTAAAACTATTTGAATAGCATATTAAGAGCCAGTACTAGATGTGTACTGTGAGAGATAGATTACTTAGGGTGGAAATTCCCTGATTTAGCTGAGTGGGACTGAAAGGCCAATCCTATACTAATTGGGACAGGGTCGAGGACCCGTTATGAGGTATTATATATATATATATATATATATATATATATATATATATATATATTTTCATTCTGTTATCTCATGTAATCGAGATAAATAGCTTGTATTTTCTTTCAAACAATTATGTGTATTATTCTTAGAAGTTCGTGAGTATTGTGACACCAATCTTGGGTAGTGTATCAGATTTGGATTTTCTTTATCATATTTGACTAAGTCTTCCGCTAATTTTGATTATTCCGCTGTAATTTATATGTTTTTAATAATAAGAATTGGTAATTAATGGAGATGTAATTAATGTTTGGCTTGCCTAGCTTCCATTTAGTAGGCGCCATCATGATCCCGAAGGTGGGAAATCCGGGTCGTGACATCCATATATTGAGATGGCTGTACACTATAGTGGTACGAGTGAGGATGTGGTCAGTGTGGGACCTAGTTGAGATAGATGTGGACTGGAGATCAGGGTACTCATTGTAGTGATGACTTACCTGTGGGGGGGGGGGATTGCCTTAGGACTGTTTAGTGATAGCACAGGAGTTCTTACTTTCAGTTATTGTTTATTATTATTACTCATTGAGTTGAAATACACTCACCCCACTCCCCTACACTTTTTGTGAAGACTCACAGGTGCCCGAGAGCAATTGAGTTGTTGTAGCGGCTTGCTCATATCTACTTTTGCGAAGACTACGAGGTAGCTGCCGGCGTCCGCAGGACCTTCTACTTCCTTATCATTATGTTGCTTTCATCTTGTAGAGACTTGTTTGTACTAGGATGTTTATTCTGTAGAGGCTCAAACTCGTGACACCACGATATGGTTGGGACCGTATTTTGTATGCTTTTACTATTACGTTGCCACTTTGATATGGTCACTTTTTGTTTAAGTTTAACTTGATTAATTGGAATTAATAATTGGCTAGTTTAAGGGATAGTATGGTCGGGCTTGCCTAGCATGGTGTTGGGCGCCATCATGACCAGGGTTTGGGTCGTGACATCTACCTTATTGAAAATCGATAAATCGAATCGATAAGACACCAAAATCGATAAATCGAAATTGAAAAAATTGAAACCTTAATAAAACGAAAGCTATAAGCATATATATGTACTATCGATAATTGATAAGGGTCAAAATCGAATTGATCGCACCTAAATTAAAGAAAACGGAGATTGGTATAATATAACTATTTAAAAAAGCTTGAGAACTTACAAGTCTAAAAGGAATAGAAGAGTAGGAATTGAGGGATTGGAGCAAACAGTGATTGTGGCCGTTCGATTCCACCTGCTGTAAACTGATTTGCTTGAGAACTTACAAGTCTAAAAGCAAATAATTCCCACAGAGAAAACTGATTAGCTACTTATTCCTAGAGCAAACATTATAAATAGAATCAACGGTTATTCGAGCAACAATGGTGTACCTAGAAACTGATTTGATACTTTTTCACGTAGGGTTTTCTAAGCGCTATTATTAGCAGGTATTGGATCTGTATTCCTATGCACAGTACAATTTGGTCTTGGACTCAAAGAAATTGGCAGAAATTTTTGTTTTGGTGGAAAATTTTTTGGGAATATTTTTTACAAGCGCTGCTATGTATTCTTATACGCGTCTTGGACTCAATTTTGGGAATATTGGCGGAATATGTTATTTTGGTGGGAAATATAATTTTGGGAATTTTTTTTACAAAAACTTTTTAGGGAACGCTTAGAAAGGGTGGCATTTAGTATTATAATATAGCAACCCTCAAAAAACGTTGCAATAGAATTTAAAAGCGTGGCCAAAAATTTTATATTTGGGCAACACTCAAAAAGTGTTATCTTTTCAATTAAATGGAACATTTTACAAGTGTTACCTTAAAATTCGTGGCAAAAGACTCTACTCAAAGGTCATGTCTAAAAAGTGTTCCTATATATATTTTTGGCATCACTTTTTGAGTGTTGCCTAAATTAATGTGGTTGTAGGCCTAAAATGTTGTAGTGCACACACAAGCCATTTCTTTGCCTTGGCATCTTTTCCCATTTCTTCAAATCTTCAGCAGTATGGTTAGCTCTAGTCTTTGGTAGGTCCACTCCTTCGGCATTCTTCTTTGTAGTAGCCAGGGTACCATCCGTAACTATTTCCCAAAGTTCATAGTCTTCTCATATGATGTGATCTCTCATCCTATTCTTCCACCAAGAATAGTACTTACCATTAAAGAGAGGGGGCCTAGCAGTGGATTGCTCTTTTCAGTTTCCAGTTGGTGCACTCATCTTGATCTTTTCCTAAGGTGTTAGCCTATTCTTCGTGGGCTTTTGTAACTGATGTTTTATACTTCAATAATATATGGGGGGGGGGGGTGATTTGTGTGGTGTGGTACCTAAACTATAGAAGGATCTAGTTATTCTATGTGTTCCAACTACTACTGTTTGCGGAATAAGAAGTAAAGAAAATAAAGAACACATAGATTTTTACGTGGAAAACACCTGGCTCAAATGGTGAAAAACCCACAACCTACTATTCATTAGGATTTTCGCAAACTTTCAGTAAAATCACTTAGCAGAAATAGCATTATCAAAAATCCTTGTAAACCTAAGGATTAACTCTAATCTCGTTGTGGCACACAGTCTCAATTGTTGCGACAACTTCAAGTTAACTCTAACTTGTACACTCTAGGTACCTAATACAATTGCTTTTATTAAAGCTGAAACGTATAATGTAAATCACCTGCTACAATTGAACTAGAATAAAAAGTAGACACTTGGAATTGGTTCTTTTATCTTATTCATGTAGCTTCAGGATTGCACACTTGAATCACACATAAATTGCTCGCAAAATCGCCTTGCTCTTTTTCTCTGAAATTAAAGTTAACTTCTGCTTATGTGCATTACCTATGAAATAGATTAAAACTGATATTTAACGGGTTAGTTATTAGAGATTAACTAGGATACAGATCCTACTCTTCTATCATAGAAGAGTTCTAGTTGATCTCATATTCTAACACTATTTATTCCCTTCTTAAACTATGTTCTTTTCATGTAAGGAGTCTTTATATCCTTATCCAATGTTCAACCTTTTCAATCATATCAGGAGATATTACTTCTGATAAGTTAGATTTGTCTCCTTCACCTACATCACACATGTTTGGGTCGATCATGACTGTGTTTCCCAAGATAGACCTAGTCCATGTCTAAATTCTTTTGTCAGTCTTCAAAAATTCACCTATTCTTGGGCCAACAGTAACCATCATTTATTTATACAAAAAATGTTCTTCAGTTTATCTCTAACTCGCTAGATTTCCCTTTATTTTTCATTTGTGAAGAATCTGATACAAAATTAGGTTGTCGGGACCTCTGTACCCAGTGGTCGGAATAGTAGGTGAACGTGTAAGCATTCCCTCGGTTCATAACCGGTTAGTATGATGCTTCTGAAACCCTTTGTCATTCCTCATACTGAGCCTGCATAGAATTGATTCAAACTTAGGCCGCCGGGATCTCTGTACTTGAATCGAGCGAGAGTGAGGCTTCGAGTTTTAAAACAAATGTTAGCCTTTAAGGCCCCATTGATAGTCCTCGGGGGAGATTTTGCTTGACTATCTGAGAATAAAGATAGCCCTGAGACTTTCATAGATAGTCCCCGAGTGAGGGTTTATTTGATTTCGGACAGCCTTTATTCGAAGGCAAAAATAGCCATGGGTCTTCAATAGTGATCCTCGAATGAAAACTGGCCCGGGATCTGATAGCTCGAGGGCCAAAGAATTGGATGAATGACCCGTATTTACAAATAGCAGAAATGTCATGACCCTACTTCACCAACTGTGAACACGTCATGACAACACCTAGTCTTCGCGGCTAGGTAAGACTAACACATTGCGAAAGTAATAACATTTATGGAATTTATAATCAAAATTCAATAACATGAATAATGTATACGGTTACCGCCTGGCACATACACTTTAACACATTAAAAGTTATGAAACTATTTCCAAGACCCGAAAACCCATGGACAACACAGACTAAAAATGAAACATAGTACTGATCTAATCATCCGGAAATATCTATAACAAGGAATAATGGAATGTCATCAAGCTAACTATAAGGTAGAGTGAGAGGGAGACTCTTCAGTCTGCGAATGCGACAGATATACCTCAAGTCTCCGACACTGCTCCTGCAGCTACTGGAAGTGCGCCTGCGTAGAGGTACCTGGATCTGCACATGAAAACATGCGCAGAATAGAAGTGAGTACACTACAGCGGTACTGATGTTCTATATGTCAATACCACACAAGTGAGGGGGTGATTTCTATGGTACCTAATTTTCGCACTAGAAGAACCTGGTTCTTCTACGTGTTCTAACTACATCAATTTGTGGAATAATAAATGCTGAAAGTAAAGTACACATATATTTTACATGGAGAACACCTGGCTCAAACACTAAAAAAAACAGAACCTACTACTTAGTAGGATTTTCCCAAACTCCACTAAAATCACTAAGCCAAAAACTGCATTTACAAAGACACTTTGTAAACCTAAGGATTTAACTCTAATCCTTGTGTGGCACATAGCCTCAACTGTTGCGACACTCTCAAGTTAACTCTAACTTGAATACTTAATGCACCTAATACAATTGCTTCTATAAAAGCTGAAAGGTACAATATGAAAACCTACTACAATTGAACTAGACTTTGAATAAACACAATGATGAAATTGGTTCTTCTATCTTGGTTCATGTAGCTTTAGATGTGCACACTTGTATCTCGCATATATTGCTTGCAAAACAGACTCGATTCTTTTTACTCTCAAATATGCTTTACTTCTGCTTTTGATCAAGACTCTGTCGCTTATCCCTTTGTCAATTTCAGTCCTTAACTACTACGAACTCTCATCCTTATCCTGACTTAGGATTGTGTTCTCTTATCTTAAGAGGACTGTTCCTATTAGAACTCAATGCAACCTTTTCGATTATCTTCAGAATATATTTATTGCATATACCTCAGTATATATCTTCTTCACGTGCCTTCCATGTGCGATGGTTAGGACTAAGTTGTATTTCCCATGATGGACCAGGTCCTTCTCGTGACGTTCATTTGTCAATCTTCAAAACATAGCCAACAAATTCCCCTTTTTGATGATGACAAACTCTGTGCTTTTAGTAATCATAGAACCTGTGAACCTTGGCTGAAATATCAACACTTTGAATTTTTAGAGAATTCAATTTTCATAAAGAAAAAGATGTTTAAGTTAGGTCATAAACATCACTTGTTCAGATAGAACATTTTAAGCACATATCTTTCCCCTTTTGGCATCATCGAAAAGTTGCATAATTAAAGTGAAATCAGTCATTTAATCAGTACTCATGGCCGCTGGGGAAACTGCAAGTGAACACATGCTTTAGTTAACTCAACCTATAAAATAACTACAAAGATCAGATTTAACAAAGACAAGATAAGCAGCATTCATTAATAAGCAATTAGTTCCTACAATGTAGTCCACAAAAAGAAAAACAGAATTATCCAACCATGAGCAAAATAAAGAAAGAAATATCTAAAAACTCCCAAAGTGGGTCATTGAGGGGTCTTGACTGGTGCACACTAAGGTAGAATAGCTAAGGCTTAGAAGAGCTAGAGGGTTGGGTTTGTAGCAGGTTCAACATTTGTTTGAGCATTCCTTCATTTTTCTCCTTTTCTCTTGCAAGTTCAGCTCTCAACCCATTTCTTTCTCCCTCCAATTCAGCAACTCTTGCCTGAAGCCTTGCTATTTCAGCATCCTTTGCTCCAACCTCCTGAACTAAGGCTCTGACCTTGCTATTCACAAGAGTTTTTGCTGATGAACCACGTTCAACTGGAGCTGTGCTGAGCAAATAGTCACAGGCTTGAAGTGTCTTGCGACCAAAATTTTTCTTTGCTCGATGCCATTTCTCACTTCTTTAGAGGAACATTTAATCTTTCAAGCACATTTGTCAAGATAAATCCATAGGGAATGGCATGAGCTTTTGATCCATTGAGCACCCTGTCAAGTAGCTTCATAATGAAGGTAGGCCAATTGATTTGCTTACCATCATTCAGACATTGCATAAGGACCAGATCCATGTAATTTGCTGTATGTCTCCTTTCCTGCCTAGGTAGAAGACATTTGTTGACAAATTCAAAGAGCACTTTGTGGTCTGGCCTCATTTCACCTTTCTGAAGAACTCTGGCCTCAGGCACTTCTTCCTCTGATGTAGTGTCACAAAAGTTTCTGGTAATCTGAAGATCAGTAGGCAATCCATCTAGGCAAGGCCACCTCTACATTGTATAGTCATCATATCCCTCACTAGGGATGCCTAAGATCTTGCACAGCATCACTGCACCAAACATCACCTTGACACCCTTCACCTTGCTAGTCACTACCCCATTTTTGACTGTTTGATTTGCCATAAACTCAATAAGTTCAGTCCTAGCCAACTTTCCATCCATCTGAAGAACCATGTTCTTCTATCCCTGAGCTTCTAAAGCAGACAGAAGCTTTATCATCCCTGGCTCCTCCAGGTCCCTGAGCTGTCTTCCCTTCAAAATTTTTCTTTTGCCAAACATGGCATGCCCGTCCAGTTCTTTTTTAGATTCTTCCTCTTCTTCCTCACTTCTCCATTCATCATCTTCTTTAGCAGTCTTGACTTGCTTTCCTTTTCTAGCTAACCTTGTTCTTTTGAAAAGAGTAGATTCAGCAGGTACTGATTTGGTAGACTTTTTGACAGAAGTCCTCATTCCCCTGGACTTTGCAACTGGAATTTTCATAGTGGGACTATCATCTAGATGGACCTGTTCCATCTCCTATTCTTCTTCCTCAGCAACAGTCTCAAAACTTTGGCCAATCTTTTCATTCCCTTTTTCTTTCTTCTTTTTCTTCCTTTCCTCCAAGGCCTTTTTTAATTCCTCTTCACTCTCTCTAACTCTGCTTTTTGTAGCTATAATCCTAACAGTAGACTTGGTTGTTGATTTCTTGCTTTTCTTGGTTGGTTTTGCTGCATCAGGGGTTGCTTGTGATGAGGCTTTTCGTTTCTTTAGGTCATAACTTGCCCCCACTCTCTTTAGTAAGTCAGCCAAACTCTCCTCATCATATGAACCAGGTTCATCTTGCACTTTGCTAAGATTTATCAACCCCTCAGCTGCCTCCCCTGATCCACTTCCCTCTGACTTTGATACTCTTTCTCCCTCATTTCCACAAATGGCTAAGATCTCCTTCTTCCTTTTCTTTTTCAACTTTTCAGACTCACCCCCACCTATATCTCTAACAGCCCCTATCAGAACAAACCTATTTTCTTCCCGCTCAACCACATCTGAAAACACATAGCATGTATCAACTTCCCTTCAAGTTTCCTAATTTTTGGTCTGTTCAAAAAACCCTGGTTCTTCACTTCACTTTCACCTGTGGTGATGGAATCATCCAATTCTGAGCTCGAATTGGACTCAGTTATAGGGCTTGCCTTCCTTTGACTTGATTGAAGTTTTTCATTCAAGGTTTTCCTTAAAGAACTAGTTGCTACAGTTTTTCTTGCCAGCATTTTCTGGCGATGAAATCTAGGTTTAGGGTTTTCAACAGGTGGTGTGGAAGATAAGGTGTTGGGTGAGATGAGTGGTGGAGTAGTTGGGTTATCTTGAGGATTTTTCATTGTGACCCTAATTTTGTGGTGTGGAAGCTATGGAGAGTTGTAGACACGAAGGAGGAAGAGTTCAGGTATTTTGAGGAGTAAAGAATTGAAGAGTGTTTTGGGAGTTTTAAAGGAGGTAATAATTACCCAGATTTTGAAGTTTTTTAGTGATCACTTAGAAGTCTAATCAGATTAGAATTCCGGTCTCCTTAGGCATAAGAATTAATGGCTAGGTTTTAAGTAAGGTTTCCGTTAAATTGAGACTTCTATTTTCAATAGAATTTGTTCAACGTTACAATAGATATTATTTAGGACTTTTGGTATATCTAGGATTCTTGCTCATAATTGATAATTGAATTTTTCTAATTGTGCAAAGAATAGAAACATACCCGAGCTTTTCATGAGCATATTTTGATGAACCAGGTTCTTCATATGACACTTCTCTTGATTATGCCTCATATGACAAAATAGAAATTTTGTAAGAGTTTAATAAATTTCATAAACACATGACACAAGAGTATACTATTTACAGTATGAGATTGAGTAGAGATTAGTCTAATATTCACACAAATTATGAACTCCTAACCCGAAAAAAAAATCTTTAAAAAAAGCTTTCTAAACCGATTCTTTTAGGTGATATTAATCATCCCTAACTCCAACCTATTCCTTTCAAAATTTTCTCTACTTAAAGCCTTGGTAAAGATGTCAGCTATTTGCTTATCAGTTGCACAGAATTCTATGGAAACTATTCCTTTCTCATAATTGTCTCTCAAGAAATGATGTCTGGCATCTATGTGCTTGGTTCTTTTATGATAAACCGAGTTCTTTGTCATACTTATAGCACTAGTATTGTCACAGAAGATTGGTATGCATCCTACTTCTATACCAAAGTCTACCAATTTTTGCTTGATCCACAGAAGTTGAGCACAACAAGAATTAGCAGCTACATACTCAGCCTCAGCAGTAGATAATGCTACTGAGTTCTGTTTCTTGGTAGCACATGATACAAGACATGAACCGAGAAAATGATCCATACCTGAAGTGCTTTTTCTATCCACTAGAAAACCTGCATAGTCATCATAAGCATATCCTACTAGATCAAAGTTACTACCTTTAGGATACCATAGACATAATTCGGTGGTCCCTTTCAAGTATCTCAATATCCTTTTGACAGCAGTCAAATGGGACTCTTTAGGATTAGCCTGAAAACGTGCACAAAGTCCTACACTGAAAATAATATCAGGTCTACTTGCAGTAAGATACAAGAGTGAACCAATCATACCCTTTGATCAACCGATGAACCAGGTTCATCAGCCTCTAATTTAGTGGCAGTTGCAATAGGTGTATCTAATTTTTGATAGTCCCCCACTTTAAACTTCTTGATTAGTTCCTTTGTATATTTTCTGTTGATGAATCATGGTTCCATTTGAGCTTTATTTTATCTGTAGGCCTAAGAAAAAGGTTAGTTCACCCATCATACTCATTTCAAATTCACTGCCCATTAGTTTTGCAAATTCCTTGCTCAACTTATCTGAAGTGGCCCCAAATATGATATCATCAACATATATTTGTACGACAAGAAGATCTTTACCTTTTTCTTTTAGAAATAGGGTGTTGTCAATTTTACCTCTTTTGTATCCATGCCCTAGGAGAAATTTTGAGAACCTCATACCAAGCTCTGGGTTCCTTCCTGAGACCATATAGAGCTTTATCTAACTTGTAAACAAATTCAGGACATTCTTTGCTTTTGAATCCTGGAGGTTGTGTTACAAACATTTCTTCCTTGAGATAGCCATTTAGGAAGGCACTTTTGACATCCATTTGATGAAGAGTAAATTCCATATGTGCTGCAAAAGCTATGAGGAGCCTAATTGCTTCAAGTCTAGCAACTGGAGCAAAAGTCTCATCATAGTCAATGCCTTCCTCTTGATTATAGGCTTGAACCACCAGCCTTGCCTTATTTCTTGTAACAGTTCTATCTTCATCCAATTTTGTTCCTAAAAACCCATTTTGTTCCAATGATTAACCTATCCTTAGGTTTTGGAACAAAGTGCCAAACTTGACTTCGTTCACACTGATTAAGTTCATCTTGCATAGCATTGACACAATCTGCATCTTGTTGAGCTTCACTCACATTTTTAGGTTTAATGAGAGACAGAAAGGCATCAAATGCGCATAGGTTTTTCAGTTGTAATCTTCTCTTGACTCTTGATGTTGGATCATTTATGATGTTCTTAATGGGATGACAACTCAAATACTTGTAAGATTTTCCCACCATCTAATTTCTGCTGGTTTCTCCTTCATTGTCATACTGTAGAGGAACACGATCAGAAGCAGGATCCTTTGGATTTGTTCCCCCTGTCATATTGCCTGAGGTGAATGGACCTGTTCCATTACCCGCTCCTTCCTTTGGTGTAGTCTTACTTGTATTGTGACTTCAGTTAATTTTCTCACCAGTCCAATGGCTTTATCTTCATGTTCCCGTCTCTTAGAAAGAGTGTTAGATTCATCAAATACGACATGTACACTTTCTTCAGTACATAGGGTTCTTTTATTTAATATTTTATATGCTTCGCTATGTGAAAAATATCCCAAGAATACTCCCTCATCACTTATGGGATCAAACTTCCCTAGGTAGTCTTTGCCTTTGTTGTGCACATAACACTTACAACCAAAGGACCTAAGGTGGGATATGTTTGATTTTCTCCCTTTAAGTAACTCATAGGGAGTTTTATCTACAAGAGGCCTAGTCATGCATCTATTTATTATGTAAGAAGCAGTGTTTATGGCCTCTGCCCAGAAGCTATGATGTAGTTTACTGGAAAGTAACATAGTTCTTGCCATATCCTCAAGGGTTCTATTCTTCCTTTCAACTACCCCATTTTGTTGAGGAGTCCTAGGGGTAGATAAATTGCAGTCGATTCCATTTTCATCACAGAATTCAGCAAATTTTGCATTTTCAAATTCAGTTCCATGATCAAACCTAATGGATTCCAGTTGATTTCCAATGTGCTGGGCGCCATCACGACCGGATTTGGGGTCGTGACACTTCATCTTTAGAGGTTAGAAACAATACCTAAGTAAACCTAGAATAATCATCAACTAGCACTATTACATATCTTTTACCACCTCTGCTCATGGATCTCATTGGACCACAAAGATCCTTATGAACCAGTTCCAACGTCTTGGTAGTACTAACCATTTTCTTAGGTTTAAAGGATGATCTTACCTGCTTCCCCCTTGCACATGCCTCACAAACCTTGTCTTCCTTGAACTTGATATTAGGTAGACCTATTACCAAGTCCTTGGAGACTAATTTGTTTAATTGATTTAGACTTGCATGACCAAGTCTTTGTGCCAAATGAGTGGATCGCTAATTTCCACACTCAAGCAAGTTAGTTCATTTTCAGAAAGAGTTGACAAATCTACAATGTAAATATTGTTGACTCTCATTCCCTACAAAACAATCTTGTCACTAGTAAGGCTAATCACAAAGCATTTTGTGGAAGTGAAAGCCACAAGGTTACCTCTGTCACACAGTTGTGACACACTTATCAGGTGATACTTTATGTCACGACCCTAGTTCACCAATCGTGAATATGTCATGACGGCACCCAGTCCCCGCGACTAGGTAAGCCTAAGACATTGCGGAATACACAAGTTATGAACTGTAAACAAGAAATAACGGAAAAATGATATAATTAAGAATGTAATCCAAGCCGCTTGGCACATACACTCGTCAACACACTGTATAAAAATGCCACCAAGACCCGGAATCCCACGGGTAACACAAACTAAAAGAAATACAACTGAGGCTCTACGTGTAAAGAATATCTAAAACAACGAAACGAAGAAAAAACATCTGCTAGAACTATCAGAATAGAAGGAGGGCCTCCGGATCCGCGGATGTAGCAGATCATACCTCGAGGTCTCCAAATGTGCCGCTGATATCACCTAGTATGGGCCTGTCCTGATGTACCTGGATCTGCACAACAAAAGTGTGCAGAAGAGTAGCACGAGAACACTACGGCGGTACTCAGTAAGTGCCAAGCCTAACCTCGATGGAGTAGTGACGAGGAAGGTCAGGGCCCTACTGAGAGAAACAATAACAAAATGATAATAACAATAATAAGCAGTTTTTAAATAATAATAATTCTGAAATAACAACAATAAAGTGATTACTGCAATCGTCTACAATTAAGCTAACAACAAGTAACAAAACTCAATTAACAAGTCCAGGACCTGTGGGAATGGAACTCACAGTCCCTTTCTATGATCAACAATCCAGGAGCTACGGGCATTACCCAATCAAAATAACTCAAAATACACAAAAACCCACAAGTTGCCAAAACCCGACTTTCGGTACGCTTCTCGAAAAATTATGAAAGTTATATATTCAGGTTCCTTATCTCAACACGAGTCTGTGCATATAAAATTTATCAAAATCGGACTCTGTTTGCCCATTCAAATCAAAGGTTTTCTAAAATTTAGGCCAAGGGCTCAAACCCACCTTTAATCTTCCATTTTCAGTGAAATAATCACGGATTTCATGATAAACTAACGAATTAATGTCAAGAAACTTACCCCCGATGATTTCCCGATGATATCCCAGCGTTTCCCCTTCAATTTCCTCTCTTGGAGCTCAAAAATGGCGTTTTTGTGTATGGGAGTCGCGGCTGTTATGTTCTGAACTTAAACTCACTGCCGGACCCCATTGCTCTATGCATTCGCGTCCATACCCCACGCGTCCACGATGCTTTACCAAAAATGACCTTCGCGAACGCGACGCGTCTCACGCGTCCGCGTTGAAGAAAATCCCCGCCTCCAAGGTTCGAACCTACGCGAACGCGGTCTTACCATCACGAACGCGATGCCTTCCAAAACAAACCTACGCGAACGCAACGTCCTTCATCGCGAACGAGATGACCATCAAGCCAGGCTTACACGAACGCGTCCCTGCCTCGTGAACACATTGGTTATCAAGCCCAGGCTTACGCGAACGCGTCCATGGCCTCGCGAACGCGATGGTTATCAAGCCTAGGCCTTCGCGAACGCAGCCCAGGCCTTGCGAACGCGAAGGCCAATGTCCTGTTGCACTGCTGCTGAATTTTCTGCAGATTTTCCAAGTTCCAAATGCCCGTTTGATGGTCCGAATTCATCCCGAGGCCCCCGGGACCCCAACGAAAACCACCAACATACTCCAAAACACGATACGAACTTGTTCCAATCATAGAAACACCATCCTAAACATCAAAATCACATTTTCACACGGATTCAAGCCTAAGTTTATCAAGTTCTTCGAAAACTCACATTCGATCAAAAACCCGACCAAACGACGTCCGAATGACCTAAAAATTTGCGGACATATCCAAAATCACATAACGAAGCTACGGGAATTATTGGAATTCCATTCCGACCCCCGGATCAAAATCTCACCTACCGTTCGGGATTCGCCAAAATTTCAAACTTCGGCATTTCAAGCCTAATTGAGCTACGGACCTCCAAAATACATTCCGAATGCGCTCCCAACCCCGAAATCACCTAACGGAGCTAATGGAACCATCGGATTTCCGTTCCGAGGTCGTCTTAACACTGTTCCGACTACGGGCCATTTTTCAATTATAAGGCTTCTATTTAGGGACTAAGTGTCCCAAAACGCTCCAAATTTCCGAACCGACTCTCCCGGCAAACCACAATAGCAGAAATGAACTTAGGGGAACAGTTAAATTGGGGATTGGGGCGTAATTTTCTAAAACGACCGGCCGGGTCGTTACATCTTCCCACACTTAAAAGATTTGTTCGTCCTCGAACGAGCATAGAAGTCATACCTGGAGTGGTGAAAAGATGAGGGTACTGGCTGCGCATATCCTGCTCGGTCTCCCAAGTTGCCTCCTCGATCGGCTGACCCCGCCACTGAACCTTTACTGAAGCGATGTTCTTTGACCTGCCTAGAATGGCTACTGGCTCCTCAACATAAGATAGATCCTCGTCTAGCTGAACAGAAGTGAAATCCAACACATGCGATGGGTCACCATGGTATCTCCGGAGCATGGAGACATGAAATACGGGGTGAACTCCGGCTAGGCTGGGAGGTAAGGCCAACTCATAAGCAACCTCTCCAATACGCCTCAAAATCTCAAAAGGGCCAATAAATCTAGGACTCAGCTTCCCTTTCTTCCCAAACCTCATAACGCCCTTCATGGGCGAGACTCGAAGCAGAACCCGCTCACCAACCATAAAAGCCACATCGCGAACCTTCTTGTCCGCATAACTCTTCTGTCTAGACTGGGCTGCACAAAGTCTGTCGTGAATCACCTTGACCTTGTCCATTACATCCTGAACCATATCAGTACCTAGCAGTCTGGCCTTGCCCGGTTCGAACCAACCCACGGGAGACCTGCACCTCCTACCATATAAAGCTTCATACGGTGCCATTTGAATACTGGACTGGTAGCTGTTGTTATAAGCAAACTCCGCCAGTGGCAAGAAGTGATCCCATGAACCTCCAAACTCAATCACGCACGCACGGAGCATATCCTCCAGAATCTGAATAGTGCGCTCGGACTGTCCATCAGTCTGGGGGTGAAATGCTGTGCTCAGCTCCACCCGAGTACCTAACTCCTGCTGTACGGCTCTCCAGAACCGTGAAGTGAACTGAGTGCCTCTATCTGAAATGATGGAAACTGGAATACCATGCAGCCGAACTATCTCCCCGATATAGATCTCCGCCAGTCGCTCCGATGAATAAGTAGTGCTCACCGGTATGAAATGGGCGGACTTGGTCAGCCGATCCACAATAACCCAAATGGAATCAAACTTCCTAACAGTCCGTGGAAGTCCAGATACAAAGTCCATGGTAATGCGCTCCCATTTCCACTCGGGAATCTCAATCTGCTGCATCAATCCACCCGGACGCTGATGCTCATACTTCACCTGCTGGCGGTTGAGGCATCTAGAAACATAATCAACTATATCCCTCTTCATCCGCCTCCACCAGTAATGCTGTCTCAAGTCCTGATACATCTTCGCGACACCCGGATGGATGGAATACCGCGAGCTATGGGCCTCTGCTAGAATCAGCTCTCGAAGATCATCTACATTGGGCACACAAATACGCCCCTGCATCCTCATAACTCCATCATCCCCAATGGTAACATCTCGAGCATCACCACGCCGAACTCTATCCTGAAGGACAAGCAAATGAGGGTCGTCGAACTGACGCTCCCCGATGCGGTCAAATAGAGAAGACCGAGAAACCACACAAGCTAGAACCCGGCTGGGCTCCGAAAGATCCAGTCTAACAAACTGCATGGCCAAAGCCTGAACATCCATCGCCATAGGCCTCTCCGAAGCTGGTAGATATGCCAAACTCCCCAAACTCTCTGCTCGATGACTCAAGGTATCGGCAACTACATTAGCCTTGCCCGGATGATAGAGAATAGTAATATCATAGTCCTTCGATAGCTCCAACCATCTCCTCTAATGCATATTCAGGTCCTTCTGCTTAAGCAAATGCTGCAAGCTCCGGTGATCAGTGTAGATCTCACAAGGAAACCCATACAAGTAATGACGCCAAATCTTCAAGGCATGAACAATGGCAGCTAGCTCCAAATCATGAACATGATAGTTCTTCTCATGCACCTTCAGATGTCTGGACGCGTAGGCAATCACCCTACCGTCCTGCATCAATACTGCACCGAGTCCCCGTACGGGATGCATCACAGTAAACTGTATAAGGCCCTGCACCCGTAGGTAGTATCAGCACTGGTGCTGTAGTCAAGGCTGTCTTGAGCTTTCGAAAGCTCGCCTCACACTCATCTGACCACTAGAACTGGGCACCCTTCTGGGTCAACCTGGTCATCGGGGCTGCAATAGAAGAGAACCCCTCTACGAAACGACGGTAATAGCCCGCCAAACCAAGGAAACTGCAAATCTCAGTAGCGGAGGAGGGTCTAGGCCAACTCTGTACGGCCTCCACCTTCCTCGGATCCACTCGAATACCATCGCTCGACACCACGTGGCCTAAAAATGCCACTGAACTCAACCAGAATTCACATTTAGAGAACTTGGCATATAGCTGCTTCTCCCTCAGAATCTGAAGCACTATCCTCAAATGCTGCTCGTGCTCTTCCCGACTCCGGGGAATATACTATAATATCATCAATAAAAACAATCACGAACGAGTCCAGATATGGCCTAAACACATTGTGCATCAAATGCATAAAAACTGTTGGGGCATTAGTCAGCCCGAAAGACATCACGAGGAACTCGTAGTGACCATACCGAGTCCTGAAGGCAGTCTTCGGAATATCTGGCTCCCGAATCTTCAGCTCATGGTAACCAGAGCGCAAATCAATCTTGGAGAACACTTGTGCGCCCTGTAGCTGGTCAAATAAATCATCAATACGTGGCAAAGGATACCGGTTCTTCACTGTAACTTTGTTCAACTGACGATAGTCAATACACATATGCATAGAACCGTCATTTTTCTTCACAAACAACACAGGAGCACCCCAAGGCGAAACACCGGGTCGAATGAAACCCTTACCCAATAACTCCTGTAACTGATCCTTCAACTCCTTTAACTCCGGAGGAGCCATACGATACGGTGGAATAGAAATGGACTGAGTGTCCGGCAATAAGTCAATAGCAAAATCAATATCTCTGTCGGGCGCATGCCCGGGAGATCAGCTGGAAATACATTATCAAAGTCACGCACCACAGGAACTGAATCAATAGAGGGAGTGTCAATACTGACGTCCCGCACATAAGCTAAATAATCAGCACACTCCTTCTCAACCATACGCTGAGCTCTGAGAAAGGAAATAACACGGCTAGGAGTGTGATCTAGAGTACCACTCCACTCAATACGTGGAATGCCTGGCATAGCCAGCGTCACGGTCTTGGCGTGACAATCAAGAATAGCATAATGGGGCGACAACCAATCCATGGCCAGAATAATATCAAAATCGACCATCCCGAGCAACAATAGATCTGCTCTGGTCTAAAAACCACAAATGGTAACCAAACACGACCGATATACACGGTCCACAGGTAAAAAATCTCCCAGTGGAGTGGAAACATAAATGGGGGCACTCAAAGAATCCCGAGGCACACCTAGATGAGAAGCAAAATAGGAGGACACATATGAAAAAGTGGAACCAGGGTCGAATAGAACTGATGCCTCCCTGTGACTAACCAAAATAATACCTCTGATAACAGAATCAGATGCAACAACTGCGGCGCGATCAGGAATAGCATAAAATCTGGCCTGTCCGCTCTCTCGAGGGCGGCCTCTAGAACCTTGACCCCCGCCCCTGGCTGGCTGGGCAAGTGGAGTGGCAGCTGGAGCTGAAATGATGGCCTGCTGGCCCTGAGAACTACGCTGAGGCTGCGAAGACTGATGAGGGGCTCCCCTCCTACGCCTGGGGCACTCCCTGACCAGATGGCGAGTATCCCCGCACCCAAAGCAAGCTTTGGGAGGACACGGTGACTGTGACTGACCGGCCTCACCCCTACTAGTTTGACCCCTGGAAGGACCACGCGCAGGAGGTGCACTGGAAACCGTGGGAGCATAATAAGGCTCCTGAGGCGCTGGAAGAGCTGGAGTACTACCGGTTGCGGGCAATGCTGAGTGAACTGGACGACCGGAATAACCCCTGCCAAAACGACCGGCTGCTGAAGTGCGGGCACCAAAGAAATGGCCCGACTCACGAGACCTCTTGGCCTTCCTCTCTCCCCAGATCTCTTGGGAGCATACTCTCGATCCTCCCGGCAATGCTCACTGCCTGCTAATAAGATATATCCGTCTCCAACTCTCTGGCCATGCTGGACCGGATCGGCGGAATCAGGCCCTCAATAAATATCCGCACTCTCTCCCGGACCGTGGCTACCAAAGCCGGTGCATGCCTGGCTAGACGGGTGAAACTGAGAGCATACTCCGATACTGACATGGAGCCCTGTCGCAACCGCTCAAACTCCGAGCGCCAAGAATCCCTAAGGCTCTGTGGAACAAACTCCCTCAAAAACAGATCCGAAAACTGCGTCCAGGTCAATGAAACAGACTCCTCTGGACTATCCAACTCATACGTGCGCCACCAATCGTAAGCGGCCCCACAAAACTGAAAAGAAGTGAAGGAAACCCCGTTGGTCTCCACAATCCCCATAGTACGAAGAATACGATGACACTCCTCCAGAAAACCCAATGCATCATCCGAAGCCAAACCACTGAACACTGGAGGGTCATATTTCTTGAACCTCTCCAATCTACGTTGCTCGTCCTCAGAGGCAGCTGGTCCACCTCCGGGTTGTGCTGGGGCGGCAGGAGGCATAACCATAATCTCTGGAACCTGTCCCACTGGAACTTGCTGCTCAGGTATAGCGGCTGCGGGAGTCTGGGCCCCTCCCCTGGACTGGGATGTAGCTGCAGTGAAAGAAAGAAACCATGCCCGAGCCAAAGTGGTATACATGCTCATGAACTAGGCCAGGGTCTACTGTAGTGCTGGAGTAGTAGCAGTTGTAGTCGGTGTACCAGGTGCCTGCGCTCCAACCTGATCCACCTGTGGCACCTCAGCGGCGGCGCGCGCGGGTGCTGTGGCTGCACCTCGGGTGCGTCCTCGTCCTTTACCCCGGCCCCGGCCTCTGACGGCGGCAACAGGGGGCGCGGGTACCTGATCGTCGCGAGTAGCACGTGTCCTCACCATCTGTGAGAGAATAGAAAGTAGTAGTTTAGATTTGGTGCCAAAAATGTCGCACGACAAGGAATCCAAAAGAAATGAAGAGTTTCCTAAACAGTTACATAGCCTCTCGTAGATAAATACAAACGTCTCCGTATCGATCAGCGAGACTCTAAGTAACCGGTCTATGTCCCGTGACTCCTATGAATCTAGAGCTCTAATACTAACTTGTCACGACCCTAGATCACCAATCGTGAACATGTCATGACGGCACCCAGTCCCCGTGACTAGGTAAGCCTAACACATTGCAGAATATACCAGTTTATGAATTTTAAACAAGAAATAGCGGAAAAATGATATAATTAAGAATGTAATCCATGCCGCTTGGCACATACACTCATCAACACACTGTATAAAAAAATGCCACCAAGACCCGGAATCCCACGGGTAACACAGACTAAAAGAAATACAACTGAGGCTCTACGTGTAAAGAGTATCTAAAACAATGAAAAGAAGGAAAAACATCTGCTAGAACTATCAGAATAGAAGGAGGGCCTCCGGATCCGCGGACGTAGCAGATCATACCTCGAGGTCTCCAAGTGTGCTGCTGATATCACCTAGTATGGGCCTGTCCTGATGTACCTGGATCTGCACAACAAAAGTGTGCAGAAGAGTAGCATGAGTACACCACGGCGGTACTCAGTAAGTGCCAAGCCTAACCTCGATGGAGTAGTGACGAGGAAGGTCAGGGCCCTATTGAGAGAAACAATAACAAAATGATAATAACAATAATAAGTAGTTTTTAAATAATATTAATTCTGAAATAACAACAATAAAGTGATTACTGCAATCGTCTACAATTAAGCTTACAACAAGTAATAAAACTCAATTAACAAGTCCAGGACCTGTGGGAATTGAACCCACAGTCCCATTCTATAATCAACACTCCAGGAGCTACGGGAACTTAACCCGCAGTCCCGATAACAGTATCTCTGGGTCTCGGAGAATCGAACCCGCAACCCACGTCTCAATACCTCAAGATGTGTCTCAATCTCAGGATCTCCGGGAATCGAACCCGCAGTCCATATCTCAATAATGTATCAATAACTCCGGATCTCCAGAAATCGAACTCGCAGTCCATATCTCAATTATGTATCAATAACTCCGGATCTCCGGGAATCGAACCCGCAGTCCATATCTCAATAATGTATCAATAACTCCGGATCTCCGGGAATCGAACCCGCAGTCCATATCTCAATAATGTATCAATAACTCCGGATCTCCGGGAATCGAACCCGCAGTCCACAAACAATATCACTCCGGGTCTCTGGGAATCGAACCCACAGCCCTGGGATCTCTGGGAATCGAACCCACAGTCCACCAACACAACAAATAAAGAAATACAAGGAGAGAATATAATATGCTTAACTACAACTTCACCGAAACTAGTGCCAACAATTATCAAGAAGTTCAAGTAAGACAATTAGGCAATTAGACAGTTAAAGAGAATATAATCATGCTTTTCTAACTAATACCGGGTAAAGTAACGCTTTTATCAGCTAAGAGGAGGAATATCACTAATCGGACAATTCAAGTAAAGTGTGTGTTACAACAACCAGCGCATGTACATGCCCGTCACCTCGCGTACAAGGCATTTAAACTATCACATAATATCCTAGGGGTGAAAGTTCCCCCACACGAGGTTAGACAAGCCACTTACCTCGGCTCTGGTTCAAAACTGCTAAGAGACAACTCTCTTGTCGCGAATGTCGTCCTCCACAGGTGTAGTATCTGATAAACATCAATAGAATCACATCAAAATAGGCCAATTGGGCATTACCCAACCAAAACAATTCAAAATACACCAAAACCCACAAGTCGCCAAAACCCGACTTTCGGAACGCTTCTTGAAAAATTACGAAATTTATATATTCGGGTACCTTATCTCAACACGAGTCTGTGCATATAAAATTTATCGAAATCGGATTCCGTTTGCCCATTCGAATCAAAGGTTTTCTAAAATTTAGGCCTAGGGCTCAAACCCACCTTTAATCTTCCATTTTCAGTGAAATAATCACATATTTCATGATGAACTAACGAATTAAGGTCAAGAAACTTACCCCGATGATTTCCCGATGATATCCCAGCGTTTCCCCTTCAATTTCCTCTCTTGGAGCTCAACAATGGTGGTTTTTGTGTGTTAGGCCGCGACTGAAATGGTCTGGACTTAAAGTCACTGCCAGGCCAATTAGCTCTAAGCGATCGCAACACTTGGCTTGCGATCGCGATGCACAACTCCTAGGCGGCCAGTTTTTCCTCTACGCGATCAAGTGGTCTCAGCCGCGATCGCAGTGCTCAATCTGGCCATTCAATGCGATTGCATCACCTCGACCGCGATCGCACTGCTTTCGATTAACACCTTACGCGATCGCATCCCTCGCGCGAACGCGAAGCATCACACCACACCACCTACACGAACGCGTAGGTCCTCACGCGAACGCGATGCCTTGGCCTGGCTAGCCTACGCGAACGCGGCCACCTTCACGCGAACGCGAAGGCCAATTCTCTGCTGCACTGACCTGCAATTTTCTGCAGGTTTTCAAGGCTTCAAAATGCCCGTTTGATGGTCCGAATTCATCCCGAGGCCCCCTAGACCCCAACGAAAGCCACCAACATACTCCAAAACACGATACAAACTTGTTCCAATCATAAAAACACCATCCTAAACATCAAAATCACCATTTTCCCACGGATTCAAGCCTAAGTTTCTTCAAAACTTCCGAAATCAACATTCAATCAAAAACCCGACCAAACGACGTCCGAATGACCTGAAAATTTGTGGACATATCCAAAATCACATAACGAAGCTACAGAAATTGTCGGAATTCCATTCCGACCCCGGGTCAAAATCTCACCTATCGTTCGGATTCGCCAAAATTTCAACCTTCGGCATTTCAAGCCTAATTGAGCTACGGACCTCCAAAATACATTCCGAACGCGCTCCCAACCCCAAAATCACCTAACGGAGCTAATGGAACCATCGGATTTCCGTTCCGAGGTCGTCTTAACGCTGTTCCGACTACAGACCATTTTCCAACTTTAAAGCTCCCATTTAGGGACTAAGTGTCCCAAAACACTCTGAATTCCATAACCGACGCTCCCGACAAACCACAATAGCAGAAATGAACTTAGGGGAACACTTAAATTGGGGATCGGGGCATAATTTTTTTAAAACGACCGACCGGGTCGTTACACTTTAAGCCATCTATCAAATAAACATTCTCAATGGAATGAGAGTCTGTTTTTCCTACCTTTCCAACACCAATGATCTCACCTTTCTTTCATTTCCAAAGGAGACATTACCTCCTTTTAGGTTCTCAAGTGAAAGGAACCGGTTCTTGTTACCAGTCATATGTTTTGAGCAACCACTATCCATATACCACATTTGGCTACTTCCTTTCACTTGATCCTGCAAAAGAAATCATGGGTTAGTCTTAGGAACCTAAACAAGTTTGGGTCCTTTTCTATGGGCAAACGAATAAATCAAATTTTTCTTTGCCCAACTAGGCAGTTTATGCTTTTCATTAACAAAACCTCTGTTTTTTTGACCAACCTTTTGTCTAGCATTACATTTGTTTTTGTAATAGCCAGTCTTACCACAATGTGTGCAAATCTTATTCTCAGGAAGTGTGAGATACTTGTTTTTGGGATCCCATTTTGGAGCTTGAGTCCCAAATCAAAGTCCTCTCTTATTGCTACTATGATGTTCTGGTAGCCAAGAGAGTGCATTAGAAGTCTTGTTCCATTTGCATGTTCTATCTAATTCATGCTTTACCTTTCCTAAATCTTCTTTTAAGACTTTAACCAACTCATCTTTCTTGTACATGTCATCTTTCATTTTTTCTAAATTTTCTTCTAAGATGAGAGATGATTGATCAGCCCTTTTCTTACCTGTCCCTAATTTTAGTTTAATATTTTCAGATATGAGTTCTAGGTTCTTATTTTCAAGTTGATGAACCTGGTTTTTCAACTCAATACTCATGTTGTCACTCTTATCAGCCCTAGGATTAAGTCTATTACATTTTTCTTCTAGGATAACACATTCATTAGACATAACATCTTTCTCACTTATTTAATATTTCAGACTCATCTATGAAGTCCATCAGCAAGTCAGCCAGTTTTTCTTTAGATAAAATTTTTATCTTTTCTTTAAGGTGTAGGATACTTACCTCATGTTCATCTTCTGACTCTCCGATGGCCATAAGAGCTTGCTCATCTTCAGCTTCATTTTCTGAGTCCTCATCTGATGTTTTTCCCCATACAGCAACCATGGCTTTGGTTAATCCCTTGTTCCTTTTTGGTTAAACCTGTTCTTTCTTCATGTTTCTTCTTTCAGCTCTTTCTTTCTTCCATTCAATCTCCCATTGTGGACAATTTCTTATGTGGTGATCAGTCTTCCCACACTTGTAACAACCTTCATTGGTTTGTTTCTCTGGAACTCTGGGTTTGCTGAATGTTGTACCTTTTGAAGTACCCTTTCCTCTCATAAGGAATTTCTTGAAATCTCTGGTTATCATAGCCATCTCCTCATGTTCAAGATTTGCTCCTTCTAAAATTCTGAGAGCTAGATTTCTTTCTTTCTTTAGAGCATCCATTTTCATTGTTTGCCTTCTTAGTTCATAGGCAGTGAGGTTTCCAATTAGTTCATCTAACTTTAGAGTAGCGATGTTCTTTGATTCCTGAATAGCAGTGATTGAACCCTAGTTAGGATTTTCTCCACCTTGTCTTCTTCCAGAATAATCCTCCCAAGAGACCCCAGTTCATTAGTCAGTGTAGTGAACATGTTATACATTTCTTGAATAGTTTCTCCTTCCTTCATAGTAAAGTTTTCATATTGAGAATACAATAGAGTTCCTCCTGATCTCTTTACCTGAGGTGTTCCTTTATGAGCCACTTGTAGAGTGCCCCATATCTCTTTGGCAGTAGTATAACCTTGAATCCTGCTGTACTTATCATAACCCAATACACATACCAACCATTTCTTGGCTTTTGCATTTTTCTCCCATTTCCTTAGATCCTCAGCAGTACAATCTACTCTTGTCTTTGGAACATCTACTCCTTCAACATTCTTCTTGGTTGTAGCTAAAGGACCATTAGTGATGATATCCCAAAGCTCATAATCTTCGCACATGATATGATCCCTCATTCTATTTTTCCACCAGGAGTAGTAGAGGCCATTGAAGAGAGGAAGCCTAGCAGTGGATTGCCCTTCCCAGTTTCCAGGTGGAGCACTCATGTTGATCTTTCCTAAGGTGTTAACCTCTTCAAGGATAACCAGCTCTGACACCAATTGATGTTCTATATGTCAATACCACACATGTGAGGGGGGAGGGGGGTGATTTGTGTGGTACCTAATTTTTGCACTAGAAGAACCTGGTTCTTCTACGTGTTCTAACTACAGCAGATTGCGGAATAATAAATGTTGAAAGTAAAGTACACAGATATTTTACGTGGAAAACACCTGGCTCAAAAGGTGAAAAAACCACAACCTACTACTCAGTAGGATTTTCCCAAACTCCACTAAAATCACTGAGCCAAAAATTGCATTTACAAAGACACTTTGTAAACCTAAGGATTAACTCAAATCCCAGTGTGGCACACAGCCTCAACTATTGCGACACTTTCAAGTTAACTCTAACTTGAATACTCAATGCGCCAATTACAATTAATTCTATAAAAACTAAAGCCATTTTTAATTGCCGCTAAAGCCCCTTTTTCTTGTAGTGACAATGATGAAACTGGTTCTTCTATCTTAGTTCATGTAGTGTCAGATGTGCACACTTGTATCTCGCATATATTGATTTCAAAACATACACGATACTTTTGCTCTCTAATATGCTTTACTTCTGCTTATGTGCATTACCTGTAAAAGAGAACAACTGAGTTAATTAAATAAATCAGCAGTTAGAGTTTGATCAAGACTCTATTGCTTATCCCTTTGTCAATTGCAGTCCTTAACTACTACGAACTCTCATCCTTATCCTGACTTAGGATTATGTTCTCGTATCTTAAGAGGACTGTTCCTCTTAGAACTCAATGCAACCTTTTCGATTATCTTCAGAAGATATTTATTGCATACGCCTCAGTACATATCTTCTTCACGTTCCTTCCATGTGCGATGGTTATGACTAAACTGTGTTTCCCATGATGGACCAGGTCCTTCTCCTGACGTTCATTTGTCAATCTTCAAAACATAGCCAACAAGTACTCAGTAATTGCCAAGCCTCATCTCAGTTGGCTAGTGACGAAGAAAGGTTAGGGCCCTACTGAGACAGGAAATAATAGAATAGAAAATATTAACAGTATTAAAGTCTGATGAAAAACTAATGAACATAGCGGTGTGATAATACAGTTCAATGAAATATAGTACTACGAGATAAAACAGAAACACAAAGTAATTACAGCTAAATTACCAGAATAACGACGAGGGTCCCCAGGATACTGTCCTGTAGCCATTTTCTCAACTGTCTAATATATCTCTCGGGATACCGTCCCGTAGTCCAATTCTCATATAAATAACAAAGGATCTCCCGGGATATCGTCCCGTAGTCCCAAAGTAAAAGTGTAGGGGGATCTCCCGGGATATTGTCCTGCAGTCCCCAAGTAAAAGTGCAGGGGGATCTCCTGAGATACCATCCCGTAGTCCTAAAGTAAAATTGTAGGGGGGTCTCCCGGGAATCAAACCCGTAGTCCCAAAGTAAAAGTGCAGGGGGATCTCCCGGGATAACATCCCGTAGTCCCGAAGTAAAAGTGTAGGGGGATCTCCTAGGAATCAAACCCATAGTCCCTAAGTAAAAGTGCAGGGGATCTCCCGGGATACCGTCCCGTAGTCCCAAAATAAAATTGCAGGGGGTTCTCCAGAGAATCAAACCCGTAGTCCCAAAGTAAACAAACAAGGGGGAGCTCCCGAAATCCCGCATCCGTAGTCCCAATGTTAATGCGCAACCAACATCAGAGAAATATTCAACAACTGAAGTACAAAAAATACAAAGCAACAAATAATACTGGCCTAACATGCTCCGTGTCATCATAGTTAAGACAATTAAAAAAAATAGGCAACTTGGTTCAATTAAACATGCTCTTCTACGCTAACACAGGCTATAATAGCAAATAAAATAAGGCAAATATGAAAGAACATCCAATTCAAGTATTTAATTAAAAATTCGAGTTTCAACAGTTAGATTAAGTACGCTCTCGTCACCTCACGCACAATGCATTCAATTACCAATTATCACATCCTAAGGGACGAAGTTCCCCACACAAGGTTAGGCAAGCCACTTACCTTGAACCGGTGCGAAATCAACTAGGGAACGATGCCCTTGCCACGAGTATCCAACTCGAAATGGCCCAAATCTATTCAATTCAATTACAAATCGTAAATAATATGGTAAAAAACTGATTCCACTATTGAAATTAATGCTAAGGCGCGAAAATAGGTAAAATGACCAAAACACCCCTCCAGCCAATCTCACAGAATCAAATAATTTTCACATTTTCAAAACTCTCGTACTCTCACGAGTCTAACCATATAAAAATCTCCCAAATCGGAGGTCAAATGCCCACTCAAAATCATAAAATTAAGCCTAAGAAGTCTTACCCATTTTTTTATTCAATTTTAGACCTTGAATTTGAATTCTAACAGTTGATTTAGCTAGGAAATGATGGAATATAACTAGAAGGGATCAACAATGATCTTCTCATCAAAATCAACTCAAAACTTCCTTCTCCCGAGCTTTCAATTGATTTTTCTAACTTTGAAATAAACTCTCGGATTATACCCTTATTAGACCTGTGATTTCTGCTTTTGTGGCCCGGGGACCGCTTTTGCGGTCTCGCTTTTGTGGTGACACTAACCGCTTTTGCGGACTAACAACCGCATTTGCGGTTTCACTTACGCGGGAAGGAGACCGTTTCTGCGATTCTCTTGAGATGATGGAAAGCCTCTTATGCGGTGAAATGGCCACTAATGTGGCTCCGCTTCTGCGGGTCCAAGATCGCAGAAGCGAAAATACTAGAACCATGCTGCAACTTTTCCTTCTAACTCCAAACTTTGCCCGTTGAGCATCCGAAATCATCCCGGGACCCCTAGGACTCCAACCAAAAGCACCAATACCTACCAATCCTCAAAACACCTCAAACAACACCAGAAGCCTGATTAAATCAAGGATTCAAGCCTAAGAACTTCAAATTCTACCAAAATACCCTTTCGATCAAAAACCTAACCAAACCTCGTCCGAATGATATGAAATTTTGCACACACATCCCAAATGACATGATGGAGCTACAGCAACTTCCGAATTTCCAATCGGACCCTTGGATAAAAAATTCACTATTGGACCGAAAACCTCAAAATTTCAAACATCGGCATTTCAAGCCTAAATGAGCTACGGACCTCCAAATTTCATTACGGACAGACTCCCAACCCCAAAATCACCTAATGGAGCTAACGGAACCATCAGATTTCCATTCTAAGCTCGCCTTCACACTGTTCCGAATATGGACCATTTTTCAACTCTTAAGCTCTTTAGGGACTAAGTATCCCAAAACACTTGGAAACCTAATACCGAACATCCCGACAACCCAAAATAGTAAAAAAGATCTTAGGGAAAGCAGTAAATGGAGTATTGGGGCATAAATTCCAAAACCGACCGACTGGGTCGTTACATCCTCCTACACTTAAACATTTATTCGTCCTCGAACGAGCATAGAGAGCATACCTAAAGTCTTCAAGTCACTGAGTGCGCACTTCCAACATACACCCGCGGGTGATCCCACGTCACCCCAAACCACTTAAGCATACCGACACTATCTTAACTGAACTTCAAACTTTCTAACAATACCGATAGGCCTTCAAGCAAGAATTTTTCGCCTTCCATCCTGGACTGAACTGAAATCCAACACGTGCGACATATCACCATGATACCTCTGGAGCATCGAAACATAAAACACCAGATGAACTCCGGCTAGGCTAGGAGGTAAGGCAAGCTCATTAGCAACCTCCCCAAATCGCCTCAAGATCTCAAAAGGTCCAATAAATCTCGAACTCAGCTCCCCTTTCTTTCCAAATCTCATGACGCCCTTCATAGGCGAGACCCAAAGCAGAACCCGCTCTCCAACCATATATGCCACATCAAGAACCTTCTTATCCGCATAACTCTTCTGTCTGGACTGGGTGCAGGAGTCTATCCTGAATCACTTTAACTTTCTCCATCGCATCCTGAACCATCTCTGTGCCCAATAATCTAGCCTCACCCGGCTCAAACCAACCCACCGGAGATCTACATCTCCTACCATATAAGGCCTCATACGGCGCCATCTGATGCTGGACTGATAGCTGTTCTTATAAGCAAACTCCGCCAGTGGCAGGAAATTGTCCCATGACCCTCTAACCTCAATCACGCACGCATGGAGCATACACTCCAAAATCTTAATAGTGCGCTCGGACTGTCCGTCCGTTTGGGGGTGAAATGTCGTGCTCAACTTCACTCGAGTGCCTAACTCCTGCTGCATGGCTCTCCAGAACTGCGATGTAAATTTAGTGCCTATGTCTGAGATTATAGAAAACTGGAATACCATGAAATCGGATGATCTCCCTGATGTTTTTATTTATCTACTTCCATTGATGTTTTTGATAAGCTAATTTCCATTAATGTTTTGGTGGGTGGTGTTTGTTTGCTATTTGAACAGCATTAAAGTTTCTCCTATCTTCTTTCCTTATACTAGATTATATAATATCATCTCTTTAGCTTGAGTTCATACATGTCGAATCTTCTTAATATGGTTATTTTTCTCATTTGCATGGTGTTCTGTCTTTCATTGTTATTGTGCAGAGTTCATCAATCTTATCTCATCAGAATCAAATGAAGTTTGTAATAGAGAAGATAAACGAACAATTGCACCAGAGCATGTACTCAAGGCATTAGAGGTACTTCTTGATCCTGCAGTTTCTCTATTATGTTCATCATCTTCAGCTTGCTTCGTTTGCAATTCTCTGTCTTTTTCACCTGAAATCACCCTTAGCATGAGCTCATTTGAAGTTGATTTAAAGAAGTTCAAACCTATTTCTCATCCTAGCTCATGAAGTTGCACAATGCCAATAAGGACGATGAAACGCAAATGTTGCTAATTACTTACATGTTTGGTTTGCTAGTTTGTTTCTCCCCCAAACATGATGTTAGGCCTTATCAATTGCAGAGTTCACATTCTAGTTTCTTTTCGTCTCGAGGAACAACCTTTCATTGTGAAATCTACTTACCAGTTTTAACCTCTAAATGTGGTGCAAATACTTCTTCAATTGTATGTTGAGTAACAAGAAACCTTAATTAAAATAGTATACGTTTAGGTTATTTTAATATGTTAAGCTGTGAAAATTGTTGGATACCTTCTGTTTCCTTGGAATTTTGAACAAATTTTGTCTTTCAGGTTCTTGGCTTTGGGGAATATATTGAAGAAGTTTATGCTGCATATGAACAACACAAACTGGAGACTGTGGTATGTAAGGGCTTGTTTCTGTCTCCTTACATGAGTTGGAATCTATGGATGGCCTAAAATTAGGACGTTTTAAGACATCCTTCTGCTGTTGAAAGGAAGTATCCTACCTTTCATGGATGTGTCACAAAGTGTTATATGCATTCCTCTCTTTTTTTTCCCCTCACCTTTGATCCATAAACCTCTGCACATGGTTAGAGAATCAGCCGATCGTCCTGCTAGCTGACATTTGTTTTGAATCCGATAATTTTTGCAACCATGTGAATGGTGAAAAGATTTTCATTGACGATTACCCTTTGCTTTGTGTTTCTTCCACAGGACAGTGTGAGAGCTGGGAAGTGTAGCAATGTAGCTGAAATGACTGAAGAAGAAGCATTGGCTGCACAACAGAGGATGTTTGCTGAAGCACGTGCCAGGATGAATAGAGTTGTTGCAGCTCCGCCCAAACAACAGGACTCAGAAACAGAGCAAAAATTGGATATCTAACTTTAGGACCTTTTTTCTTCTTCTGTAAGCAATCAGCACCTTTCGGTCGTTTTAGAGGTGGTTTCTCTTCTATCATGTACAAAAAGATCCTGGCACTGGCGCTGGCTTGCCGACTTGAGTTCAGTTTATACTCTTTTAATTATGTCCATATGTTCTGTAATTAGTGAATTTGCTTTAGAATGGCCTCTACACTCAACAAGTGCCTTTAGTATATTTATATTAGTCAGAGTGGGAATTGCTAGTGCTCTTTATCATCAGTTGGCTCTTCACACTAATTGAACGACTCAGCCCCCACCAGGACCAATGCGATTGATTTCTTCTGGGTTTGCATCTTTATTACTTTTACCTAATAAAAATTGTAGTACGAATGATGTGAATGTGATGGTCGATATACACTTAATTGGTCATTGCTGTAGTGGCTTTACAACTCAACTTATTGCTCATGGCTACAACGCTAGGGCTGTTGAGGTTGCCTTATTGGTATTATTCCCTGTTTACTTTTGATCAACCTTTATTCCTAACTGTCTTCAATTTTTCGGCATTTGAATCCTAATCTCCTACAGTTTTCACACACTTCTTAGTCTGCTGGATCGCAACTCGCAAGTCTTTTCCCTTGCCTTGGACTCTTGGAGAGAGTAACTAAAAGAAATTAAACAGTGAAAATGAAAAATAAACATGCCTATGTTTATGTAAAAATAGCACGGTCTAATCAGTTTGCGGATTGGTCATTCAAAAATAACCAGCGTTTATCAAGTCACTAATAAATAGTCACTATTTTGCTGCAATATAAACCGGTCCAACATAATATACTAGAGTCTGGTGCACATGTGTATGATCAGCCGATCCACAATGATTTAAATAGAATCAAACTTCCTCATGGTCCGTGGGAGTCCAGATATGACGTCCATGGTGATACGCTCACACTTCCACTCTAGGATCTCAATTTGCTATAGCAACCCACCCGGACACTGGTGCTCATACTTCACCTGCTGGTAGTTGAGCCACCTAGACACGTAGTTAACTATATTCTTCTTCATCCACGTCCACCAGTAGTGCTGCCTCAAGTCCTTATACATCTTCGCGGCACCCGGATGGATGGAATACAACAAGCTATGGGCCTCATCCAAAATCAACTCTCGAAGATCATCTACATTGGGTACGCAAATCCGGTCCTACATCCTCAACACTCCATCATCCCTAATGGTAACATCTCGGGCATTACCACGCCAAATTTTGTCCTAAAGGACAATCAAATAAGGGTCATCAAACTGCCACACCCTGATGCGATCAAATAGGGAAGACCGAGAAACCACAAAGGCTAGAACCCGACTAGGCTCTGATAGGTCCAATCTCATGAACTGCCTGGCTAAAGCCTGAATGTCCATCACCATAGGTCTCTCTGAGGCTGGTAGATATTCCAAACTCAACAAACTCTTCGCTCGGTGACTCAAGGCATTGGCAACCACATTAGCCTTGTCCGGTTGATAAAGAATAGTAATGTCATAATCCTTTAACAACTCTAACCATCTCCTCTAACGCATGTTCAAGTCCTTCTACTTAAGCAAGTACTGCAAACTCCGATGATCAGTGTAAATCTCACAAGGAACCCCATACAAATAATGACGCCCGATTTTCAAGGCGTGAACAATGACAGCCAACTCAAGATCGTGAATAGGGTACTTCTTTTCATGCACCTTCAACTGTCAGGACGCGTAGGCAATCGCCCTACCGTCCTGCATCAATATCGCTCCAAGTCCAACCCGTGAGGCATCACAATAAATTGTATAGGACCTCGAACCGGTAGGCAACATCAAGATCGGGGCCGAAGTTAAAGCTGTCTTGAGCTTCTGGAAGCTCTCCTCACACTCCTCTGTCCACTAAAAAGGGGGCACCCTTTTGGGTCAATCTAGTCATAGGGCCGTGATGGATGAGAACCCCTCCACAAAACGATGGTAATAACCCGCCAAGCCAAGGAAACTACGGATCTCAGTAGCTGAGGAGGGCCTCTACCTCTCTTGGATCCACTCGAATGCCCTCACTTGACACCACGTGGCCTAGGAATGCCACAGAACTCATCCAGAACTCACATTTGGTGAACTTTGCATATAATATCTTCTCCTTTAGAGTCTGAAGCACTACCCTTAGGTGCTGCTCATGATCTTCTCGACTCCGGGAATATACCAGAATATCATCAATAAAAAAAATCATGGATGAATCAAGGTATGGCCTAAATACATTGTTCATCAAATGCATAAAAGATGTCGGGCCATTGTTCAGCCCAAAAGACATAACAAGGAACTCATAATGACCATACCGAGTCTTGAAAGCAATCTTCAGGATATCTGGCTCTCGAATCTTCAACTGATGGTAACCTGAGTGCAAATCAATCTTGGAAAACACTTGTGCGCCCTGAAGCTGATCAAACAGATCATCAATACGAGGTAAAAGATATCGGTTCTTCATTGTAACTTTGTTCAACTAACGATAATAGATGCACATTCTCATTGTGCCATCCTTCTTCTTCACAAACGAAGTTGGCGCACCCCAAGGTGATACACTAGGCCAGATGAACCCCTTATCTAAGAGTTCCTAAAGTTGCTCTTTTAACTTCTTCAACTCCGCTAGTGCCATACGATATAGAAATGGGATGAGTGCCCAGATCTATATCTCTATCAGGTGGCATCCCCAGAAGATCAGCTGGAAACACATCGAGGAAATCTCGTACAACTGGGACAGAATCAACAGAAGGGGTGTCAACACTGACATCTGTCACATAAGATAAATAAGAAGAACACCCCTTCTTAACCATATGTTGAGCTTTAAGGAAAGAAATAACCCTGTTGAGAGTATGATCTAAGGTACCACTCCACTCAATACATACAACACCTAGCATAGCCAGCATCACGGTCATGGCGTGACAATCAAGAATAGCAAAATAGGGCAACAACCAGTCCATGCCCAAAATAATATCAAAATCAACCTTACTGAGTAATAAATTTGCTCTGGTCTCAAAACTATGAATAATAACCAAACATGATCGACAATGCGGTCCACAACAAGGGAATCCCCCATATAGGAGTAAAAACGTAAATAGGGAAACCAAAGAAATCCTGGGGTACACCCAAATGCGGGGAAAAATAAGAAGACACATAAAAAAAATAAGTAGGGCATAAATCGAATAAAATCGGTAAGCCTCTATAACAAACCATGACAATACTTGTGATGACAGAATCGGAGGCAACAACCTCGGTACGGGTAGGTGGGGTAGGAACTGGGGCTATAACCATAGCCTGAGAACTCTGATGGGTACGTTGTGGCTCAGAGTCTATGAAGATGCACCCATACCAAGTCTGGGGCAGTCCCTAACCATATGGTGTATGTCACCACACTCAAAGCAACCACGTGGTCGATGTGGGGGTGGAAACTGTGTAGTACGGGTACTCCGATACCCCTGAACACCAGAAACTCTGTGGGAACTCCGAGATGCAAACTGAGATGGCTAACCCACAAAACCTCTACCATGATGCACCCTACCTCCAAAATAAGGACCAGTATATCTTCCCGATCCACGAGGTCTAGTCACTTGTCTATACTCTCCCTCCTAACCTCGTTTGTCCTTTCTCTCCAGGACCCACCAGTCTTCTACTCGGCGAGAGGTCCTCACCACGCATTGTACTGGGAACCAAAGACCAATGGAAACTCGCTACTATAGAGTGGGGGCGGCGGGAGTCTGGGTCCCTCCCATGACCTGTGAAGTAGTCGGTAAAACCTGAATCAATCCAGCCTGAATCAATGTACCAAACATGCTCAAGAATTATGCCAAAGTCTCCTAAAAGGCTAGAGTAGTAGTATCCGTAGGCACGTCAGGTGCCTGAACTCCAGCTGGATCTATTGGTGATACCTCAGCGGCAGCTCGTGTAGGTGCTTTCATGCACCACATACGTGTTCTCGGCCTCAACCCGGATCTCGATCTCTAACGGTGGTAGTAGGGGGCACGGGTGCCTGGTCCTCTCGAGTAGCACATATCCTCACCATCTATGAGAGAATAAAAGGCAGAAGTTTAGGATTGTGGTGTCAAAAATCTCGCACAACAAGGAATCAAATGAAGTGAAACTTTCCTAAATAGTTACATAGCCTCTCATAGATAAATACGAATGTCTCTGTACCCATCATCGAGACTTTAATAAACCGATTTGTGTCCCGCGACTCCTATGCAGCTAGAGCTCTGATACCATCTTGTCACGACCCTAGTTCACCAACTATGAACACGTCATGGCGGCACCTTGTCTTCGCGACCAGGTAAGCCTAACACATTGCGAAAGTAATAACATTTGCGAAATTTATAATCAAAACTAAATAACAAGAAAAATGTATAGGGTTGCTGCCTGGCACATACACTTTAACACTTTAAAAGTTATGAAACTATCTCCAAGGCCCGGAAACCCACGGGCAACACAAACTAAAAATGATACATAATACTGCTCTAATTATTCAGAAATGTCTATAACAAGGAGTAACAGAATGTCATCTAGCTAACTATAAGGTAGAGTGAGAGGGAGACTCTTCGGTCTGCGGATGCGGTAGATATACCCCAAGTCTCCAAAGATGCTCTTGCAGCTACTTGAAGTGCGCCTGCGTAGAGGTACCTGGATCTTCACATGAAAACATGCGCAGAAGAGGCGTGAGTACACCACATCGGTACTCAGTAAGCGCCAAGCCTAACCTCGGTTGGGTAGTGACGAGGAAAGGTCATGGCCTTACTAAGACAGGAAACAACATAATAACAAAATATTAACAGTATTGAAGTCCTATGAAAAACTAATGAACACAGCGGTGTGATAAGACAATTAAATGAAATATAATACTACGAGATAAAATAGAAACACAAAGTAATTACAGATAAATTACTAGAATACCGACGAGGGTCTCCCAGGATACCGTCCTGTAGCCCTTTTCTCAATTGTCCAATATATCTCCCAGGATATCGTCACGTAGTCAAATTCTCATATCAACAACTAAAGATCTCCCGGGATATTATCCCGTAGTCCCAAAGTAAAAATGTAGCGGGATCTCTCATGATACCGTACCGTAGTCCCAAAGTAAAAGTGTAGGGGGGTCTCCCGGGAATCAAACCCGTAGTCCCAAAGTAAACAAACAAGGGGGAGCTCCCGGAATACAGCATCCGTAGTCCCAATGTAAATGCGCAACCAACATCAGAGAAATATTCAGCAATTGAAGTGCAACAATACAAGGCAACAAATAATATTGGCCTAACATGCTCCACGTAATCAAAGTTAAGACAATTTAAACAAATAGGAAACTTGGTTCAATTAAACATACTCTTCTACGCAAACACATGCTATAATAGCAAATAAAATATGGCAAATATGAAAGAAAATCCAAATCAAGTATTTAAGTAAAAATTTGGGTTTCAACGATTAGCTCAAGTGTGCGCTCTTCACCTTATGTACAAGGCATTCAATTACCAGTTATCTCATCCTAAGGGACGGAGTCCCCCACAAGAGGTTAGGCAAGCCATTTACCTCGACCCGGTGCGAAATCAACTAGGGAACGATTCCCTTGCTACGAGTATCCGATTCCAAATGGCCTAAATCTATTCAATTCAATTGCAAATAATAAATAATATGGTAAACAACTGATTCCATTATTGAAATTAAAGCTAGCGCAGAAAAATAGGTAAAATGACCAAAACACCCCTCCAACCAACATCTTGGAATTGAATAATTTTCATATTTTTAGAACCCTCGTACTCTCACGAGTCTAACCATATAAAAATCTCCCAAATCGGAGGTCAAATGCCCACACAAAATCACAAAATTAAGCCTAAGAAGTTTTACCCATTTTTCTCAATTTTAGACCTTGAATTTGAATTCTAATGGTTGATTTAGCTAGGAAATGATGGAATATAACTAGAAGGGATCAAAGCAACGTTACCCAATGATCTTCTCTTAAAAATTCACTGAAAATCGCCTTCTCCCGAGCTTTCAGTAGATTTTTCTAACTTTGAAATAAACTCTCGGATTAAACCCTTATCAGATCTGTAATTTCCGCTTTTGCGTCCCAGGGACCGCTTCTATAGTCCCTATTTTATGGTGACACTAACCGCTTTTGCGGTTCAACTTAAATGGATAGGGACCGCTTTTGCAGACTAACAACCAAATTTGCGGTTCTGCTTATGCAGGAAGGAGATAGTTTCTACGGTTCTCCTGAGATGATGCAAATCCACTTATGTGGTGAAATGGCCGCTTATGCGGCTCCGCTTCTGCAGCTCCAAGACCACAGAAGCGAAAATACAAGAACCCTGCTGCAACTTTTCCTTCTAACTCCAAACTTTGCCCGTTGAGCATTCGAAATCATCTTAGGACCCCCGGGACTCCAACAAAAAGCACCAATATCACATAATGCGTTATTCGAACTTTACCAATCCTCAAAATACCTCAAAGAACACCGGAAGCCTGATTAAATAAAGGATTCAAGCCTAAGAACTTCAAATTCTAACAAAATATGCTTTCGATAAAAAAACTAACCAAACCTCGTCCGAATGACCTGAAATTTTGTACACACATCCCAAATGACATGACGGAGCTACAGCAACTTCCGGAATTCTAATCCGACCCTCATATCAAAAATTCACTATTGGACTGGAAACCTCAAAATTTCAAACTTCGGCATTTCAAGCCTAAATGAGCTATAGACCTCCAAATTTTATTCCGAACACACTTCCAATCCCAAAATCACCTAACGGAGCTAACAGAACCAACGGATTTCTATTCTGAGGTTGTCTTCACACTGTTCCAAATACTGAGCATTTTTCAACTCTTAAGCTCTCATTTAGGGACTAAGTGTCCCAAAACACTGTGAAACCTAATACTGAATGTCCCGACAACCCAAAATAGCTAAAAAGAGATTAGGGAAAGTAGTAAATGGAGGATTGGGGTATAAATTCCAAAAACGACCGGCCGGGTCATTACAAGATATCCTCGAGATAGGGTACAACCTCGAGGTCCAGCTTATATGAGTAGATTCTCGGAGCTTATCTTTTGTGTTGATAGAGGTCCTCGAGATTGGGCACCATCTCGAGCCTGTAATGATTTTAATGGCTCCTTAGAGGCTATCTTCATTTTGATAAAGATCCTTGAGATAGAGTACCATCTCGAGGCTTGTAATGATGCTACTAGCTTCTTAAAGCCTATCTTTTTTTGATAGAGATCCTCGAAATCGGGTACCATCTCGAGGCTTTGTTGATCTCTGTGGCCTTTTGATACCCAAAACATCGAACGAAAGCATTGATCATATGGCATGGTTATGGGACGACAGAGGTGATCCTGCCGGTACATCTTCCCAAACCGATAATGGCTTAGTTAGTATTTTTAATTTGTCCTTTGAGCCAGGCGGGCAGTCATCGCTTGCTCTATATATAGGTTTGTCTTCCCTCTTTTGAAGATTCTGCTATTCTAAGTAGTTATCCATCTTCATAGAGCTCTTTTTCCCTGTGTTAGGTCTTTCACTATTTTAGCATTGAAGCCCTCGCTCAAATTCCCGCTCCAATTCTCTTATTTTACCACAATTATGGATACTACGACATGGTCCATTCGGCAAGGAGAAGGATGTTTTGCTTCTAGTTCTTGCCTAGTTGACGGTGCACCATTGATGTCTGGCGAGCCATCCTCGGGATATTTTATTTCGAGGAGGGAATTTTTGTCAGAAAAACCTCCCAATGTTCAGAGTCACTGGGAGTATGCCTCAATGTTTATTTTTTTAATAGGAGAGGGGCACCTTTAGTTAGTGAAGAAAGATTATGGATGGGCGGAAATGTGGTACTGCAGGTACCTTCCCATAAAGAGATCATCGTGGATCATGTCGAGGGGTTTTTGAGCGTATACACGTACCCCTTTATGTTGCCCCCCCCCCTTGATAGGGTTGCTCGACTTCTGTCTAAAGTATCGGGCTACCTTGGCACAAGTTCATCAATCGTTACGTAGGATAGTATTGATGATGAGATTCTTTGTGGAGGAAGCAGGGCTTGAGTTTACCCTTAGTCATCTCATCAGGTTGTACCTTCCCTTTCATCATCGAGGCATGTTAACCTTTTGATGCCAATCCATTAGGCCCTTTGTTGTCTACGATGAAGAAGATGGATATCAGGGATGGATGAGTTGATTCGTCTGAGTATGGACTATCAACGTTATCCCCATGGAGTTTCTACCATTTTCTGAGGAATGGAATTTTATACATAAGTGGTAAACTATGTGCTTTCATTGTTTTTCTTATAGCTGAGGCAGGCTTTATAAATGCATCTTTCTTTCCTTTTCTGCAGCAATTCCATGGATGCCATACGAGGTCCCCGGCCAGATAGATTGGGCTTGGAAGTTGGCAACCCACTCAACATATGATGATCGTAAGTGGCAAGACTTGTCCAAGGGTAGGTGGGAGGCAAAACACCACGGTAAGTGGTATATGTTTTTCTCCTTCTTTTGAAAGGAATTTTCATTTTATGTGTACTAACTTCATCATCGCAAGTGTTAGGGAGTTTTTCAAAGTGAGATCGTGCCCTCTCGGTGAGGGAGAAGGATCGTCAGATTTTAGGCTGAGGAATAGTAATAATAAGCGAAAAGGGCCTGCACAGGGTAACGATGCCAATAGCAGGATGAGTCCAGCCTGGAGGCTCGGTGAGGATACATTAGCCGAGATTGTAGTGCCCGAGATCTCTGGCCTTGGAAAAATGGTCCCTCCTCCGCTGCCATATTCTTTTCTCCTCGGAGGTACCTCAAGGAACAATGGTTCTCTGCTGCTTACTTATTCTCTCGTCGACGGTACTTTGAGGGATGCTCGAGGCTAGGGAACACATATATCGAGCGACTGTGTCCCAACTAGGAGCGGTTTTACTGGGGTTTATGGATCTAGACTAGTGGATGTGCACTCGACTTTTGAGAAAGCTCAGCGGCTCTACTCTGTGGTGAGTTTTGGCCGATCGTATTGGTTCTTTAACTAGTTGCATCTTTTTATCTCTTACTGATTTTCTCTTTTGTAGGTTTTTAACAAGCTGAAGTCTGAATTACTTCATCGTGAGTCCATGCTATGAAAAGCCGTGGATGGCGATAAATCCTGCAAGCTTCTTTGTGATGAGAGAGAAGACGAGTTGACACACTTGCGGTATGAGGTGACTCGAAGTCTGGACTATGAAAGCTACTTTGAGGAGAAGGTAATTGTTGTTCCAAGCTGTCACACCTCCTTTTTTACGAGTTTTAACACACCACGTGAATGGCGTAAAAGAGTTTTTCCAATTAAAGGACCGTCGGAACGGGATTTATTATTATTTATTTAGAGTCGCCACGTGGGAGATTAATGGTGTCCCAAGTCACCGGTTGAATCCCGAATAGAGGAAAATATGACTCTGTTAACAGTTGCGCACCAAAAATGCGAATAAGGAATTCTGTTAACCCGGGAGAAGGTGTTAGGCATTCCCGGATTCCGTGGTTCTAGCACGGTCGCTCAACTATTGTATTTGATTTTATCTGATTCCCATATATGTTCTATTTTTATGTGCCTTTTATAAATAACCCGCTTTTATATATTAATCATTTACTAGTAATCGTACATGCGCGATACGCGATCAATATTAAAAAGAAAAAATTTAATTATAATTATTCTTGTTTGATACTATTAGATCGTATTGCTTTAATAAATTTCAATTGTCATTTTATTTGTCAATACGATATACCCAACCATTATCGATATTTTAGTAATTAATTTCTTTTTAAATTTTTAATAAATAATTTTTTGTTATTAACTAATTATGTCATATGGTTTTTATCTAGGCTACCACTTGTCATGTGGTGCCTTTTTCTTTGGCTTTTAATAATATATAGATAGATTATTAGCATATTACTTGTTTAATATTTTTTGTCTGCTATTTTTTAAATATAATAGGAGATATATATTTTATTACTCTTAAAAATATTTATTTTTATTTTAAATTTTATTATATTATTATGTATTTTAATGAATATATATTCTTTTTTTCTTAAAATAAAAAAGAAAATGATTTTAAAAAATAAAATAAACAAAATTAACTAACATAAACCAACTCTCCCCCATGTTTTAGCAGTTAATTTCTTTGTTATTTTCAATAGATAATTTATTTGATAATTTCTTTGTTATTGACTAATTATTCCATAAGATTTTTTTAGGCTACCACTTGGCATAAAGAGAGGGTTTTATTCTCTCCTTTTAATAATATATAGAAGATATATAGAATATAGAATATTAGAAAGAAACTACTCCACTATTTGAATCAATTTTTTTTATTGCTTTATTTTTGTTTTTTTATTTTAAAACGATTATAAACTCCAACTTGAAACTATTTCCCAATTTGAAATGGTAATTTTTTTTTTTTTTTAAATTTTTTTTTTTCATTTTAAAACTCAAATTTAAAAACTACTCACCGATTTGAATGGCTAGTTTTTCTTCTTCCATTTTCATTTTTTTTATTATACTTAATTGTTTTTTTTTTAAATAATTTTAACACTCCAACATGAAACTACCCCCACCCAATTTGAATCTTTAGAAGATTTTCTGAAACATTGTCTTTTTTTTTTGTCAGAACGGTAACTTCTCTCTCTCTCTCTAACGCTAGCTGCTGAAAATTTCTGCCGGCCACGTTTTTCCTACGACAATTCACGCATCGACGCAGGTGAGGTAAGGTTTTCTCTTTTCTTTTCTCGTTCTTCCCCTTTTCTTTGTTCCCTACTCTCCTCTTTCTCTCGATCCCTTTCCCCCTTTCCCCTGTTTCTTGGTGGCAGTCGTCCTTCATCGGAAATAACCTGCCGCCGGTGGTAGCCTTAGGTCCCAGGCATCTCCCCCATTTCTCTCACTCCCGCCTCTCTCTCTTCTCTTGGCTCCCGAACTTAAACTACCTAAACTGCCAGCGACAGCTATTGTCCGGCAGTCCCTTTTATTTTTCCTTTCTTCCTCTGCTCCTTCTCCTTTCTTCTACTGTCCTGTTTTATTGCCAAGACCAGTCGCCCAAGGCGGCGACCCATGCAATTTGTGGTTTTTGTCTTATATCTTGGACAGGGCGGGAGAGACAATTTTAGCCAGGCTTAAGCACACGGGTTCGCGAGGCAACAACATTCAGCGGATTGGGAAGTGTGTCCGGACATCTCCGATTATAATTCAGATTTAACCAAAAAGAGAGTTTTCGGCTGGAAGAGCTTTTGGCATTTGGAAGCGAGGAGCAAAGCTACACCGGCCAAAACGAGTAGGTTTGGCGGCAGTTGACCCGGGCGCATCAAAGCTTACTTTCAGGTTTTTCCACCGGGAGTTGGTACCTCCCGATCTCTTGTTTATTCTGTACGTCTTTTTACGTATTTTAACTAGCATCTTGTGTGTGGTTTACTCTATCGTTATCTAGCAAGCATCTTTTTGCGTAATTCTATTAAAGTTCGTCTCTTTTACCGTAGTTTGTTGGAGGGATAGTGGCCGCGGCGGAGGATGGTACTGTAAGGTCATGTCCTCGGGGGGTGGGGGAGGAGGTGAGCAGGGGGGCATGGAGTGGTCCTGTGGGTAGGGCGGGAGGTTTGGGTGGGGAGAGGTTAAAGGACGCTCGGAGATTGAGGATCGGGTCGTGGAACGTAGGCACACTAACGGGTAAGTCCATTGAGTTGGCAAAGATTCTCCAGAAGAGGAGGGTCAACATAGCATGTGTGCAGGAAACTAGGTGGAAAGGGACGAAGGCGAGGGATGCAGATGAGTTTAAGTTGTGGTACTCTGGGTTGAGAAGGGTAAGAATGGAGTAGGTATCTTGGTAGATAGGAATCTTAGGGAGTCCGTGGTTGAGGTTAGGCGAGTGGATGATAGGTTAATGTCTATTAAACCGGTTATTGGCGGTAGTGTTCTCAATGTCATTAGCGCTTACGCGCCGCATGCAGGCCTAGCTGAGGAGGTTAAAAGGCGTTTTTGGGAGGGCTTGGATGAGTTGGTGAGTAGTATTCCCCAATCCGAGAAGTTAGTTATTGGAGGGGACTTTAACATATTGGGGCGGAGGCTGGTGGTTACGGTGAGGTGCATGGCGGCTTTGGCTTTGGGGTTAGGAACGGAGGGGGCACTTCGTTGCTTGATTTCGCTAGGGCTTCGGAGCTTTTGATCGCGAACTCGTCATTTCAGAAGAGGGAGGAGCATTTGGTTACTTTCAAAAGTTCCACGGCGAGGACTCGGATTGATTACCTCCTCCTCAGAAGGAGCGATAGAGGGTTGTGCAAGGATTGCAAGGTTATTCCGGGAGAGTCTCTTTCAACTCTTCATAGACTCCTAGTGATGGATGTAGGTCTCTGGGCGAAGAGGAAGAGGAGGGGTTCTCGGGGCCGACCGCGGATTAGATGGGGAACTTTGACTAAGGAGAAAGCCCAGGAGCTGGAGAGGAAGCTAGTTGATGGGGGAGCTTGGAGTAGCTCTGGGGAAGCGGACGCAATGTGGTCAGTGACGGCGAACTTGGTTAGGGAGGCCGCGCGAGATGTGCTTGGGGTAGCCAAGGGCTATTCAGGCAGGCACCAAGGTGACTGGTGGTGGAATGAGGTAGTCCAAGGAAAAGTGGAGGCGAAGAAGGCGGCGTTTGCTAAGTTGTCAGGGAGCTTAAGCGAAGAAGAAAGGAGAGCGAACAAGGAGAACTACAAGGTGGCGAGGAAGGAAGCGAAACTAGCGGTCACGGAAGCTAAAAATGCCGCGTTTGGGCGCATGTACGAGGAATTGGGGGAGAAAGGCGGGGACAGAAAGTTATTCCGGTTGGCTAAGGCGAGGGAGAGGAAGGCGCGGGATCTAGACCAAGTTAGGTGCATCAAGGACGAGGATGGTAGGGTTCTGACGGGGGAGTCGCAAGTCAAGCGGAGATGGCAGGAATACTTTCGAGACCTGCTTAACGAAGAGGGGGATCGAGTCTTAGAGCTAGGGGAGCTGGGGCATTCAGAGTGTCCTAGAGACCTCGGGCACTGCAGGCGCATTAAGGAGGAGGAGGTCTTGAGGGCGTTGCGTAGGATGAGTAGGGGTCGAGCGACTGGGCCAGACGAAATTCCGGTGGAGTTTTGGAAATGCATGGGTAGGTCCGGAGTGGAGTGGTTGTCCAGGTTGTTCAATGTGATCTTTAGGACCAAGAGGATGCCGGAGGAGTGGAGATGGAGTACAGTGGTTCCCTTGTACAAAAACAAAGGGGATATCCGGTGTTGCAACAACTATAGGGGTATCAAATTAATAAGTCACACCATGAAGGTCTGGGAGAGGGTGATCGAGGCGAGGGTGAGGGAGATGTCATCTATATCTGTGAACCAGTTTGGTTTCATGCCGGGTCGCTCTACTACAGAAGCTATCCACCTTGTGAGGAGGGTGGTGGAACTGTTCAGGGATAAGAGGAAGGACCCGCATATGGTGTTTATCGACTTGGAGAAGGCGTACGATAAGGTCCCTAGAGAGGTTCTGTGGAGATGCTTGGAGGCGAAGAGCGTGCCAGAAGCCTACATCAGAGTGATCAAAGACATGTATGATGGAGCCAAGACTAGGGTTAGGACGGTGGGTGGCGACTCGGACCATTTTCCGGTGGTTATGGGGCTACATCAAGGATCTGCGTTAAGCCCTCTCTTATTTGCCTTGGTAATGGATGCTCTAACTCGCCATATTCGAGGGGATGTGCCATGGTGTATGCTCTTTGCTGACGACATAGTCTTGATAGACGAGACGAGGGCTGGTGTTAATGCGAGGTTGGAGGTCTGGAGACGGACCCTCGAGTCTAAGGGTTTTAAACTAAGCAGGTCTAAGACAGAATATCTAGAATGCAAGTTTAGCGCTGAGTCGAGCGAAGTAGGCCGGGACGTGAAGCTGGGATCTCAGGTCATAGCCAAGAGGGACAGTTTCAGATATCTTGGATCAGTGATTCAAGGGGACGGAGAGATTGACGGGGATGTCACTCACCGTATAGGAGCGGGGTGGTTGAAGTGGAGGCTCGCATCGGGAGTCTTGTGTGACAAGAAAGTTCCACAGAAACTCAAGGGGAAGTTTTATAGAGCGGTGGTTAGACCTGCCATGTTGTATGGGGTGGAGTGCTGGCCTGTGAAGAACTCTCATGTCCGGAGAATGAGAGTTGCGGAGATGAGGATGCTCAGGTGGATGTGCGGGCTCACCAGATTAGATAAGATTAAGAATGAAGTTATTCGGGAGAAGGTGGGGGTGGCCCCGGTGGATGAGAAGATGCGAGAAGCGAGACTCAGGTGGTTTGGGCATGTGCGGAGGAGAAGCCCTGATGCACCGGTGAGGAGTTGTGAGCGACCTGGCGGTGGTTGGCGCGAGTCGAGGCAGAGGGAGGCCTAAGAGGTATTGGGGTGAGGTGATTAGGCAGGATATGGCTAGAATGGGGATTTCCGAGGACATGACCCTTGATAGGAAAGTTTGGAGGTCTAGTATTAGGGTTGTAGGGTAGGGTCTTCTAGAATTCTTAGCACTTCTTTTAGGGGCTGAGTGAGGTTTGGTAGCAATCTCTATAGTTAATTAATGTATTGTGTTGTGCCTATTATGGTAGTAACCGATTGGTATTATTGCATGTCATTCTACTTTTGGTTTTATGTTTAGATAATTATTTATTTGATTTATCCCGGATTTACTAACATTGTTTTGTTTTGTTTTGTTTGTTGATTTTCTCTCTCTTTTTCGGAGCCGAGGGTCGGCCGGAAACAGCCTCTCTACCCTTTCGGGTAGGGGTAAGGCCTGTGTACGTATTACTACTCCCACCCATTTTGAATGTGTAGTTATTTTTTATATATTTATATTTTTGAATTTTTTATTATAACTAATTATGAGATATCTATATTTATTAATTAAAATAAAGTAACCAAATTATATATATATATATATATATATATATATATATATATATATATATATATATATATATATATATATATATATATATATATATATATATATATATATATATATATATTTGTGTGTGTGTATGTATGGTAGTTTTTTATTTTTTATTATTTTTATTTTTATAAATATTTAAATTCAAATATAATAACTAATAACTAATTATTAACTTAAAAACTAATTAGTAACTAATTATGCCACATGGCTTATTTTTATGCTACCACTTGGCTTAAGGAGAGGGCTTTATCCATAAGGTATTTTTTAGCATACAACTTGGCATAAGAACATGGCTTTATTCTCTCCTTTTAATAATATATAGAAGATATATAGAATATAGAATATTAGAAAGAAACTACTCCACTATTTGAATCAATTCTTTTTATTGCTTTATTTTTATTTTTTTATTTTAAAACAATTATAAACTCCAACTTGAAACGATATCCCAATTTGAAATGGTAATTTTTATTTTTTTAATTTATTTTTTCATTTTAAAACTCAAATTTAAAAACTACTCACCGATTTGAATGGCTAGTTTTTCTTCTTCCATTTTCATTTTTTTTATTATACTTAATTGTTTTTTTTTTAAATAATTTTAACACTCCAACATGAAACTACCCCCACCCAATTTGAATGTGTAGTTATTTTTTTCTTATATATTTATATATTTGAATTTTTTATTATAACTAATTATGAGATATCTATATTTATTAATTAAAATAAAGTAAGTATATATATATATATATATATATATATATATATATATATATATATATATATATATATATATATATATATATATATATATATATATATATATATATATATATATTCTTGTGTGTGTGTATGTATGGTAGTTTTTTATTTTTTATTATTTTTATTTTTATAAATATTTAAATTCAAATATAATAACTAATAACTAATTATTAACTTAAAAACTAATTAGTAACTAATTATGCCACATGGCTTATTTTTATGCTACCACTTGGCTTAAGGAGAGGGCTTTATCCTCTCCTTTTAATAATATATAGATTTTACAAGAATTACAACATCGTAAAAATGTATCTCGAACCACGCCGTACCAGTACGCCCGTGGCTTTTAACACATTTCGACTTTGTTGAGATTTGCATTTTGGTCACATAAATGTGCACCCGTATTTTGGAAGATAATATTATTAATACTCGTGCCTAAAGTGACTACGCGTTTATTATATTTTTGGAAGACCGTAAAATTCGGTGAACGGTCCATCCCAAATTTTTTAGATATTTTGAAAACTTTATTGAGGACACCGCAATTATGTATTTGATTTATTGGGTGAGGGTCATCTACATTTGATTTAAGGTCCATCCTAAAGTATACCATATTTTTCTATTGGTTTTTGTCTCTAAAACAAAGAAAGAATCTTAATGGGTAAACTACCCTCTATAACCCTTCAAAATTTTAATAGCCAATATATTTAAGGATAAATAGTTTGAATTTAATAGGTATAAAGTGAGATTTTCTCTTGCTGTTAACAATTTCTCCTAGATCATCTCACATTTATTCACTTAAATCAAGCTAGTATTGATTGTTTTGATTGTAATTTAGTACTCAACCAGGCATAAGGTATTTATTTAAGGTGTCAATCAAACTAAGGTTTGTTATTAACTAAAATAAATTTCTTAACATAATGAACCAAATTCGTGAATACTCACAGATCCTTACGTCAATTTAACGATCATCATTCAAACGCACACATATCTAAGCAATTATTCTCATGCATATATGAAATGACGGATAAACATATTACTATATTGGTCTGGTTAAGCTATTATCACATTTGAACTGGATTCAACGGTAAATCCTATCTGGCTCAAACCCATTTCCAGTTTGAATTTGAACATCTACTTTGAATTCTGCAGTTTCAATTAATATTCAATAATATCAACTGGACACTCAAATCAGATCGAGTTACCTAATGACTACAGAATTCGCATAAGAAGTCCCTGAATTAGTTAACAGTCCATGGATAGAAATTAAATCCAAGTTTATATACAACAAATCATGACTTAACTATGCTTAACAATTCTAATATCTATTTAACTCCTACAGTCCAGCAGCAGTTCTCAGGATCACATAAATGTGCAATTCATTCCATGTTCAAACTCACAATTACATCAGGATTTGAATGTGTACCTGGAGTTATTGCAAAACGAAAGAAGAAGAAAGAGGAGGTCAGCGACCACCAATATAACAGCACATCAGTAGCAAGCAAACTTAGAGAAACAAAATCAACGACCAAGGAAAGTTTCCAGATCCAATAATTGATCAGTTAACTCAGCAAATTCAGGAGCAAGTTTTAAAATCCAAAGACAAATCAATCATAGCAACACATCCACCACTAAAGCACCCCAATTAAACCCAAAATTGAACCTAGGATTTTCAGAAGGCCAGTCATACAACCAAAATGGTTCAAACAGTACCAAACAAGCTCGAAATTGAACCACATACCTCATAAACTTTCCAGCAACCCAAACTTCACCAAAAAAATAGTTTAAACAAACCAAATTCACTCGAAGTCAAACCAATGAAAATCTGAAGTTTCCACAAACAAATACTGAACTAGGAAAATGAGAATTACTAACTGAAAGATGAAATTAACCTAAAGTATCTGATGGAAAGTATTTTTTTTTTGTTTTTTCTGGGATCACTCCTCTTTTTGTTTTTGATTTTTTGAAGATTTTGGAGTTTTGATCTCAAGTTTCAGATATGAAACTTGCAGAGAAGGGGAGGGAATTTTTGTGAGGCTCCAAACTTGTGATTCAAGGCATTGGGGTGCCTTTTTATAGGCACCAATAGAATGTTCTAGATATTTTATTTTCCCTCTTTTTTTAATTTTCAAATTTTCTTAGTAGTCCCTCATTTCATAACTTTTTCCTAAAGTTACTACCACTACAATTATTAAAATTACACTAAGAACGAATTGGAATGTTCTAGAAGGTTCTACCTTCATCTACCCTACTCCTATGATATTGTAAATGCCTATAATACCATCACTTGTATTCTGAAATTGTTAAACTACCCTTTTTAATGCTTATAATACCCCTGAAACCTCCCAAGAATTACTGATAACTATCAACTAACCCAACCCCTATGATTAACTAAAAGTCCAAACTATTCAGCTATAACGAAACACATAAACTAACTGAAATTGACTGAAGTAAACTAACAATTATACTGAAATATGGTAAAACATGGAACAAACCTAAGAACAATACTAATCCAAATCCACATTAATTACTTAGACCAATTACTTAAACCATCACAGAGTCAACCTATAAAACCTAATTGACCCTAATTTTAATAGATTTAGATCACAACCAAATGAGTAAAACTATTACTATCAAAAGAAAAGCAAACACATCACAACTGAAGAAAATACCAGGAAATCGTTTTACGCTGACAATTAATCACTTGAGCTAATTAACTGACAGTAAACATTTAAACTAACAAAATCATATCAGGACTAGACTAAATCAAAACAGAGATTAAAGCGATACTAATTGTTACCAAGAACACAGTCGAATCAACCTCCACAAAGATGAAGAAATAACAAAAAATTGCGAATAAACTTACTGATTAGACCAGACTGAACACCTACTCCAATTAGGGTTCTTCAACCCTAAATTTAGGGCTTGTGGGATTCTGCCTGGACTTGAAAGTTTTCACTTGAAATTCAAAGTGAGGAAGTCTAAGAAGGCTTGAGGTGTGACTTTAGAGCCCTTTTGGAAGATTCAGGGCTTTACGACAGATCCTTAAATCATCATTCGAGCCGCTCTCTTGTGGTTTGAGGAAAATTAATGTTTGATATGGAGAGAGGATGAAGAGAAAACCCTAGGGTGTAAATTTTAGGTTATTTGGAATGGGTAAGGTTTGAATGCATTTTCGATCAGATCGTTGAGACGCCTGGTGATGATTTGAAGTAAATCAAGGGTGGATTCGGAGTAAGGAAGTGAAGGAGGGTTAGGGGTGTGATTTTGGCGGCGTTTTGTGGTGGCGCCGCCACCCCAAGGCGGTAGGACAAAGGGCAGCATTCTCTAGGGTTATAGACAAGCGGTGAGTGAGGGAGACGATAGAAGGGGGTGGGGATGTTTAGGACAGTTATAGGGTAAGTATGATAGATCCTTGACCGTTCGATCAATTAACCTAGATGGTCCAGATCTGTTTAGCTCTAAACGGTGTCGTGTTGGTTAGTGAAGGGGCTGGACCGAGTTGGGCAATTGGGTTTGGGTTGATGTGGGGTATATTTTGGGCTTGTGGTTTGATCCGGCTTCAAGGTGTCTTGGGCGAAAGCTGGGATTTAGCCCAAATACGGCCATATTACTAAGCCTATATTTTTTCATTTTAATTGTTTTCTTTTCTCTTTTTTTTATTCCTTTTATTTTTTTTTTTGTATATAGTTTGTATTATTCTAATCTTATAAAAATTTAAAAATTAAGATAAAAATCTAATTACACCATTTAACTCCTAAAATTATTTAAAAATCATATTTAAATATTAACGCAACAATTATCAATTAAAATTGCTTAAGAACTATTTTTTTTTTGTGATTTTCTTTAAATTTTTGTAAAATGAATTAATACCTACTTAATGCCAAAATGTAAAATTAAATTCCTAATGCAAATGCATATATTTTTTTTATTTTTTTTATATGAATCATTATGCAACCAATTAATACCAAATACAACAAAATTCATAAAAATTGTAAAATCATTTTACTTGAAACTTTTGGAATAATTTGCTTAGGGCAAAAATGATGTGCTCACAGCTTCCCCTCATTGCTCGGAAACATGAAGAGTTTTCGTGCAAAGAATAGTGAGCGGAAATGACAGATTTTCGCCAGGTCGCATATTCCATGTGAAGCATTTTGAAAAGTTTGAGCGCACCCTGCTTCAGAGGTGGCCTACATATCCCGGGCTAAACAGGAATCAGGTCAATGTAGTTAAGGAGTTTTTGGTAGCTGGGACTTGCAAGAATCTGTGATTTCACTGATGTTGTTGTTGTTACTGCTTGCTGACCCCCTTATTACACCATGTAAAGATAAAAAGAAGCAAGTCTAAGCTATACTCAATGATTTACAAAATCCTATCTATGCCTGGTATCTTGTATTCTTGTATTGCCTTGATCTTGCATCTTGTATTCTTTCAATGGAATTCTGGCTATTACCTTGATTATGTTTTGAAATATGTGTCCATTCTTCGGTGGACTGCTTGCGATTACTTGAAAAATTATTCCCTTGTTCTTCAGGTGGGCTCCTACTTGCGACTGCTTTAAAATGTATTCCCTTGTTCTTCAAGTAGGATCCTGCTTATGATTACTTTGAGAAAGTATTCCCTTGTTCTCCAGGTGGGCTCTTGCTTACAACAAAAATAGACAACCAAAGAAAATTTCCTGCCCAGTATGGTGACTGAGCATATCATATTATTAGATATTAAAATTTAAAGCTAAAATTTGGATTGTAGTTCCCTTGTTTTTTAGGTGGGTTCCTGCTTACAACATTTGAAAAGATATTCCCTTTGTTCTTCAGGTGAGATCATGCTTATGATTACTTTGAGAAAGTATTCCCTTTGTTTTTTCAGGTGGGCACCTGGTTGCTGACTTCAAAAAGTATTCCCTTTATTTTTTAGGTGGGCTCCTGATTGTTGAATTTGAAAAGTATTCCCTTTGTTTTTCAGGTGAGCTCCTACTTACTGACTTTGAAAAGTATTCCCTTTGTTTCAGGTGGGCTCCTGCTTACAACAAAGATACAACTGGGTGCATGGTGTTATTGAATGTTAACTTGAGAGATAAGAGTTGTATTAACTTCCCTTGTTCTTCAGGTGGGTGTCTGCTTGCTGCACTTTGGAATGTATTCCCTTTGTTTTTCAGGTGGGCTCCTGCTTACTAAATTTGAAAAATATTGCCTTTGTTTTTCAGGTGGGCTCCTGCTAACATCAAAATAGACAACCAAAAAAAAATTTCTGCCCCAGTATGATAACTGGGTGCGTTGTGGTACAGAATATTAACTTGAAAGATAAAAATTTCATTATACTTTCCTTGTTCTTCAGGTGGGTGCCTAGTTGCTGCACTTTGGAATATATTTCTTCGTTCTTCAAGTGGGCGCCTACTTGTTGCAATATGGAATGTGTTCCCTTGTTATCTAGATGGGTTCCTGCTTACAAAGAAAAATTCTTTCTGCCCCTGTTTTAATCAAAGAATAATTTTTTAGTATAAAATGGTGTTTAGCTGCTAGCATTCTTGTTGGCCATGCTCCCACTTCTGAACTTGCTCCGACTTGCTTCTTTGCACTTGTTTTAACTTGCCATGATTTCCCAGCTAACTTTCAAACTTTCTAGCACAGTCTCTCAACTGTTGTATTTGATTTTATCTGATTTCTATATATATTCTATTTTTTATGTGCCTTCTATTAATAACCCCCTTTTATTGTTGAATTTTACAAGAATTGCAACGTCGTGAAAATGTATTTCGTACCACACCGTACCAGTATGCTCGTGACCTTTAACACATTTCGACTTCGTTGTGATTTGAATTTGGGTCACATAAATGTGCACCCATTTTTAGGAAGGTAATATTATTAATATACGTGCCTAAAGCGACTATGCGTTTATTAACTTTGGGGAAGACCGTGAAATTCGCTAATTTGAGGGGTCCACAATTATGTATTTGACTTATTGGCCGATGCTCATCTCAATTTTATTTAAGGTCCATCCTAAAGTATACTATATTTTTCTATTGGTTTTCGTCTCTAAAACAAAGAAAAGAGTCCATATTAATTTTATTATATGACCATTTCAATTTATTGTAATATTAAATTTAAGGATAAATAGTTTGAATTTAATAGGTATAAAGTGAGATTTTCTCTTGCTGTTAACAATTTCTCCTAGATCATCTCACATTTATTCACTTAAATCAAGCTAGTATTGATTGTTTTGATTGTAATTTAGTACTCAACCAGGCATAAGGTATTTATTTAAGGTGTCAATCAAACTAAGGTTTGTTATTAACTAAAATAAATTTCTTAACATAATGAACCAAATTCGTGAATACTCACAGATCCTTACGTCAATTTAACGATCATCATTCAAACGCACACATATCTAAGCAATTATTCTCATGCATATATGAAATGACGGATAAACATATTACTATATTGGTCTGGTTAAGCTATTATCACATTTGAACTGGATTCAACGGTAAATCCTATCTGGCTCAAACCCATTTCCAGTTTGAATTTGAACATCTACTTTGAATTCTGCAGTTTCAATTAATATTCAATAATATCAACTGGACACTCAAATCAGATCGAGTTACCTAATGACTACAGAATTCGCATAAGAAGTCCCTGAATTAGTTAACAGTCCATGGATAGAAATTAAATCCAAGTTTATATACAACAAATCATGACTTAACTATGCTTAACAATTCTAATATCTATTTAACTCCTACAGTCCAGCAGCAGTTCTCAGGATCACATAAATGTGCAATTCATTCCATGTTCAAACTCACAATTACATCAGGATTTGAATGTGTACCTGGAGTTATTGCAAAACGAAAGAAGAAGAAAGAGGAGGTCAGCGACCACCAATATAACAGCACATCAGTAGCAAGCAAACTTAGAGAAACAAAATCAACGACCAAGGAAAGTTTCCAGATCCAATAATTGATCAGTTAACTCAGCAAATTCAGGAGCAAGTTTTAAAATCCAAAGACAAATCAATCATAGCAACACATCCACCACTAAAGCACCCCAATTAAACCCAAAATTGAACCTAGGATTTTCAGAAGGCCAGTCATACAACCAAAATGGTTCAAACAGTACCAAACAAGCTCGAAATTGAACCACATACCTCATAAACTTTCCAGCAACCCAAACTTCACCAAAAAAATAGTTTAAACAAACCAAATTCACTCGAAGTCAAACCAATGAAAATCTGAAGTTTCCACAAACAAATACTGAACTAGGAAAATGAGAATTACTAACTGAAAGATGAAATTAACCTAAAGTATCTGATGGAAAGTATTTTTTTTTTGTTTTTTCTGGGATCACTCCTCTTTTTGTTTTTGATTTTTTGAAGATTTTGGAGTTTTGATCTCAAGTTTCAGATATGAAACTTGCAGAGAAGGGGAGGGAATTTTTGTGAGGCTCCAAACTTGTGATTCAAGGCATTGGGGTGCCTTTTTATAGGCACCAATAGAATGTTCTAGATATTTTATTTTCCCTCTTTTTTTAATTTTCAAATTTTCTTAGTAGTCCCTCATTTCATAACTTTTTCCTAAAGTTACTACCACTACAATTATTAAAATTACACTAAGAACGAATTGGAATGTTCTAGAAGGTTCTACCTTCAACTACACTACTCCTATGCCATTGTAAATGTCTATACTAACCTCACTTGTATTCTGAAATTGTTAAACCATCCTTTTTAGTGCCTATAATACCCTTGAAATCCCCCCAAGAATTACTGATAACTATCAACTAACCCAACCCCTATGATTAACTAAAAGTCCAAACTATTCAGCTATAACGAAACACATAAACTAACTGAAATTGACTGAAGTAAACTAACAATTATACTGAAATATGGTAAAACATGGAACAAACCTAAGAACAATACTAATCCAAATCCACATTAATTACTTAGACCAATTACTTAAACCATCACAGAGTCAACCTATAAAACCTAATTGACCCTAATTTTAATAGATTTAGATCACAACCAAATGAGTAAAACTATTACTATCAAAAGAAAAGCAAACACATCACAACTGAAGAAAATACCAGGAAATCGTTTTACGCTGACAATTAATCACTTGAGCTAATTAACTGACAGTAAACATTTAAACTAACAAAATCATATCAGGACTAGACTAAATCAAAACAGAGATTAAAGCGATACTAATTGTTACCAAGAACACAGTCGAATCAACCTCCACAAAGATGAAGAAATAACAAAAAATTGCGAATAAACTTACTGATTAGACCAGACTGAACACCTACTCCAATTAGGGTTCTTCAACCCTAAATTTAGGGCTTGTGGGATTCTGCCTGGACTTGAAAGTTTTCACTTGAAATTCAAAGTGAGGAAGTCTAAGAAGGCTTGAGGTGTGACTTTAGAGCCCTTTTGGAAGATTCAGGGCTTTACGACAGATCCTTAAATCATCATTCGAGCCGCTCTCTTGTGGTTTGAGGAAAATTAATGTTTGATATGGAGAGAGGATGAAGAGAAAACCCTAGGGTGTAAATTTTAGGTTATTTGGAATGGGTAAGGTTTGAATGCATTTTCGATCAGATCGTTGAGACGCCTGGTGATGATTTGAAGTAAATCAAGGGTGGATTCGGAGTAAGGAAGTGAAGGAGGGTTAGGGGTGTGATTTTGGCGGCGTTTTGTGGTGGCGCCGCCACCCCAAGGCGGTAGGACAAAGGGCAGCATTCTCTAGGGTTATAGACAAGCGGTGAGTGAGGGAGACGATAGAAGGGGGTGGGGATGTTTAGGACAGTTATAGGGTAAGTATGATAGATCCTTGACCGTTCGATCAATTAACCTAGATGGTCCAGATCTGTTTAGCTCTAAACGGTGTCGTGTTGGTTAGTGAAGGGGCTGGACCGAGTTGGGCAATTGGGTTTGGGTTGATGTGGGGTATATTTTGGGCTTGTGGTTTGATCCGGCTTCAAGGTGTCTTGGGCGAAAGCTGGGATTTAGCCCAAATACGGCCATATTACTAAGCCTATATTTTTTCATTTTAATTGTTTTCTTTTCTCTTTTTTTTATTCCTTTTATTTTTTTTTTTGTATATAGTTTGTATTATTCTAATTGGTAACGCCCTTTAAATATTTTTCGACTTCATCTTGTCCTTCTTCACCCAAATCATTCCACCATAGACGTAACTCCAAAACGATTTTATTCATGACTGAAAAAGTTTCATTTCGGATCGTGCTCATCCTGCACATTTATTAAGGCGATTTTAATAACTTATTATTCCCTAAAAGAAAAAGACAATATATTTTTTCTTTCCATAATTCTAGTTTCCAGAAATAATTTTATAAAAATTCATAAAACTTATAAAATCATTTTATTTTGCTAGGGCAAAAAATCACGTGCTCAAGAGTGTGTGTTTCTTCTTCTATCTTTTGAGGCTAATGTTTTGTTTTCTTTAGTTGTAGAAAAAGACGAAGGACCAAGAACGTCTTTGGAGCGAAATTGGTCAAGATAGGTGTGACTTCGATGAGCTAAAGGCTCAGGTGGATGCTAAGGTTATATCTAAGAAGGATGTTCTAGCCAACACTTTCGCCGTCAAAGTGCAACTTCGCAATGCTCATGAGAACAGTTCGTTGTGAACGGACATAATTTCAAAGCTCGGGTCTGAGCTTCTAAGGATGAATACTAAAGTTGTGGATGCTCGAGTCGAAGCTAAAGGGATCCGAGCAAGGCCGATAAGAAGGTGGTCATCAATCTGAAAGATGTCGTTGACGCTCGCGCTGAGCTGAGAGGGGCTCTTGACCAGGAGAGCAGAAGAAAAGAGTATGCTCAGTGCAATCTCAAAGGAAAACCCTCTCGGAAGAGATAAATCAAGCAAAGGCAGACGAATATGGCACTAAGTTCCTTCCATCCTATGTCGAAGATAGCGAGAAATAGGTTGGCAGACCATATTCCCTGAGGGGGACGTAGGATTAGGCTTTTCCCTTTCAATTTTGTGTATGGTGTTCCTGGAAGATATTGTAGGTGGAGCCTTATGTAATTATAGAAGGAAAGTTTTTTGGTTCAAATCTTCTTTGCATGTGCACGTCCTTATTTCCTCTGATTTTTTATGCTATGTCAATGATTGGCTGGAAAAGTTAGATCTTAGGGTAAAGATCCCTTAGGCTTTCAATATAGCTTTGCGACTCATCGGGCTGGCTCGTAGGCACTTATGTGTTCGCTTTTAGGTGTTTTTAACCGTGTTTGATCTTCGAGTTTTGAATTTTGGGCTGGCCATTAGGCTCTTACGCACTGGGTCAGTGCGACCTTTTAGTTTAAGCTGGAGTTTAAGCTCTTATGCTTTTGCTCTTAGGAATATTAAGTTAACTATTTCAGATTCAGTCTCCGAGTCGGTTTTCAGCTCGAGCTTATTGACCCTTCAGATTTTGAATTTAAGTTTGTCCCTAGGGCTCTTACATGTTAGGTGGGTCCAACCTCTAATATGGGCTGGAGGAAGTGGCTCTTACGCATTGGGTCCGTACGACCCTTTGTATGGGCTATAGACAATATCTCTTGCACATTAGGGTCGGTGCAACCTCTGATATTGGCTGGCAACGATGGCTCTTTGCATTAGGGTCGGTACGACCTCTGATATAGGCTCGCAACAATGGCTCTTATGAGTTAGGGTTGGTACAACCCTTTATATGGGCTGGCGACAATGTCTCTTACGCATTAGTGTCGGTACGACCTTTGATATAGACTGGCGATGATGGCTCTTACGTATTAGGGTCGGTACAACCCTTTATATGGGATGGCGATAATAGCTCTTATGAATTAGGTTCGGTACGACCTCTAACATAGGCTTTATTCTTCCCTTGTTAAGGATTTTTTGAAATTGTTTTGCCTGACTCTTTGACGGTTAGACAAAAACCTCAATTGTGAGTCGTTATGTGGTGATGAACAAGCACCTCGGGAGGTTTTGCTTGGTGGTTGAGTGTTTTGAAGCCTATAGTTTGGAGCTTACATGGTCGAAGCTCTTTTACCTATGTCGAGGGTAACATGTTTAACCAGTTCTTTTCGAAGTACTTTCAAAGTAATTGAAGTCCTGTGATTTTATAGCGAAGGTCCAGCGTCCCCGAGTCATATTAGTTTGGCTGGTACAGCCTTATGACCGCGGTCATTGTGTTTGGCCGGAGCTTTTAGTCCCCAAGTGAAGTAGTTTCAGCGTCCACATCAGGGTTATACATTTTTAGGGGTCTTAGAAGTTTGATATATAGCCTTAACTTTAAGATCAGGTTTATACCTTTTCTAAGGTCTTTTAAATTTGAACATGCCTTACTTGAGGTCTTATAGTTTTGGTTACTTGGTACAAGTATGGTTCAGGCCTTGCTTGAGGTCTTATAGATAATGATATTGCCTTATATAGGTCTTACGAGATCGAGGTTTCCACATGGGGTCTTATGGCCTCGGGTTTTTTGTAAGTCGATAGAATGGCAATTAGAGACAGTACCTGATACATTGAAAGTATTCTTGGCTCTGGAGCCATTTTTGTAACCTTAATGTTTCCTGATTGAGGGCTTACCGGTTCAAAGCTTCTGACATGTAGGTCATATGGCTTCGTGTTTTTTATGCCAGTCCTCGAGTGTTCGGGATGTTTTTGACTTCTAGACCCAATTTTGTGAACATATAGGCTTCTTGATGCCAGTCCTTGAGTGTTCGGGATGCCAATCTAGTGTTCGAGACATTTTGCACCTTGGAGCCAATTTTGCTAGGAATAATGAACTTCTTTGAAACATGAAATGCGTTGATGGAGTGGAAAGTACTCTTTGATTACTTGGTACAAGTATACACGTCTTCACTGTCAAGGGCTTGGTTTTTCTATATGAATACGGTTCATTCGACCTGTTTGGCCCGGTATACTATTTTCCTATCGAGACCCTATCTAGCACATCTTTGGCTTCTCTGAGGAGGTGACCTTCTCAGAGGATGCCCCCAGTATTCAAGGTTGATTTGAAGAGAAGCCCTGAATACTTGTTGAGTCTCCCTTAGGTAGAATATAGATGTTTCTTGTTGAAAAACTTTCCGGTAATGCCCTTCTTGGGATAAAAACCCAATCGAAGGAAAAGAGTGCAACGTATGCTCTTTGGAATCTAATACCTTCAAGTTGTAAAGTATTTTGGCTGTTTGGATCGGATACCTGCACACAGGTTAGTGTGAAGTGTAACTAAACAAGGGGAGATGATTATACCTTATTGCCGATGGTGCCTTAAGCCTCGATGTTCTTTAAATAGTTTCTTTCTATACATGGCACAGTTCTTTGCTAGTTTAGTCGAGTGTAACCGAGAATATAGCTTGTTATTGCTATTTTAGTGTTTGTTTATCTTTTGGATCTTTCGATGTTGGAGGCGTAGGTGTTGGTTCTACATCGTGTACCGCAAACTTTTCCCTCGTTGCATGTTGTGCCCTATATACAATTTTTATGTCGTCTTTTGTCGGGAACTTCATCATTTCATGAAGGGTTAGTGGTATTGCTCTCATGCAGTGTATCCACATCCTACCGAGCAAGGCATTGTATCTCATGTCTCAATTGATGACATGGAATTTGGCATTTTGGTAGTGCCAGACACGTTGACCGGGAGGGTGATTTCCCATTTTTTGTTGTTTCGCTCGCCATGTTGAACCCATTGAGGACTCAAAAGGTGGGCACAATTTGGTAGATCAGTTCAAGCTGCTCCACCACCCTCGGCCTGATGATGGTGGCCAAGCTACCTGAATCCACAAGAACATACTTAATTTGAAATGTATTTACAAGAAAATAAAATACCACTACATCGTTATGGGGCTGAGATAGAGCCTTGATGTCTTCGTCATTGAATATGAGGGCTTTCTCGTGTATGTAACCTCGAGTTCGCTTTTCCCTGGTGATGGAAATTTTTGTTCTCCTGGCCATGGGTTCTTGTGGAGCATCGATACCTCTGAAAGTCATGTGGATGACATGTTGTGGCTTGCTTCTTCACTCTTCTTTATCGCCTCTCTTTATCAGTGATTTTTGACCCTCCCCGAGATTTTTTATATTTTTAGCATAAAATATTTAGTTTAGGCATAATATAGCTATTTTAGCTAATTTTGACTCTTTTACTTTATTTCTACCTTAAGATAAAAAATAACAAAAAATATAGTTTTATTAATGTTTCGTAATCATTTTTAAATTTGAAAAATACAAAAATAGTACTTTATATTTTACCTTTTTATTAAAAACGAAAATTACAAAAATAATTTTTATTAATATTTTGTAGTCATTTTAAACTTAAAAAAAATATAAATAAAAAAAAATAGTTCTTTATATCTTTATTTTTATATAAAAAACAAGAATTATAAAACAAAAAATAATATAATTAGTATTTTGTGGTAACTTTAATCTTGAAAAATATAAAAAAATAACTTTGTTTTAATTATTAGTCTTATAGTTATTTTGCTTACGTAGTGATTAATTAATAACACCGTGTTCTCATTCTCGGTTCCGGGCGAAGAATAATATTCGGGTTCAAACTACCCGGTTTTATAATTTTCGGACATAGCCCATAATAATCCGAGCCCACCGCACGTGGGGGACACACATGGGGGACACGGACGGAACACGAGGAAGACCCATCACTATTGGGTACCCAACCCCACTTGAGAGACCCATCATTTTGGTCTTGGAATACTTGAAATACAATAGGATATAGGGGACACACATGGGAGACAATTTAAAAAGAGGAGAAGGCATGAGATTTGGGGGGGGGGGATTAATTTTAAAAACAAAAAAATCAAAAGGCAAAAGAAAAGGAAAAAAGAGATAAAGACGGGAGGGGGGGTCTTCTGGGTGATTTAAAAAGAAAACGAAACAGGGGGTTAGAGGGGGAGCTCATTGGTTAGAGGAAAAAAACGTGAGAGGGCTTCTTCATGAACAAACTGAAGAAGACGGACGAGGAGGTGATTTTCTTCGACGAAAAGAAAACTGAAAAACGAGAGAGAACAAAAAAAAAACCCTGCTTCACCTTGCTGTCACGCCTCACGACCACCCTCACCTTCCCGTCCAGCAACCTCACCCCGTCGTCACTCCAACAGCAACGACCAACTCCCTCACATTGTTAACCCAGCGAACAACAACTAAACAAACCAGTAGCGTCGACCAGTCCACCCGTTCTCCTTCAGGCGAGCAGCAGCCATACTCTTCGACGTCCCAAACGACCACTGTTGCATCACTGCTGCCCGTCGCACGACCCCTTAGAGCTACTGCCTCTCCCTCACGCTATTGATGCAATAGCTCATTACTACTTCATCTCCGAACAGTGACAACCAAAACAGTCCCGAAACACCTTCAAATCAGTAAAACCAGCCTCTCGTCGTCACCTTCACCTCCATTTCCGTTGACCATCGACCATGGTTGTTTCTTCTACTCGTCGTCAATGAAGCCACCGTCGTTAACCACGAACAGCAGCAACGAATCACCCACAGTTCGCTGTTGTTTGCTGTCCATTGAAGTCCAGTGAGTTCCGTTTGAGGTTGCCGTTTAAGGTCTACGGTCAAGAGTTCGTGTTCAGCTACAACATCGCTTTCATCTTGTAAACCCGTCGGAAGACATTTATATATGTTGAAAGGTGTCAAATGTGATTTTCAGGTCAGTACATTTCTTTGTGTTTTTGTTAGTATAGAAACGGATGTTTTGCTAATTTTCTGTTTTATCTCTTCCATGTCTTTTGATTTATTATTTTATTTTTTGTTTATTTGCATCCTATTGATGAAGTTCTGTTAAGTGTTTTATAAATTAGTTTGGCGTTGGTTTATTCACTTAGTGTTACGCTAGTATAATTTATTTTGCTCATATCATGATAATCTCCTTGAGGCGTTGACATGTTTATCGGTATGAGTGTCTTCAAAAGGGGTAATATAATTTATGGAAAAATGCAAGGTCTGCAATAATCCCAAGTTTTGAAAGAATAATGAAGATCGTAATTACTTTGGGTTAATTAACTGTTAAATAATAAATGAGACAAACCTCGCCAAATAACACACAAATTGCGGGGGTCTCAATAGATGGTTATTTTAAACGCTTAGATTTCGGGACGGGACTGTTTAGCAAATTTCATGGCCTTCCCTAAAATAATAATGCGTTGGTTGCTTTAGATGCGCCTTTAATAATTTACTTTCCTAAACTCGGGTGCACATTTATGTGACCCAAATCTAAATCTCAACGAAGTCGAAATGTGTTGACAACCACGGGTGCACTGGTGCGACGTGGTTCGAGATACATTTTCACAATGTTGCAATTCTTTGTTAAAATAATAATAACAATAATTCTTATAATAATACTAATAATCAAAAGCGGTTAAAAGTTAAAATTTGCACAAAGGTTAAAACACATTATAAAATCAGATAAAGAGGCCAAATACGATGATTGAGCGACCGTGCTAGAACCACGGAACCCGGGAATGCCTAACACCTTCTCCTGGGTTAACAGAATTCCTTATCCGGATTTCCGGTTCGCGGACTGTAATACAGAGTCATAAATTTCCTCGGTTCGGGATTAAACCGGTGACTTGGGACACCATTATTTTCCCAAGTGGCGACTCCTGAATTAAACAAATAAATCCCGTTTCGATTGTCCTTTAATTGGAAAAACTCCTCGTGCCCTCGCGGGTGCGCCAAAAGGAGGTGTGACAGCTCTGGCGACTCTGCTGGGGACGATACCACTGAACTTCGGTTCGGGGTCTAAGAATTCGAGCTCAGTTAAATTGTTGTTTTGTCTATATCTGATTTTATTACATGTTTAATTAATGAACCACTGGATCAGGGTTTTAGAACTCGAGCTTTGAATAATTGTTGTATTTGGTTTATTATTATCTTGGGTTTAAATGTGCAAAATGATATTTTTATCGCTTTGATATTTTTTTGAACTGTATATATATAAACCGTGCCGAAACCCTTCTCTTCTCACCTATGGGGATGTGCTTACCGGTTGAGACTCCCTATTCTGGTAGTGTCTTACCCAAAAAATAAAGAGGCTCGGAAAGTTTCTAAGCCGGTTGGCCTTTTGGTTCCCAGAAAGGAGCTCCTTCCTCAGCCCGAGTTGTCCGCTTGGGTACACAGTCTAGATCACATACCGAGGTTCTGAGCTTAGAATAACATGACTTCATGCCGGATCCCTAGTAGGAAACGCTTATTTTCATCACGTTGCATTTGACTTAGGGGACTCAACACAGGGGTTGGGTCCGTCTAGGACAGGTGACCCGATAATCAAAGACCGAGCATATTATATGTTGCATTTATTTATCATGTATTATTATGATGATTGGTTAAATTCCTGAAAAAAACAAAAAAAAAATAGAATTTTGGAATAGAAAAATATCAAAAATATTGACGAAATGTTGTCGAAAAATTTGAAAATTTGAAAAATAGAAAGAGCAATTTTGTTGAAATAATTGGTCATAAAATAATCTGACCGAACTACGCAAGTTTGATTCTCGCCATTAGGTGGGATACGTAGGCAACCCTCATCGGGTCCAACCACCCCTTTTAAAAATCAAAAAAAAATGTGTGTTTAATTTTGTCAATAAAATCAAAGTGATGCCGTTTTTGCAAATAGCCGAATGTTCCGAAAGGACGCCGGAAGGCTGTTTTTGCAAAAATAGCCATTTTGAATTTTTATAAATAATTTTTGGGCACAACCTTGAAATATTCCCTCGCGGAAATGTTGAAAGGTCGTAGCCGCAAAATCAAGTTTGGGTTACCACCCCTTTTAAAAAATCAAAAAAAAAAAAAATGTCGAAATTTTAGTTTTCAATAAAATCAAAGTGATGCTGTTTTTGAAAATAGCCGAATGTTCCGAAAGGACACCGGAAGGCTGTTTTTTGCAAAAATAGCCACTTTGAATCATTTTTAATAATTTGCGAGCACGACCTTGAAATATTCCTTGTGGAAATGTTGCAAGGCCATAGCCGCAAAATCAAGTCCGGTTCACACCCCTTTTGCAAAAACAACCAAAAAGTATCAAATTTTTGATTTTGTTATAAATAAGTCGGGTGATGTTATTCTTGCTCAAAATATGCCGAATGTCCCTCAAAGGACACCGGAAGGCCGTTTTTGCAAGAATAGCCACTTTGAGTCATCGTAAATAATTTTGGACACAGCCTTGAAATATTCCCTCGCGGAAATGTTGAAAGGCTGTATCCGCAAAAATTAAGTTTGAGTCATCACTCAACTTTTCAAAAATATCCATTTTATCAAATAAGCCATTACATGGCCGGAATTTTGCTGAAATAGCCATATTTTTGCATTTTTAACTTCCTCAGTCTTGTGTTGGCCTGTGTCGGTGCTGAACGATGCCCCATAGGCCCCAAGATAAAAATTTTGAATTTGCATCTTCTTAAATAAAATTTTGCAAAAAGAGCCACTTTGCCTAAATAAGCCATTACATGGCCAATTTATGAAAAATAGTCTTGTGTTGGTTTATGGTGATGCCGAACGATGCCCCATGAGCCACAAGATAAAAAAAAATTCAAGTTTATCTTTCTTAAATAAATTTTGCAAAAATAGTCATTTTGTCAAATAAGCCATTATGTGGCCAATTTTGTAAAAATAGTCACAATTGACATAAAAAATTTCTCAATCTTTTGTTGGCCTATGGCGATGCCGAACGATGCCCCATGAGCCCCAGGATGAGAAAATTTTCAAGTTTATCTTTCTTAAATAAATTTTGCAAAAATAGTCATTTTGTCAAATAAGCCATTATGTGTCCAATTTTGTAGAAATAGTCATAATTGACACCAAAAATATTCTTATTTTTGTAGAAATCTCTGGCACAATGTTGAAAGTTTTTCGTCAGAGTTTGTAGTTGGAGTCGGCTTCCATAATTTTCCTTTTTTTTAAAAAAAAATCAAATAAACATCTCTTTATTTCTTGCATTAATTTGCAAGAACTACGCTCGGTCCGATTCATGCGGGGTCATGATACGTAGGCAATCTCCATAAGATTCGACCACAACTGTATATGTATATGTATATATATAATATAAAATAAAAAATAAATAAATAAATAAATAAATTGATAAGGACTGTCCGAGTCCATTCTAACATGTTTTGTCTTGAATTGTAAAGTAAGTAGAAGGTGGTTGGTTTGTGACAAACGGACAACGCAAGATCCCCGAAAGATGGTACAGGAGGAAATAACCCAAAGATTGAAAAGCTTAGAACAGCGGTTGGAAAACACGCACGGGTTGGCGGGTCAAAAGAGTGTGGCTTTCAAAGATCTATGCTTGTTTCCCGATGTCCACTTGCCACCTGGTTTCAAGATTCCCAAATTTGAAAAGTACGATGGACATGGACACCCAATAGCCCACTTGAAAAGGTATTGCAATCAACTAAGGAGTCCGGGAAGAAATGAAGAATTGTTAATAGCTTACTTTGGGGAAAGCCTTACAGGAGTAGCCTCTCAATGGTTTTGGGATCAAGATGCATCTCGCTGGCACGTCTGGAACGACATGGCACAGGCCTTTGTCAAACAATTCCAATACAACATTGACATTGCCCCAGACCGCATTTTCCTTTCAAATCTGAAGAAGAAATCAAGTGAAAGTTTCAGGGAATATGCCCTTAAATGGAGAGAGCAAGCGGCTCGTGCTTAGCCACCCATGGATGACCATGAGTTAATCACTGTCTTCCTTCAGGCTCAAGAGCCGGATTATTTTCAGAACATGATGTCCGCGGTTGGTCAATCCTTCTTGGATGTAGTCAAAATGGGAGAAATGGTAGAGAACGGTCTTAAGACAGGCAGAATTATAAGTCAAGCGGCTCTCAAGGCTGCAGCTCAGGCTGTCCAATTTGAATCTAGTGACATGAATGAGAGGGATGAAGAAGTCATGATGATATCAGGGTCAAGAAAAGGTTCCAGAAGAGTACCTCGACGGTATGCGATGTCTCGACAAGTTTTCCATAATTCCCCTGAGCATTACTATCCACCTCCGAACCCACCATACCCAGTTGATCCACCCCGGTATGTTATTCAGCCATCAAATCATCCAAGAAAGCGAGCACGAGCATCACAAAATCTCTATCAGCCTCTGCAAAATTTCCAAATACCTTATAACCCACTTCCAAACCAAAGGCATAGAAAGGAACCGAAGTTGAAGGATAATTTCACACCAATAGGAGTTTCCTATGAAAGCTTATTTGAGAAGTTAAAGCAACAGGACATGATTGCACCCATCCCTCCAAATCATGTGGACCCACGTGCAAGGAGCTTTGACCCATCTAAAAGGTGTGAATACCATTCCCATGCCCGGGGGCACAACATGGAAAGTTGTCGGGATTTGAAAAGGGAAATAGAAAGGATGATCCAAGAAAGATTGATTGTGATTCATAATAGTGACACCCGGAATATCGCGCTGAATCCGTTACCTGCACCCGATGATACACACTTTCTGGCGGTGATGCCCGGTGACACGGAATATGAGAGTCCACTCGGGAATTTGCCGATTGAAATGAGAGAAGGCCATAGTGGTTCTGATAATCAAATTCGTGGCTAAATGTCAGGCTTATCAATTGGAGAGTCATTTGTGGTGGCTTATTTTTGTTGTCATTTCTATTTGTCCAAGTTATTTCAGAATGGTAATCCGAATGTCGTTTTGTGGCTCAAACCTTTTATCCTTGTATTTTTCTTTTGATCATAGTGTCTCATCTAAAGGGGTCTAGGTTCGTTCTAAGGGTTGTAACCCCAGTTTTGTTTTTCGGTTGTTCGAGTCGTTGTTTTATCGATTAATGCAATGACCTATTTTATATTATTTCTAGACATTTTCTGTTATTTAGTCCTCTCCTTCCTATAGTTCTTTTTCTGCTAGCTCTAGTGACATGACGTGCGCGCATAGTTCTGGCTTGATCTTAAAAGTTAATCACAAAACCATTGGGAGGTGATCGAGATATTTTGAAATAAGAACGGTTTGAGATTATTCGAAACCCGAGTCATGAGAAACTGGGGCAAGTAAAAGAAAACCATTAAAGGCAAGCTGCCAAAGTTGACATGGGGTCGTTCATAATAATGAAAATGAGAGTGTTGCCCAACAGTGCTTTAAAGATATGACGAATATTAATTGTGTTTACACTTGGCATGTTTTGAAGATTGGAATGACGAAGGCATTTTGTTCTGCTATCCAAACACTTTATCCATCGTCAACCCTTTGAGCCTTATTTTACGTTCTTTCATACCCCTCCTTCGGAATTAGTTGCAAAGACTAGAAACACAAGTTTGAAAGGCGAGAGAAGAAAGGGATAAAGAAAAAGTAAAGAAAAAGAAAACAACAAAAAGAGATAAAGAAAAGAAAAAGAAAAATGTGTGAAAAAAAAAGAAACTTGAAAAAGAGGAATTGGGAACTACGTTTGACCCGATTCCTCAAAGAGGATACGTAGGCGCTTCACAGCTCGGTCATAGTGTAAATAAAAATAAAAATCCCCAAGCTAGAAACCGGGGCAACAAAAGTTGTGTTTATAAAGGAAGATGTAGACTCCGAAGGTTGTAATTTTGAACCCATTTTGTTTTGTTTCGAGCCTTTAATACCATTTCTTTCTAGCCTTATCCAAATCCACATTACGGTCCAAAGAAAGACCTTTTGACCAATCTTCGAAAGAGGCTGAGTTAGGCAAGCGAGAGAAGTTTCATCGGGACATAACACTCTGATTCCCAGCAGAAAGACCCCGATCTCCAGCGGAAAATAGGAGAGCCTTAGCAGTAACACCACCAATCCCCAGCGGAAAAGTCACCCAAACGAGAGAGTCTTAGCGGTGAAAACCTTCACAGGCACCATAAGGCGATGAAAGCCGAGAGAAAAACCGAAATGAGAGAGGCCTGGATAGTGAAAACCCCTCGGGCACTACAAGTCGAATGAAGGTTGGAAATGAGATAGGAAAGCCCCAGGAGAAGATTACAAAAGGCGGCTTAACGACGGAGGATAGGCTATATGTGCATGTCATGTCCATTAGAGTTGGTATCCACATTTGATAGGGTTATTTTATAATTTTTCTTTTTAGAGAGTCATCCTTGTTTTTGTCTTTTATTCCTGTTTCCTTTTATCTTTCTCCTTTCATAAAGAATTCCCCAATAGAGTCCGTTTGTAAGAAATGACTTCAAAATTTTCCATCAACTTTCCAATTATGCAAGACGGAATTTGATTGGTACACCCAAGTGGTATAAGTGAGGAGGGATTAAGCGCAAAGCCAGTGTCCAGAAGGATATTCCCCAGCAATAGGAAATCGACAAAAGGGTGGATCGGTGTGAAAAAGGGTATCTCAATGAAGGTTAATGACCTCGAGGCCCAGGCCAATGAGACTCAAAGGTCGGGAAATGCCCATTCCTTAGATATGCCGCCAAAGAAGGGGAGATATCCCCAGCAGAAAGGTATTTTCAGTGACAAGGGTGAACAAAGAAAATGGCACCAGTAAAACACGCAAGGTCTTCACGAAGGGTCACTATTATAGGAATTCGGGTGGTCAGTGGAAAACCACGTGGAAAGGTTCGCGAATAAAGAGTCGTCCAGGAAGGCGGGGAAGCAAGAAAGGAGAAAACGATCCCCAGCATGAATATCATCAAATGATAACATCCCCGGCAGGGTCCGACAATGAAACGCAGAGCAGGGAAAGAAGAGGAGAACCATCCCCAGAAGGAGCACCACAACCAGCCACCACATTTTAAAACTAACCAATTTTTCTTTGATTTGAAACAGGAAGAAGAGGGGTTGTTGGCAGAAAAGCATCCCACGAAGAAGATTCTCAAACTGGGGGAGAAAATTTTCTCCCGTTGCGAAAATTTTCTCGAAACCAAATACCCGGTTGGGGAAAGAAGCCGGATAACGCGAGGAAATGATCTTTGAACCCGGTTATCCCCAGCAGCTTTGAAAGAAAGAAAACAACAAGCTGTGATAGAGGAAATTATACCCCCAGCAGACAGGACAAAACGAGGAAGCTTACGTTCAGAAAGGCAAGAGGCCGGTACCACCCCCAGCAGTTCTCAGAAAAATGAAACACTGATTTCGAGATTGCCCCGGCAGCATTATATCCTACAATTTTTTCAAGGGAGCGAAGCACGAGCCCCAAAGGAGTTTTGGAAAGAGGAAGAAGGAAAAGGGACCCCCAGACAGGGTAATCCCCAGCTGATGACATTTCAATCCCCGGCGATTTCGGGAGATAGGTTTTGAAGGAAGTAGAAAAGGAGGAAATAAAGAAGATTTCCCCAGCAGCATTATCCCCAGCAGGTAAGTAATCAATTCAAAGATGTCCCCCAGCAGTCAAGAGAAAATAACATGACCCAGGAGGAAAGCAATTCCGAAACAAGGTAATTCAGAAGAAAGGATGGCCCAAGAGACGATGCAGGAAGAAGAAAATGGTACAAGAAACAAAGGAAGGCGATAAGGATGGGATGAAATTAGTGAGTCGTAGTTGAAGTCAGGGAGCCCGCCTGAAGAATGGAGTGGCGATTTTATTTTGAAGTTGTAGTTGAAGTCAGGGAGCCCGCCTGAAGAATGGAGTGGCGATTTATTTTAAAGTTGTAGTTGAAGTCAGGGAGCCCGCCTGAAGAATGGAGTGGCGATTTATTTTGAAGTTGTAGTTGAAGTCCTGAAGAATGGAGTGGCGATTTAGTTTTGAAGTTATAGTTGAAGTCAGGGAGCCCGCCTGAAGAATGGAGTGGCGATTTAGTTTTTGAAGTTATAGTTGAAGTCAGGGAGCCCGCCTGGAAAATGGAGTGGCGATTTAGTCTTGAGTTGTAGTTGAAGTCAGGGAGCCCGCCTGGAGAATGGAGTGGCGATTTAGTTTTGAAGTTATAGTTAAAGATAATTTAATAGGAAGTGAAAAACAACAATTAGAGGTTTTAGATGAAAGCAACAAGAAGAAGGAAGCAACAATTGGAAGGTTTCAAGTAAGGCATCAATTTAGACCTAGTCTGAGGAATTATCTCCTAGCGTCAAAATCTTAGTCCGATGAATCTTTCTCCTAAGATATCAAAATCTCAGTCCGATGAATCTTTCTCCTGAGATCACAACAATTTAGACCTAGTCGGAGGAATTATCTCCTAGCGTCAAAATCTTAGTCTGATGAATCTTTCTCCTAAGATATCAATGATTTAGACCTAGTCTGAGGAATTATCTCCTAGCGTCAAAATCTTAGTCTGATGAATCTTTCTCCTAAGATATCAAAATCTTAGTCGGATGAATTTTTCTCCTGAGATGGTAATCATTCGATCTATACATTTCAAGTTTTGGTAATCAGGTGCCCACTTGAAGAATGGAATGACGATTTATGATTAGAGTTTGTCGTTGAAGTCAGAAGCCTGCCGGAAAAGCAGAACGGCGTCTCAGTTTCTAAGATTTGATAAGGATAGTGAACAATTGAAAAGTGACAGAGTGTAACGGAAATCCCTAGCATGAATCAGAAGGAAGGCAACAAGGATCAGAAAAGTTAGATTTAGACTTCGAATGAGAATAGCTCGAAGATCACAAGTAAGGGAATTCGCTTTGGAGTGCAATGCAAGATAGCAACAAAAGAAGTATGCGATCAGAATACGAGTCAACAGTCCGAGATGATCAACAGAAGTCAGTCACAATGAAAAAAGGCAAAGAGTTAATCCAAGTGTAGAAGTTGATGAAAGATGTGGTGTGCTCAAGACATGGCCGAGGTCACAAGCACTGCATACCTGGTCTTGATCCGAAAAGCAGCACCTACAACTAGCAAGTATCAAGGTTCAAATTTAGAGTCCGCATGAAGCACCAACCAATACTCAAGATCAAGCTTCGGAAGACTTATAGATATGAATTTTGTAACTAGTAGCTGATAGGCTTAGTTAGTCTTTCTCATGTTTTGATTTTTGATGTAATAGCAGGACCACGGACCGGAACTTCGATGGGACGGAACCTCGACGGAACGACACCTCGACTGGCTCTCCACCTCGGTTACTCCATTTCCTCACTCACTTCTGAACTACACGTGGCCTGATTCCTTTATAGCCAAGGATATGTAGGCAGCTCAGATACAAGGGCTCGGTCACATTCCTCTTCTTTTAGTTTAGTCCCTCCGAATAAGGGTCAGGTCAAAAACACTTGTCTAGTCGTTCTTTGTCTGAAAACTCTTTGTGTTTTCAGTCAAAGAGGGGCAGCTGTAAACACGTGATTTTTGACCCTCCCCGAGATTTTTTTATATTTTTAGCATAAAATATTTAGTTTAGGCATAATATAGCTATTTTAGCTAATTTTGACTCTTTTACTTTATTTCTACCTTAAGATAAAAAATAACAAAAAATATAGTTTTATTAATGTTTCGTAATCATTTTTAAATTTGAAAAATACAAAAATAGTACTTTATATTTTACCTTTTTATTAAAAACGAAAATTACAAAAATAATTTTTATTAATATTTTGTAGTCATTTTAAACTTAAAAAAAAAATATAAAAAAAATAGTTCTTTATATCTTTATTTTTATATAAAAAACAAGAATTATAAAACAAAAAATAATATAATTAGTATTTTGTGGTAACTTTAATCTTGAAAAATATAAAAAAATAACTTTGTTTTAATTATTAGTCTTATAGTTATTTTGCTTACGTAGTGATTAATTAATAACACCGTGTTCTCATTCTCGGTTCCGGGCGAAGAATAATATTCGGGTTCAAACTACCCGGTTTTATAATTTTCGGACATAGCCCATAATAATCCGAGCCCACCGCACGTGGGGGACACACATGGGGGACACGGACGGAACACGAGGAAGACCCATCACTATTGGGTACCCAACCCCACTTGAGAGACCCATCATTTTGGTCTTGGAATACTTGAAATACAATAGGATATAGGGGACACACATGGGAGACAATTTAAAAAGAGGAGAAGGCATGAAAGGGGGGGGGCTGATTTTAAAAACAAAAAAATCAAAAGGCAAAAGAAAAGGAAAAAAGAGATAAAGACGGGAGGGGGGGTCTTCTGGGTGATTTAAAAAGAAAACGAAACAGGGGGTTAGAGGGGGAGCTCATTGGTTAGAGGAAAAAAACGTGAGAGGGCTTCTTCATGAACAAACTGAAGAAGACGGACGAGGAGGTGATTTTCTTCGACGAAAAGAAAACTGAAAAACGAGAGAGAACAAAAAAAAAACCCTGCTTCACCTTGCTGTCACGCCTCACGACCACCCTCACCTTCCCGTCCAGCAACCTCACCCCGTCGTCACTCCAACAGCAACGACCAACTCCCTCACATTGTTAACCCAGCGAACAACAACTAAACAAACCAGTAGCGTCGACCAGTCCACCCGTTCTCCTTCAGGCGAGCAGCAGCCATACTCTTCGACGTCCCAAACGACCACTGTTGCATCACTGCTGCCCGTCGCACGACCCCTTAGAGCTACTGCCTCTCCCTCACGCTATTGATGCAATAGCTCATTACTACTTCATCTCCGAACAGTGACAACCAAAACAGTCCCGAAACACCTTCAAATCAGTAAAACCAGCCTCTCGTCGTCACCTTCACCTCCATTTCCGTTGACCATCGACCATGGTTGTTTCTTCTACTCGTCGTCAATGAAGCCACCGTCGTTAACCACGAACAGCAGCAACGAATCACCCACAGTTCGCTGTTGTTTGCTGTCCATTGAAGTCCAGTGAGTTCCGTTTGAGGTTGCCGTTTAAGGTCTACGGTCAAGAGTTCGTGTTCAGCTACAACATCGCTTTCATCTTGTAAACCCGTCGGAAGACATTTATATATGTTGAAAGGTGTCAAATGTGATTTTCAGGTCAGTACATTTCTTTGTGTTTTTGTTAGTATAGAAACGGATGTTTTGCTAATTTTCTGTTTTATCTCTTCCATGTCTTTTGATTTATTATTTTATTTTTTGTTTATTTGCATCCTATTGATGAAGTTCTGTTAAGTGTTTTATAAATTAGTTTGGCGTTGGTTTATTCACTTAGTGTTACGCTAGTATAATTTATTTTGCTCATATCATGATAATCTCCTTGAGGCGTTGACATGTTTATCGGTATGAGTGTCTTCAAAAGGGGTAATATAATTTATGGAAAAATGCAAGGTCTGCAATAATCCCAAGTTTTGAAAGAATAATGAAGATCGTAATTACTTTGGGTTAATTAACTGTTAAATAATAAATGAGACAAACCTCGCCAAATAACACACAAATTGCGGGGGTCTCAATAGATGGTTATTTTAAACGCTTAGATTTCGGGACGGACTGTTTAGCAAATTTCATGGCCTTCCCTAAAATAATAATGCGTTGGTTGCTTTAGATGCGCCTTTAATAATTTACTTTCCTAAACTCGGGTGCACATTTATGTGACCCAAATCTAAATCTCAACGAAGTCGAAATGTGTTGACAACCACGGGTGCACTGGTGCGACGTGGTTCGAGATACATTTTCACAATGTTGCAATTCTTTGTTAAAATAATAATAACAATAATTCTTATAATAATACTAATAATCAAAAGCGGTTAAAAGTTAAAATTTGCACAAAGGTTAAAACACATTATAAAATCAGATAAAGAGGCCAAATACGATGATTGAGCGACCGTGCTAGAACCACGGAACCCGGGAATGCCTAACACCTTCTCCTGGGTTAACAGAATTCCTTATCCGGATTTCCGGTTCGCGGACTGTAATACAGAGTCATAAATTTCCTCGGTTCGGTGATGGAAATTTTTGTTCTCCTGGCCATGGGTTCTTGTGGAGCATCGATACCTCTGAAAGTCATGTGGATGACATGTTGTGGCTTGCTTCTTCACTCTTCTTTATCGCCTCTCTTTATCAGAACTAATTTTTGGCTTGATCATTAAGAAATTCTCAAAGGTTACCTTTGTTGAGTAGTCGGGATATTTTTTCCTGGAGTTGTCCGCAATCCTCGGCCGTGTGACCACATATGTTGTGAAATTCACATACTAAGTTATGGTTCCTTTGCGAAGGATCTGATTATACCGGCCTTGGCAACCTGGTGTCTCTGATTTTACCGATGGCGAATATGATGTCAAAAATGTCGATGTTAAAGTTCTATTCCAATAAGCAGGGTGCCTCCATCGGCCCTGTGTGCCTATCAAATCCAGCTCTGCTAACAAGTCCCTGAAGGTTCTGACCTCGATCCATCCTTCAATCATTGTAGAGTATATTGCGTCTCGGGGTGTTTCTTCAATCTTTAGTGTATAGTTGGTATCTTTCTTTGTTTAGCTTTGGCTCCTTTATTGGAAGCCTGTTAGGATATACCGAACCCGAGGGAGCTCCTAATTGGTCATCTTCAACCATGATCTTTGATTGGTACTATCACGCCCCAAATCGAGTGACTTGACCGGTGCCCGACTGGGTAGCCCCAGTCAAGCAGACTTGGGTGCCCTTCCTATCCCACGCGTACCCCGTATTTTCATTGTCCATTCATCCAAGGAAATGGTCATTTATAATTAAAACATCAATTTTTGAAAAGCGAACATAGTCACTTAATGAGGTTTACAACTTTCATCGCCCAATAAGAATACATATTTAGATAAGTTCACAACCTACATTTACTGTCTACGGAGCCTCTAAACATGAAAAGGGATGATATAGTACTTGCCGATAACAAGGATATGGCTATACCTTATACAAATATCAAACGAGATCTAAAACAGAAGCGGCGTGAGCCACGTAGGGCCCCAAAAGGAAAGGGGCTCACCAATTCACCTGACAGGGAATGATGAGGAGCTACAGTCGGTGGACTTGAGTACCTGCTATGGGTCCACCTACAATCAATGTAGCGCCCCCAGCAAAAGGGACATCAGTACAATTGAATTGTACTGGTATGTATGAACAAACTTGCTCCAAGTAAACTAAAGCCATAAGCAAGCAAGCAGATGTGATAAAACGATAGGAAACAATTAAGCCAACAACTATACAATCTATTCTCCATAAACTAGTATGTAATTGTAATAGAAATAACAATCAAATCCACAAAGAGAAAAAAATCAAACCAAACAAGTTTACAATCTCTCCTGTTTCCCCTTCCACATTTCCACATCAATAGTTTCACAATTGGTACATAATTTCATTTCAATGGCGATTTTGATCGCTTTCCAACCTTATTACCTCGTCCACCCTTATTACCTCGGCCACCCTTATCACCACAACCCACACATTATTACATTGTGTTGTGGCATGCAACTCGATTCCATCGAACAATGACAATTCACAAACAACACAACAACAACAATAATTCACAATGAACAACAACAATAGTTTTCAAGGGGCAACAATAATGATTCTCAAGGAGCAACAACAACAATTTACCTGAGCTTACATCGCTATCATTACCATTTCCATCGTGTTCTACAACTCATATGCATTGTTAGGCCACAACAGTAATTTCCCACAACAAACCATTTATGTTACTATCATAGTGATTCTGTTTACATAAATTTCCATTTCCTTCCATTATTTTTTTTTACAGTTCTTACCACATTGCACATTCACAATCACAAACTCGGTTTAGTTCCAATTACTTACATCAATGTATCAAAGGCATAATCACAATCCCTCAACCATACAAATCACAAGAATTTCGCAAACAATGCACATAGAAATCACATACCAAGCACTCAAACACCCAAACAAGGTGATTTTACAAGGTTCAAATTAAGCCATACATACCTGGAGTCGAATTCCTTTTATTTTATCTTCTACTTTGAATTCACCCAACAATCTAGCAACGTCAATCTAGGTCACAAGTTAACACATATATCTTAGAATTGAAGTTTATAATTTCTACCCAATTTATCTAGGTTTGCCAACTTCTCTTTTGCAAACTTTTACTTCTACCGAACTCCTGTTACTAGCTTTTAGGTGTAAAGAACATGCATGTGTGTTTTGACTTCCATTTTCAAGAATTAATGCATAAAAATCTCCTTTTTTATTAAAATCATAAAATCAAGGAAAAAAGGTTGGGGATTTTACCTGCACGAAAGGGGGATGAAGATAATACCCAAACATTTTCAGGCCTAGGTGACTTTAGAAAATCAAATTGAGGAAGATCAACTTTCTCTCTCAAGAACCCTCTCCCCCTCTATCTTATTTTGTTCAGAAAATGTATAAAATAAGGGGTTGGGTGTTTTATTACAAAGTGGGTCGGGTTTTAAAATTAGAAACTAGAGCCTCCAGTCAACTATGCGGTCACATCTGCAATCGCAGAGTAAATGTGCAGTATGCATATTGGACCGCAGAATTGATCCCCAAAAACTAAATGTTCTGACTCGATTTGAGACAAGAATGGGGTCAGCATTCATGTTCTGCGGCCGAAAAGTGCACCGCAGAACTGAACCTCACGCAAGTCAAAGCAAAATATGTGGTCCACATTTCGATTATGTGACCGCATTTCGACCGCATTACTGACTTCAATTTTAACAAACATTTTACCTCACTCTGTGCGGTCCACATTTCGACTATGCGATCGCATTCTGGACCGCATTTCTTGCATTTTTCTAGAAACTTGATTCTTTTGATTTTTTTAAGCTTAGATCACTACCAAGGGTCCGAACTGCGGCTCACAAGCTCGCTGCGAAAAATTCTATACATTCCTAAAACATATTCAGACCTTAGCACTATGAGCTACTAGGTTTTAAATGCAAAATTTTATGGGGCCTTACAGGTACTAGTTCTGGACATCCGACCAGGTGGCAGGGTATTTGAATAAGTTTTGCTTCAGCTATTTCAAAGCTACGGAGCTTCGTTCCTTCTAACACTGAGTGAAGGCTTGCACTGCCAGTCATTGGAGACTGGCGGCAGTTCCATTCATTCCATTTGAAAGCGAGATACGAACTCTCGCAGCATCTTGTTCTCCTTTTGCATGATTTTGAGAATGTTGGATTTCCTTGTACCTACCTTGATAGCACCATCATTTACCTTTATGAAAGAATCTACCAGCATGGCAAATGAATCCATAGAGTTAGGGGATAGGTTGTGATACAACATCATTGCCCTTTTTGAAAGCGTCTTCTCCAAACTTTTTTTAGTAGGACGAATTCGATCTCGTCGTCCTTTAGGTCGTTGCCCTTTGCAACATAAGTGTAAGTAGTGACATGCTCGTTGGGGTCTGAGGTTGCGTTGTACTTCCAGAGAGAACAATTTTTGGATGAACTTTTTCGAATCTACACCCCTCAGGATCTGGGGTGTGATCGGGATTTGATCAAAACTAGAATTGTAGTTCTTCACCTTCTTGTCGTTGGCTTCTATCTTTTTCTCACCCGACTCGATCCTCCTTGTGAGGTCCTCAAGCATATTTACAATGGCATGGTCGACTGCCTATCTGTTATTGCTTGATCTTTGTGGTGACTGCTCAGCTTGGGGAGCTGTTTTCGGTGCTACTTAAGAGTTTTTGGTGGCTTTGCAGCTGAGCAATTTCCACCTGTTATGCTAGTATCATCTTGAAAATGACGTAAAGGCTAACCCATTGCTCTTCTTGAGCCGTGGTTTTTTGAGCTTCTTGTTGATCTCCTTGATGTATGCTCCTGTTGGTGTGGGAAATTATTTTGACCTGTTGAGCATCGCGTTAGATCGCATCTACGAGAATTGGTTCTTGCGCATCCTCAAGGTTTCATGGTAGTACACTAACACCCGGAACAACTACACCATTTTCTCCATGGTCCTCAAGATGTTTTCGTGTGCATTTACTAAGTCAGACATTTTGACCTGAAATCAAAAGATCTTAAACAAGAAAAAATGTGAAAGATAACTTGCGTTATGTAGTAAACCAGCAAGAAAATAATCACTATTATTTTTAGCCCTACGTTGGATGTCAAACTATTTTCCTTAAAAATGGTAATAACAATTAGATTTGATTTTGTAGTTCTAAAAATATGTGATATATTTATATGCTAGTTTTTAGGAAATAGATGCTAAGTTAAGGATTATAAAATAGAATAAGAGCTTGTAGATAGCTTGATAACCAAACCATATAGTTAGAAACCGGGGCCTTGAGCCAGCGCATGCGGGGCCTCGAGGTTGAGTTAGATGCCCGACTACCAGCAGTCGATGAAGAACTAATAGTTACGAGAGCTGTGATTGCTGCGTTTTATGACCAATAATGATAAATAAATGAAGAACAATTAATATAACACAATGAACATAAGCAATAAATGTAAATAAGGAAACCAGGAGAATGTGTTCAAGCTAGAGAGTAGAGAATGTTCTTGTATTAAATGTAGTGTGTTGTATCTTGAGTATTGGATCTCTCCTACAAAATAACAAGGATCCCCTTTGTATATGGAGGTAAATCCCAACATAGTACATGAGTAATTATTACAAAGAAATATAGCTAGCACAACTACTTACTAGTATGGCACAGACTAGCATTTCCCTTGCAGGTTTTTGTCATGCCCCAAACCTGGGCCTGGATGTAACACGGCACTCGGTGCCTAACTACATGTAACCGAGAAAACCAACTGACTGGCTGAATCAACATGTGATATCATAACATACTGAATGCTGAAGATAAACTAACGCATGCTTGTCACACCTTATTTTCCTACACCGAAAGGGATATAGGGGAATTTTTCCAATTTAAGTGACAATCGAAATAGGATTATTTATATTAAATTAAAAGTTGCACTTGGTATAATTTATGGTGTCCCAAGTCACCGGTTTAAAATCCTGAATCGAGTAAGTTGGACACTTATTTATGGTATGCGAACATAGAATTCCAGATTAGGAATTATGTTAACCCGGGAGGAGGTGCTAGGAATTCCCGGGTTGTGTGGTTTTAGCACGGTTCCTTAAATCATACTTGGCTCAATTAGATTGTCTAATTACTCATTTTAGAACCTATGTGCATTTTCCTCTTTTTATTAAGAAATTATCTTGAAAAGCGGTCACGTGTATGTGTATCTATTTATTTGGCACGTCAAAAATCTTATCACACGAATGTATCCACAATTAATATCACTTTGTTATTATTAAGAAATTTTAGTCGAAGTTGCATGAACACATACCCTGATTTTGTTTTTAAAAACGCAATTATGTCATATGAACATGTACACAATCACGATGGTACATTAAATGTGCCTAAAGCAAGCTACAAACATTCACTGTTAAATATCTAAGTCATAATATTCGTGAGGGCTATGGGCGATCTAATTGTGGATGGAACACCTCAACTTATTTTTTTTAAAAAAAATTGGTTTGTAATTATAGCAAGCTAAAGATATTCAGTCTGAATGGAAAAACTTAATCGAATTTTGACATTACATAATTAAAATGAATGTTTGGTTGGGCATATGAAAAACTTTGACTATTAAAGGGGATTTGGGCTAAAAGTAGCCCATTGAGTGATCCACAGATAACAATCAATATCAGTTGGGCTCAAAGTCGAGTCCGATTTTCCTTAAATAACTCATATGTATTTAACCCTTCTTGTGTTACTTTGGGGAAAGTTTTAACCAAATTCTTTCCTTAAATATCTTTTTCCCATTCGAAATCAAAACCCTTAACTGAAGGGAAATCCTATGAGATTGATTACAAACTATTTTCTTACCTTTCTTACTTGCTTCTCTGTACTATAAAAGGGACTACCCTCCTGCACTTTTAAAAAAAAAAGACACATAAAGTTCAATACCTCGAACTTTTTACTTTCAACTTACACACTTATAATACTACTTTGAGTTCAATACTCTCTCAACACTTTGCTTTTCTGAGATCTTTTGGAACTGCTTGCTTACAAATTAGTTTTTCAAGACTACTTTTTTTTACATGTTTTTCCTGAAACTGGAATGTTTGATTTAATTTTTCTGCTTCACCCTTATGTGTTTGGTTTATAGTTTAAGCATTCTTGCTTACCTTTTCGTTCCATGTTTAGTGATTAAATTATGTATGTTCTTATTCGCATTTGTTTCTATTATGAATCCCTATCACTTATTCCCTTCTTTGTGTCTGAGTTAAAGTTTTGGCCTGGCAGTACCCAAATTACTGCACAGGTCTGAACTTGATCTTCAATGGATCCTAACTCCTAATATTTGGGCTAATAGGCTTGTCAGGGTTGTGCGAGCATTCTTGATTGCTAGGCATGACCACAAGCATGCCTTGGCTTCCTTAATTCCCCCTCTATTACACTTACACTTACTCTTAGACTCTAAGTTCCGCCCTCCTCCTATGAGCATTGCTTTGGGACCTTGAGTTCCCTCTGAACTTGGACATTTGAGGGCTGGCATTTCCACATTGCAATATAATCTAATTCTATATATTTTAGGATGTAAGCGTTTCTTGGAGCCCTTTGAGACTCTTGGAAACTTTGATATATCCCTAAGAGAAAGGATTTGGAAAAGTGATTGTGGAAGTTTCTTTATCTCATATTGTTAGACCTTGAATCTGAATTAGGCTGTTTGGTTGTAGATAGAACTTCTGATGTAATTTTTTGTGTTTCTTGATTGATTTGGGTCTGTAATAATTTATAATAACTATGGGGTTCTAGTGAAAAGGGAACAGTCTCTCATGTTATGCATATGGGGTAGATATCATGTTTTAGGTCTTTATTTCTCCAATCACAACAGTTCTCGTTTATGTATCAGCATGTAGAGATCCTGCCTATAAGTCATTTCATTATTGCATATAGAGATCCTGCCTATAGATTTTCATATAGAAATCATTACGCATTTAGAAACCATGTCCATAAGTTATGAATTACATATAGAAATCCTGCATATAAGATTGTTTCATTACTGCATTAGAAATCCTGCTTATAAAATTGTTTCATTACTGTATTAGAAACCATGCCTATAACTTTCTGCATATAGAAATCATGACTATAGTTTTGTTTCTGCACTTCTGCATATACCTCTGTCATTAGGCAAATAATGATAGGTTTAATACTCATCAACTTCATTCTAGATACCATGCCTATAGGACTCCTGCAATTACCTAATCGTCTTAAAACTAACATCGCTAAGAAATCATGTCTATAGGATGTAATCAATTGAATCAGCTTCGTCTATTTAATCTATGAGTTTAAAAATAGTAGCAAGATCATTTAAAATATGCAAAAATTTTGTTTATAAAACCAGTAATTTTCTTTAAAATCAGTACGCGATGCGCTTATGCTGAGTCGGTTAATCTATCTGCATAATGACTCTTTAAGATAGCCTTGTTCGAAGTCCACTGGTTTTCCTTGGAACCCAAACGACATTATCACATGTTTGCATTTATTTGGAGAACTAGATGCTACTTATGCCAATTATTGATAGTTAAATAGTCGAGTCCAGTGGGGGTAAGGGTCTAACACTTTGTTTTGCAGAAAATGAGGCACGAAGACCCCAAATTTCGCATGGTAACCAACATCCACCCAAAGTGTGATGACCCGACCCGTTGTCATGTGAGTTACCTCCCCGTTTCACCCTTATTGTGATGCTTCATGTTTTTATATCAGCGTTAGAGTTGATCTGGTGTAATTGAATTGGTTTTGGTAGAGTTGATCATGTGTAATTGAATTGGTTTTGGTTGAAAATAAGGCAAATAGCCTCTTAGAAGGGGTTTATTTTAGAAAAGACAACCTGAAATTGACTATGTGGTTAGAGGGCTCGGATGTGAATTCTAGTGGTTCGGTTAGCTTCGGGAGGTGAATTGTGACTTAGGGGAGCGATCAGAATTGAATTTGGAAGTCCAGTGTAGAAATAGGCTTGAATTGGCGAAATTGGAATTTTGGCGGAATCCGGTTGATAGGTGAGATTTTGATCCGGGGGTCGGAATGCAAATCCAACAGTTGCAGTAGCTTCGTTAGGTGATTTTGGATATGTCTGCAAAATTTTAGGTCATTCGGACATCATTTGGTCAGGTTTTTGATTGAATGTTGGTTTCGGAAGTTATAGTTGAAACTTAGGCTTGAATCCGCCTTGATTTGATGATTTTTGTGTTTAAGGATTTGTTTTTATGATGGGAACAAGTTTGTATCGTGTTTTAGAATGATTTTATATTTTTGGTTGAGGTCCCGGGGGCCTCGGGATAGTTTCGGATGGTTAATCGGGCAATTCGAAGTGTTATAGCAGGTCTGAGGTGTAGTGTTCTGTTGTTTCCGCATCTGCGGTGGATGAGCCGCTTAAGCGGTCCCGCAGATGTGGCTATGTGATCGTAGAAGCGGCCGTTGTGTCTTGAGGGAAATTCCGCAGAAGCGGACTTGGTTCCGCAGGAGCGGTTTCTGCAAAAGCAGATTCTGACCACAGAAGCGGTCTGGTAAATAATGGCTAAGTCCACAGAAGCGGACAATTATTCGCAAAAGCGAGCTCGCAGAAGCGGAGTTATAATCTCAGAAGCGATTTCGGAATATAAGTAAAAGACCGCAGAAGCAGTCCATTTTGCACAGAAGAGATACTGCATGTGCAGTCAGTGGACCGCGGAAGTGAAAATTCCCGAGGGTTTAATGAAGTCAGTGTTTTCGAATTTTAGAAGTGTAAAATCATTTGGGGCTTCGAACAAAAAGGGATTTTGGGTAATTTTTGAAGAGGGGTTCGTGGAGTATCATCAGGTAAGGACTCTTGGACCTATATTATGTTATTATATTGATAAATCAATAATTTAATCTCTAAAATTGGAGGAATTAAGGTGTAAAAATGGAGGATTTTACTTAAAGCCTAAGATATGATAAAATGATAATTTGAGGGGTCAAATGGACTCCGATTTTGATAAATATTATATCTATGGACTCGTGGCGAGACGAGGATTATCGAAATGTGAGTTTCATAATTTTTCGAGAAGCAGGCCCGGGGCTCGGGTTTTGCTAGTTTTGAGATTTTTCATGTATTTCAATTTTTTTGATTGGGTGTTGTTTCATTAGCCTATATTGATATATTTTGTACTGATTTTGGCTAGTTTCGACGCGCGTGGAGGCCGGTTTGAGGAGCTAAGGCATCGCGGTCTAGAGTTTTCACCGGATCGAGGTGGGTAATACTTGTAAAAGATGTCCTGAGGGTTAGTAAACACCGGACTTGCACATCCTAGTGCTATATTGAGGTGACTTGCACGCCGGATAACGGGCATGGGGCAGATCACCATTGGGGATTGTGACTTGATCCATCCCGCTTAATAAATAATACTACCTAATTGCTTGAAATTGAATTGACACCCTAATAAAGATATTAATTATCATGAATTGAACTGATTATAATGTTGTGGGCTTCGTGCCGAATATTTGAATCCTTCAGGGATCAGTATGACTGTCTTGATAATACTGTGCATATTTTCATCTCAGTCTAAGGTTTTAAAAAGGTATTTTGCTACTCAGCATTTTTTTTTAAAGATTTGAAAACTTAAACGTGGCTTCGATGACATTTTAGCTGTGAGTTGTTATGACACAGTTGCCCAAGGGGCTTATATGCATTCATGACTATGCATGGATCGGGCTGCACGTTGCAGCATGAGTGATATTGATATTGCCCTTGGGATGTAGGAGCCCCCCGGAGTCTGAACCCACAAAATGAGCGCGGGCGCCTTTGCATGGATCAGGCTGTACGCCACAGCGTCATGTGTATTGCATTGCATACATACATTGGCTTTACTTGTACTACGTTCCATGACATTTAGTACTCATACATTACTGGCATACATGTGTTATCTGCCTTATTAATCAGATACCCTGGTGGAAATTGTTAAGGAGTGCTGAGCCCAAAGGTTTTATTTGAGTGCAGACTTGCACTGTTTGAGGTTGTATCTAGGTATTGAACTGTTAATAATGAAAGAAAGAGATGTTAAAAAGAGATTTCAAAATCTACTTAGACATGTTTAAAAAAAGGAATACCATGAAAGTGTGCTTCAGTTTAAATGACGATTTTGTATGATTATAGCATGAGATAATGCTTTGTGTGGTTTTCTTTTACTCAGCATTATTTACTTTTATTACCGCAAAGTTGGAAGTGCTCACTCGGATCCTTGTACCATATGTGCAGATTCTAGTACTTGGAGGCTTAGCTGAGCTTGGTGCTGGTCTAGACCTAGTTGGGATCGTCGAGGTAGCTGCCTGGCATCTGCAGGACCCGACAATTCCCCTTGTTACTCTGTTATTACTTGTTTCATTCCGCGTACTCTTAGACTTGTAGAGTATTTATAGTGTTGACTGATATTCTGATAGAGGCTCTTGGCTCGTGACCCCCAGGTCTTGGGAGGTGTTGTGTTGATAATGGGATATTTGTCATTATCTCGGTTAACTAAACATTATATCTTGCTGTTATTGACAAGTTGGTATCAGAGCCTAGGCTACTAGGCCTCATGAGTCATGAGCAGGTTTAGTAGAGTCTCGCAGATCCGTACGGAGACGTATGTATTTATCCTCGAGAGGCTATAGAACCTTTAGGGAAACTTCACATTCTTAAAGTCTTATAGTGTGTCCTTGGTTCAGCTTGAAAAATAACTCTTGAAATTCCCTCCACGCATGCCTGTATGCACTCGTGAGCGCTCAGTAGAATATGTGCCTTGATGGCTTGTTATTCCCCGATCAAGGGGCGAGAGGTAATCTTCGTAAGTCTATATTGGGTCGGTCTAGAGGACTTGAGGCTGGATCTTTGACTATGGCTTGAGCACCGAGGTACTGATTATGTGAACAAGTGTTTTGAATTTATATGATCGGTATTGTCCCTGATTGTGGAAATGGCAGCTTGATAATGGATGAGCTGTAGGGTGTTCGATTCTTATTGTGATCTGTTATGTGGCCCCTAGCTATGGGCGTGGTGAATATGTCCATGTCTCTTAGTGGAAAGGTAAAGTGCATTACGTGTAGTAGTATGAGTTCAGACTCAGGAAGACCGAATTAGTTGTGCTACGTGTATTTTGGTGAAAGGTATTTGATATATGTTATGATTCGAGTTGGTGCAGCGCATGTTCATGTACCAATTTTGATAATATAATTTGTGTAGTATTGAGATTAATGTTGTTGATATACATTGTGATGTCTTGTCAAGTGGCGAATGTATCATTGGGATGGTTTCGGTGATTCTCTGGCAGGTTGATAAGCCAAATTACAAAGGAAACTCTATCGAAATTTTTGGAAAATTTGGGACTTAAAAAAATTTTGTCACCTAAAGAGTAGGTTTAACTGTTGTGTGTGAATAAATGCAAGAATTGTAGAAGAGTTAAGATTTTTGATGATTCGAGTCTCCACATTCGAGTCTCCACCAAAGCTTGTATATGACTTGAATTTAATCTCACTATAACACTGTGGCATCATTTGAGTAAGAATACTGGTTAAAGATGCTTTGATATATGGCTTCGAGCCAAGTTGGGGAGGTTGTTATTGATTAACTGATTGTATTGTTGTGTGCTATGTTGGTTCTGTCTCTAAGTATGTTGGAAAATTTTGGTAAAGGTTATATGGTATGACGTAGATGTGAAGAAATATTAGGATGTTTTGAGTTGCTGTTGATAAAAAATGCTCGGTGTATAGAAAAGAAAGATAGATATTTGTATATGTATGTAATCATGTTCTGCGGTGTCAGAGTTCTAACAAGGATTTTGTGGTTTTACAGATAAAGAGGAAGAAAAGACCAAGGACACAAAAATGGACGCAAAAAGATAAGAAAGAGAGAAAGTTTTGCAAAAGATCCAATCTGCGGACCAATATGCGGTCGCATACTGCATGTGCGGACCGCAAATAAGCAACCAAATCGCAGAACTAAACAGTGAATGGAGCTGAAATGCACGGCAAGAATGCGATGTCTTTTGCGATCACACATTCAATATGCGGTCCGCACTTCCGCCGCATAATGAACACAAAGAAAACCTAAGAGGCAAGTCTGCAGTGCTTTCTGCGGTCGCACAATCAACATGCGGACCGCCGAATGGTTATGCGATAAACACCTGAACAGCTAGGGTTCCTATCCGTGACGCCGCCTCTCAAGATTGCGGACCACAGACCTGTTATGCGACAGATCTGCGGTCGCATACGTGACCTGGAAGGGCAAACTTGTCCGCTTTTTATCAGATCTTGGTCCCTCTATAAATAGCTTTTTAGAATTTTGTGTAAGGGCATCTTGTGCAGACTTTATACTACACTCCAAGACTTTATTACTTAATCTTTTTGGAAGCTTTTGGTTGAAGAATCTTTTACTTTGTAAGCATTTATGACATTCATTACACCTTATATTTTATATTTTAGCATGTGTGGCTAAAACTAACTACTAAGGTTGTGAACCCTAAATGGGTGTTATGTAAATGGGTGTTTAACATTGAATATATGCATAATGGTTGGTTGATATTTCTTCACTTCTCATTCTTCATTTATTATTAGTGGTTGCAAACACTAATTAAAGCCATTAAAGTCCTACCTTACTTGGGAAAGTGGGTTAGATTTTGGAAGAAGTAAAGAACAAAAACTCGAGGCCTTACACCTCGTTTAATAGAATCGCTTAGGGATAAGTGGGTTTTATTTGGCATTTATTGATTGTTATACATTGTGACTCTTAGACTTTTGGGAAAAAGCAAGAGAGGAAATACTACTCAAGTATTGGGAAATATTGGGTAGTTGCATAGAAATCAATTGTATATCAATAATCAACCATTAGAAATATATCATATTAACACCGATGGCATTACACTACATTTATGGGGACACAACCTTGGTTTAATCAATTCTATAGATTATTACATTAAGCATTTTCACTAGTTAAATATTCTAAATCAACCTTCATTCATACTATCACTCTTACACCATTTCTATGTCACTTCTAACGGAATAGATTCAAGATTCGAGTCGGGTAACACACTAATTCAAGTGATCATTTCACACCTATTCCCTGTGGGATTCGACCCCAATCTAGTTGGGTTACTATATTTGACACTGACCGCCTTACACTAATTGTAAAAGTGTAATTTGAGCGTATCAAATTTTGGCGCCGTTGCCGGGGAATACGATTTTGAAATTACTCATTAGTGTGTACTTTACTTGATATCTAATTCTATTCCATTACACTTTGCTTGTTTTGCTTGGTGTGATAGGTTACAATGTCTGATTATGAGGACGAAGGGGAAGAGAATCCTTTTGCGGATATCGATGAATATATCGATGACACAAATGCAATTGTACCCCCTGCTATTGGTGCCTCAACGTTTAAGGTGGATCATGGTCTAATCCTCATGCTCAAAGCGGAAGGGTTTTTCAGGAATTCCACCGATGACGACCAAACTCAACACTTGAGGAATTTTCTGGGAGTGTGTGCTATGCACAAACAAACCAATGTCTTAGAAGATGCCTTAAGGTTGAGAGTTTTCAAGTACTCCTTGGCCGGTGATGCTAGAAAGTGGCTTCAAAACTTGCCACCAAATTCAATCCGATCATAGCCTGAACTTGTCCGGGCATTCCTAGCAAAATGGTTCCCACAAAGCAAGAAATCTGAGCTTAGCGATAAAATCTTTTTCTTTAAGAACAACAAGGGGAACACTTACATGAGGCGTGGGATCGCTTTAAACTATATTTGGTGAGATCGCCAAATCATGGATTCCCCGACTCAATTTTGCTTGAGAAGTTTTACATGGGTCTTGATCCCATGAACCAAGCCATTGCAAAGAATGCGGCGGATGGATCTTTTATGGACAAGTCTTTTGCTAGAGTGACTCAAATCCTCGACAAGATGGCCAAACATAATCAAGCATGGCATTCTGAGGATGCATCCGGTGGAATAGCTTATGGGTCTCCTTCTTTGACAAATTTGATCAAGGAAAACCAAGAGAGAGACCAAATCATTGCGGGGTTGGCCACTAATGTCAATGTGTTGACCAAGATGTTTACAGAAAATCAAACAAAGAAAGTCAATGTTGTCGAGGACATGCCGTCCAATTCGAATGAAGATTTTGAAGAGGCGAATTACATCAACAACCCCCAAGGAGGAGGGTATCAAAGGCAATACTATCAAGGTCAAGGAGCACAAAACCAATGGAGGCCAAACCCGCAAGGGCAAGGAAACCAACATTGGAGGTATGACCAAGGTAGTTCACAACAAAGAAATTGGGGCAACAACAACAACAATTTTTCTAACCGGAGTGAAAATCCTTATGTTCCTCCAAAAGGACAACATTCGAACCAAGGGTCCTCAAGTGATTCAAAATTGGAAGCTATGCTAGAGAGAGTGCTACAAAATCAAGAAAAGTCTGATGCTTCATTGAGGAACATGACCGAGGTCGTTGGCTCTCATACCGCTTCCATCCAAAAGTTGGAAATGCAAATGAGAGATCTTTCCAAGGAACAAAACCCCAAGCAAAAGGGAACACTACCTAGTGACACGATTGCAAACCCAAGAGGTAGTGGAAGTGGTCCAACCTCTCATGTCATGGCAATCACCACTAGGAGTGGAAAAGTGCTACTTGGAGAGAAGGAACACATAGTTGAAGATGTGGAGACCAAGCAAACGGTTGAGGGTGAAGAACAAGAGGTTATTGAAGTTGAAAAGCAAAAAGTTGTTGTGGTTGACAAACCAAAAGTTGTTGAAATTGAAAGAATTCCGGAAAAGGCTAGAGCACAACAAGAAGATCGAGAAGAGGAAAAGGAAAAGGGGAACGAGTCATCAAAACCTCTTCCACCTATTCCTAGACCTCCTCCTCCATTCCCTCAAAGGCTAGCAAGGAAGATTGATGATAGCAAGCTTGAAAAGTTCTACGATATTCTCAAACAATTGACGGTGAACATACCTTTTGTAGAAGCTTTTCAAGAAATGCCAGGGTTCGTTAAGTACTTGAAAGATTTGATCACTAAAAAGAAGACCTCAAAGCATGAGGTGGTAAGCATGACTCACAGGGTAAGCTCTATCATTGCTACAACCCCGGTTCAAAAGAAGGAGGATCCGGGGGCCTTTACTATACCTTGTACTATTGGGACGCGTGAATTTGCAAGGGCCTTATGTGACAATGGAGCTAGCATCAACTTAATGCCACTAGCCATCTTTAAGCAAGTGGGATTGGGTATGCCTAGACCTACAAGTATGAGATTGCAAATGGCCGATCATTCCATCAAGCGGCCGGTGGGAATTGTGGATGATGTACTAGTGAAAGTGGGGAAATTCCATTTACCCGCGGACTTTGTGATTCTTGATTGTGCTGTGGATAAAGAGATCCCTATCATTTTGGGAAGACCATTCTTGGCTACGGGCCGAGCACTCATGGATTCTGAGAGAAATGAGATAAAGTTCCGGGTGAATGATGAAGAAGTCACTTTTCAAGCTAGCAAGGGCATGAAGCTACCCCACGAATATGAGAGCATCTCAATGATAGAAGCGGTTGATGAGGTAGAGGATGCCGTTGAATTGAAAATGGAAGAACAATGCCTTGGTGAGGCATTAGTGGCAATCCTAGTAAATTTTGATGGGGAAAACATGGATGGGTACATAGAATCGGTGAATGCATTGGAGGGTCTTGGATCCTATACTTACATGCCGGCAAAGCTCTCTCTTGACTTAGAGAATAGAGCTACTCCCCCCGCCAAGCCATCAATCATTGAGCCACCACAATTAGAGCTCAAACCACTCCCTTCGCATTTGAGGTATAAATTTCTTGGCTCTAATGATACTTTACCCGTAATTGTGTCTTCTTTGTTGAATGATGTGCAAGTAGAGAAATTATTGGAAGTCCTAAGGGAGCACAGGCAAGCAATTGGGTGGACAATCGCCGACATCCGTGGCATTCCCGCGGGTATTTGTGAACACAAAATCCAATTGGAGAATGACACCAAGCCAAGTGTGGAGCATCAAAGGCGACTAAATCCTTCAATGCAAGAGGTGGTGAAAAAGGAAATTATCAAGTGGTTAGATGCCGGAGTTGTCTACCCAATCGCCGATAGTTCTTGGGTGAGCCCAGTACAATGTGTGCCAAAGAAGGGGGGCATAACCGTGATTGAAAATGAAAAAAATGAGCTCATCCCTACTAGAACGGTGACCGGGTGGAGAGTGTGCATGGATTATCGGAAACTCAACAATGCAACTTGCAAGGATCATTTCCCTATGCCTTTTATTGATCAAATGCTTGATCGGCTAGCGGGAAGAGCCTTCTATTGCTTTCTTGACGGATACTCCGGCTACAACCAAATCAACATTGCTTTGGAAGATCAAGAGAAAACAACTTTCACTTGTCCTTATGGGACATTCGGTTTTAGCCGGATGCCATTTGGGTTGTGTAACGCTCCGACGACCTTTCAAAGATGCATGATGTCGATATTTTCCAATATGGTGGAAGATTTTCTAGAGGTTTTCATGGATGACTTCTCTGTTGTTGGTGATTCCTTTGAGCATTGTCTTGCAAATCTTAGACAAGTGCTCAAGAGATGCGAAGAAACGAATCTTGTGCTCAATTGGGAAAAATGCCACTTCATGGTGGATGAAGGTATTTTGTTGGGGCACAAGATTTCTAAACATGGCATTGAAGTTGATCGGGCAAAGATCGAAATCATTTCTAAACTTCCTCCACCAAATTCAGTGAAAGGTGTTCGAAGCTTTTTGGGCCACGCCGGATTCTATCGGAGATTCATCAAGGATTTTTCCAAAATTGCACACCCAATGTGCAAGCTTCTTGAAAAGGATGCAAAATTCATGTTTGATGACAAGTTCCTCAAAGCGTTTGAGGAATTAAAGTTGAGGCTTATGACGCCAGTGGTGTAGCTATTGGAGCAATGCTAGGTCAACGCCACAACAAGATACTTCATCCGGTCTATTATGCAAGTAAAACTCTCAATGGGGCACAAATGAATTACACTGTCACCGAGCAAGAGCTTCTTGCCATTGTGTATGCTTTTGAAAAATTCCGGGCCTATTTGTTGGGGTCCAAGGTGGTGGTCTACACGGATCATGCGGCTCTTCGATACCTCATGGCAAAGAAAGATGCAAAGCCTCGACTAATTCGGTGGGTTCTCTTGTTGCAGGAATTTGACTTTGAAGTAAAAGATCGCAAAGGTACTCAAAATCAAGTTGCAGACCACTTGTCAAGGCTTGAGGAAGCAGGGAGGCCTAAAGAAGAGCTTGACATAAATGATGCATTCCCCGATGAACATATATTGGCACTTTCCAACACCTTTGCTCCTTGGTATGCCGACATTGCAAATTATTTGGTGAGTGATGTCATCCCGAAAGGGTTAGAACCTCATCAAAAGATAAATTTCTTCAGGGATTGTCGGCAATACTATTGGGAGGAGCCCTATTTGTTTCGAGTGTGTGCTGACAACATCATCCGGAGGTGCGTACCAGAGGAAGAAATCATTCAAATCCTAAAGGCATGTCATGACTCACCGGTTGGAGGCCATCATGGAGGCAATAGATCTGCGGCAAAGATTCTTGAATGTGGCTACTATTGGCCTTCCATCTATCATGATGCAAACCAATTTGCAAAAGCTTGTGAGCAGTGTCAACAGCAAGGTTCAATCTCCAAAAGGCATGAAATGCCTATGCAATATGTGTTGAAGATAGAAATCTTTGATGTGTGGGGAATTGATTTCATGGGCCCCTTTGTGAGTTCCTATGGGATGGAGTACATTCTGGTGGCTGTGGACTACGTCTCAAAATGGGTTGAAGCTGTTGCCTTACCAAACAATGAGGCGAGGAGTGTGACCGCCTTTTTGAAGAAGAATATATTCACTCGGTTTGGCACTCCTAGAGCCATTCTTAGTGATGGGGGATCGCACTTCTGCAACAAAGCATTCACGGGGTTACTTGAGAAATATGGGGTGAAACACAAGGTGGCTACACCATACCATCCGCAGTCGAGTGGTCAAGTTGAGGTCTCAAATCGAGAGATAAAGAGTATACTAGCCAAGACTGTGAACGCCAACAGAACTGATTGGTCCAAAAGATTAGATGATGCATTGTGGGCCTACCGCACGGCCTTCAAGACTCCTATTGGTACTTCTCCCTACCGACTCATTTTTGGGAAGGCATGCCATTTACCGGTTGAGCTGGAGCACAAGGCCATGTGGGCACTCAAGAAGCTCAATTTAGAATGGGCGGAAGCTGCAAACTTAGGATTGATGCAACTAAATGAACTAGAGGAATTTCGATTCCATGCATATGAGAGCGTAGCGGTATACAATGAGCGGATGAAATTTGTTCATGACAAAAAGATCTTGAAAAGAGAGTTCAAGACGGGTGACCTCGTCTTACTCTTCAACTCAAGATTAAAATTGTTTCCGGGCAAATTGAAATCGAAATGGTCCGGCCCCTTTAAAGTGGTGAGTGTATCCCCATACGGAGCTGTAGAGTTAGAATCTACTGACGGGTCTCGGACATTTAAAGTAAATGGCCAACGCATCAAACACTACTTGGGTGTTGATGGTGAGAAGAAGGTGATAGAGAAGTTGGCTCTACAAGATGGACCCTGCCCGTCAAAAGGATGAAATTTGGAGAAATCAGTCCTGTTGTGCCGCGACGTTAAATCAAGTGCTGCATGGGAGGCAACCCATGGGTGGTAACACCGTCTTTGAATTTTGAATTTTCTTTGTTCATTTATTTCCTTAACATCCGTGAAGTGTAGGGAACCCAAACAGTGATGATATTGGTGGATGCACCCATGGAAAGATATGCGGAAGAAGGAGGGTAGAAATGCGGTAGAAATGCGACCGCATAATTGATTTGCGGACCGCAAATCTACCGCAGACCTAACCAGTGAGCCCTCTAAATTGGAAGTTGCAATGCATCCATTCTGCGGTCCGCATATTAGTTGTGCAATCATAAAATGGACCGCAAAAGTAACTCTGAGAAACCTACGCATCGCAGCAATATGCGACCATTATGCGGACCGCAAATCCATTCTGCGATCGCATAATGGTCCGCAGACTTGGCGTCGCAAAAGTGTGTAACATCCCCCAGGTACATTCCTAAATGCCCTACACGACAGAACAAAAAAATAAAGAGAAACAAAAAACAAACAAAAGACAAAAAGGAGAAAAACAAAAAGAAAAAGAACGAACAGAGGCAAGTTCGAATCGGCACTCCAGGCATCCTCCTGTGAATCAATAGCATTCTCAACATCTGGTATGTGTACTGTTTCCCCCATCTCCATTGTTTAAATAGTTTGAGGAAAAAGTTGTGGGAAATGGTTGTGGGCTTAATAGCATGGCTAGGGTAGTAATGAATTAGACGTTGGGGTAGGAATTGGTTGAAGATTGGGCACCCATGGCTGAACAGTTGAACTGTAGCATTAAGTTGCTCAGTTCTGTGGTCTGCATGTCTAAAATGTGAACCGCATTGTTGTCGCGGACCTAGCCCTAGGTCAGATGAAGAAGACAACTTATGCGTTCACTATGCGATCGCATTACCACTTTGCGGTCCGCAAAGTGACCGCATAGTTGTCACCTTGGTAGCCCTCTCAAGCAATGAAATGTGTGATCGAGTATGCGGCCGCAAAATTGATCTGCGGTCCGCAAACTCAACGCAAAGTATAATAGTGAACTGGGTAATTTGAACTTTGCAAGGAGCCATTCTGCGATGAGTATGCGGTCCGCATAACCGTTATGCGACCGCATATATCATCGCAGAATGGAATGAAACTTCAGCAGAAAAATTTGCGACGACACTGCGGTCCGCAGTCCTGTTTTGCGATCGCAGAGTGCGTCGCATCTTTACTCTCAATTAAATGCTTCTTATTGTCTACCCTACTGGCTATACTAACAATGCTCCCTTTGTAGAAATGGCTCAAAAACGACTTGCAAACATGCCCCGTGCTTCTAAAAGACAACGAGTGGACTCGCCACGAGAAGAAAATGACCAACCTGAGGAAGCAGATACCCAGCCTGCAGTTGACATACACGCTGATGCAAGGAGAAAGCAGGCTGCGAGGGGACTTTCATATCATCTCCGCTAGGGTATTGAGGGGTCGAGGGATAAATATAAAGCCGGGCTTGAATGGATAAAACTCCTCCCTGAGAAGCAATTGAGCCTAAATGGGCTTAAAGAAAAGTACCCCCATATCCTTACCAACATCAAGCGGAGAAAATGGATGAGATTCACTGACCCTCCGGCCAAATACAATGAATCCATTGTTCGGGAGTTCTATGCCAATTATGGAGCTTCCCGGACCAAACAGCATAAAAGGCAAAAGATGTACCTCGACAAGGTGGAAGTTCGAGGTATCCCAGTCAAATGCAGTGCAAAAGCCATAAACAAGTTGTTGGTCCCAGACTGGGACGGGGACACCTCCACATCTGAGTATAAAGCCAAATTTGCCAACAGAGAGAGTGAAAGAAGCTAGATTGCCTCCGTCATCGCAACTGGAACCCCTGTATGGATACAACCGGGGAAAAAGATTTATAAGGAGAGCTTCTCAAGGGAAGGGAGATACTGGCTTGCATTTCTCGCATCCAGATTGATCCCAACGAATCATGAGACAGACATCGCCATCGAGAAGGCCCTCCTCATTGCTTGTATCATACAGGGCGTTAAAGTGAATGTGGGAGAAATAATTTTCCAAGAAATGGGGAGAAGAGCAATGCAAGATGCCACTTCTCTTCCGTTCCCGTCGTTGATCACTGCTTTGTGCCATGAGGCCCAAGTTCCTGTTGACCTCCGGGATGCGACAGCCGCCTTGCTAATGCGGTGATGCGACAGGTCAGGAGCAAGGTATTATAGACATCAACCGCTTTGCTGATGCGGTGATACCTCCTCCAGCAGTTGTTGAGGAAGACCTACTCTCCTCCCAGCCCCCTATTGCTCATGATGATGCGGCACGGTCTTCCATTCCTTCCACCTCTGCTCAAACTACCACTGCTATTGCTCAGCCTCATCCAACAACTCCAGCAGTCTCACAGCTTGGTCTTTTAGCCAAACATGCAAACTCCAAAGTTGACCAGCTTTTTAAGACGTTGCCTAACTTAATCAAGCAGGCTCTCACTCCCATGCAGTCCGCCATAGCAGAGATTCAGCAAAAACAGATAGCATATGCTGAGCGACTGCAAGGGCTTGAGTTGAGGGTGGAGAAGCTAGAAAGGGGAGAAATGTCCGGTTTGCACGATCTCAAGACAGAGGTGGCCTCTATGAAGGTCGAATTTCAAAAGATGCAAAACCTGGACTTCGACGTTTCATCCTTCTTTTCGGGAGCAGGTGAGAAGAGTGCTGAAGAGGTGCCTGATTTAGGCCTCGATTTTACCAACCTAATGGCCGACCCTGCTGTTCCTACTCCCGAAGACTCACAGGCCCTAGCTCCTCCTAGCCGTATTGATATTGCCTCCGATGAGGAAGCTGAGGGAGGTAGTGACAGTGATGAAGAAGAGGATGACTCGGGATTCTCCAGCGATGATGCTCCGCAGCCTGTAGACAAAGGGAATGCAGCAGCTCCAGCTTCACCTCAAGAGGATGATGATGTGGATGAGGATGAGCACGCTCATCTTGAGGTGGCCTTGCAGAGATCATTGATTGACCGAGGAGGCCCCATAGTTCATACATCAGCCGAGGCATCTAGCAGCTCTCAGATGCCAGCTGTGGTCATAGCAGCCCCACCATCAACTCCAGTGCCAGCCCTTCCTCTCTACACCAGAGCTTCCACCGGCAGCAGAGGTCGCACCCTCGACTGTGCCTATGCCAGATACACAGGAGGGTGATCACCCCGGCACACAGCCAGCTGCCGACTCCCATAGCACTTAGTGTGCCTCAGGGAGTCTCTCCTCACACTTTGCACTTTTATTATCTGCATTGGGGACAATGCATCGTTCTAAGTTGGGGGTGGGGGTACTTTTGGTGTTTTGATTTGATATTGCCATTTTTGTGCTTTTGTGTATCAAACTTGTACAACTTTGATCTATAAAGCAGTGTATATACAATGTTTTGATCTATCAATACTTGTTTATGATTAGTTAGCCAATCAATTCCTCTTGGTTTTTCTTTGTCTGATTCTTTTCCAAGAGTGTAATAGTAGAATCAGAACCTCGTGTGTAAATCAATGTGACCAGTTTAGTGAAATTGTTCAGTGCCAAGCATGCATACCTGTACATAGCACATATCCTCCTATAGTCATCATTCTCGACTCGTCCCAATGATAGATAGATTGACGACTGTCTTAAGGGAAATTGTCTCTATGACCAATCTTGTGAATTTAAGGATCACTTTGTGACTCTATAGCGACCCATAAAAGCTTGAAATTGCAAAGTAGTTGCTCGAAAGTGCTAAACAATGTGAATTAAGCAGTTCAAGTACAATGTGTGTAAGTGAGATTTTCTACTTGTATATAGTTCTTGTGTCCACTTCTGTCATCTAGAACTTGCCCGGTTGGTCTTTCAATACTAATGATAGTATGTCCGGTTGGAGGAATGATCTTAGGCATTCGTTGTGTTAATTTGAAACATCTCTCTAGCTTTTCAAACCTACCATTGTGTAAATAATATCACTAGTACCCCTCTTTGAGCCTTCAAACCTTTCTTTGGCCAACTCAGTACAAACCATTCCCTTTTTGCAAAATGATCCCCTCTTTTGAACCCGTCCCTCCTTGAACATTGAAAATGAGGCTAAAATCCTAAGTTGGGGGTGGTGTCAAAGGGAGATAGGCAAGGTTATATATTGAGTCTAAGGCCACAGAGCTCCAATGAAGTATAAAAAAAATATATATACATATACACATTGTGGAAACTTGAATAAAATTGGGAGAGGTATGCAAGGTGGTTCTATAATCGGGGACTAGATGCCAATGAGGCTATGTGAGTTAAAGAAAATCAAAATGCAACAGAATGAAACTTGTAAGTAGTGTTCAAGGAGGATGAAGTCATATGTACCCAAATGCTTACCTAACCTTCCCTAAACCTACATTACGAGCCTAAAAAGTCCTTATGGGACCTCCAACCGATCATTCTTGAAGAAGTGGCGAATTAAAATAAGGGCAAGCCTATGGTATGACATGTAGTGGCACTTGAAGTTCCTTCTGAGAGTGAGTGTTCTTTTTTGACTTGTCCTTGTGAATATTGTAAATATGGTGAGTATAGGACATCATTTCTGGTGAGAGTGCATGAACTATAGAATTTACTTAAGTTGAGCCTTTAGAGTCTAATGCAAATGCAGTCAGCTGAGGGTAACATTTAGTCACAATGTGAGGCTCAAAGCTTGCATGATTGGTCTGTCTCTACATGTTTGCTCTTAGTCAAGGAGGAGTGGAGCGATTGTTCCAATACATGCTTGAAGAACTGAACATTAGCACAAATCTTGTGTCATTATTGTGTTAAGTGTTAGAAATAAGTGTGGCGTAGGTGTGTTCTGCTTGCTTGAGGACAAGCAAGAGCTTAAGTTGGGGGTGTTGATGTGCCGGAGAGATTCGGCACATTTCAAATCCGGTCGTGATGGCGCCCAGCACATTGCTAAGCCAGCCCGACCAATCAATATCAACCACGGAGCTAGAAGCTCTCTTTAGCCCATTTAAGCATATTAATTCACGAAATAACAGCGATACATATAACGAAAACGGGGAACCAAGTCCCATAATACATCAACTCCCATGAGACCGAAGGGTCAAGAGTCATGAGCCTCTACTGAACATGAGTGTACAAAGGTTTACAAGATACCAAGTGCGGAAAGAAAAGTCAATACAAAATCAAGAGACAATAAGAAGGAATATCGGGTCCTCGGACTCTGCACCTACCTCGAATATCCACAAATGTCGCCTCGCACAGCCACTGGATCACCGCCGAGAGGTACCTCTGGATCTACACACAAGGTGCGGGGAGTAAAATGAGTACTGCCAGGACTCAGTGGTAATAAACAAGGGTAAGACATCGCGGATAAGAAATCCGCAATAAAGCACTATGTAAAGCCGTAATCAAATACCCGATCGGAGAATCAATATCGACCGTACTCGTACCAACAAGTACCAGCAAAACAGTATAACAGCTAGCGGATGTAGCTAAAATGCAATGCAATGCATGATATGACCGCTACGGCGCGTAGCCCGATCCAATTTGGGTACCCGTGCTCACCGTGGGGGTTCAGACTCCGGAGGGGCTCCTACAGCCCAAGCACAATATCACTGCGGCGTGCAGTCCGATCCAACATATGTACTGCTGCGGCGCGCAGCCCGATCCACTACCAGTCAGCTAATATGCAAATACAGCCTCGCAGGCTCAAAAGTAGTTTTGAAAACCTTTTTATCATTTTTTAGTTGTTAAACAGTAATACCAAGTTCCAGAGATTGGAAATAGCATGATAACAGAAATAGCTACGGATCGGTAGTAACTAACATGTCAATATGATAAGACAATGATAACGATCCTCGCGGGATCCAATAACTGGCTCACGGCCCACAAGTATACTCAACCACCCAAGAAGGGGGTTCAACGGCTCAAGAGTAGCCAATATCACGGTATAATATGCAACCATCCGAGAAGGAGGTTCGACGGCTCATGAATAGCCTAATATCATAACACAGTATCAGCAAGTCGGACTAAGCCATAGTTCCCAATCACAATCGACCCCGCACTCACATGAGAGTACGTGTCTCGCTGCTATACAGCGTCACAAAGTGGTATACCGGGGTTTCGAACCCGCTGGTCATCACCCACATCTATTACTCACCTCAATACGGCACGACGACTACTCCGCAATGCCCTTGCCACGAGAATCAAGCTCCGCACGCGTAGAATCTGATCAAATACAGTAGAAATACAACAAATTAGGCCAATAGGACGACACCCAATCAATACAACTCAATTTACATCAAAATTCCCAAAGTTGTCAAAACCCGACTTTCGATACGCTTGTCGAAAAATTACAAAAGTCACATATTCGGAACCCTCATCTCGATACGAGTCTAAGCATATCAATTTTACCAAATTCGGACTCCATTTGCCCATTCAAAACCTTGATTTTCTAAAGTTCATGCCTAGGGTTAAATCTTCCATGAATCACCCCAAATTCCTCCATTTTCATGATATAATTGCATAATATTATCAATACTAATCATAGTTTAAGTCCATAGTTGCTTACCTGATGATTTCCCTTGAGTTTCTCTTCAAAATCGCCCAAATCGCCTCTAAAGCCGAGACCCAAATGTGTGAAATGTTTCTGAAATTTTCTAACTTCCGATACACTTAACTCACTGCGATTTTTCGCTTCTGCAGACCATTTTCCGCCCCTGCGGAACCGCTTCTGCAACCAATTGGTCTCTTCTATGAACCCAGGCCTATATGGCCATTTTCGCTCCTGCAATCCACAGACCGCTCCTACGGGTCCGCTCCTGCGGAATTTCCTCCACCCCTGCAGTCTTTCCTGCCTCTGCGAATAAGAGTCCGCTCCTGCGGACTCGCCTATGCGATCAACAATCTGCTTCTGCGGACTTTCGCATCTCGCCTCTTGACCGCTTCTGCGGTCTCATTCTCGCACCAGCGACGCCACCTCAGTAGACATGGTTCTGCTTCTGCGAAGCCAAGCACTTCTGCGCCCCATCGTCCGCTCCTGCGCTCTCATTTCCACAGGAGCGAAAACAACAGAACCATCAACATAATCTGCAACTTTTCCATATTTTCTACCGTTTAACCATCCGAAAACACCCCGAGCCCCCCAGGACCTCATCCAAACACACCAACACATCCTAATACCATATTCAAACTTGCTCCAATCCTCAAAACACGTCTAACAACATCAAAACCCATAATTCACATCGAATTAAATCCTAAATTCCTTAAAACATTCCGAATTACACAATCAATCAAAAACCCGACTAAACAACGTCCGAATGACCTGAAATTTTGTAGGCACATCCAAAATCACCTAACGGAGCTACTGCAACTGTCGGAATTCCATTCCGACCCCCGGATCAAAATCTCACCTACCGTTCGGATTTCGCCAAAATTCAACCTTAGCCAATTCAAGCCTATTTCTACACCGGCCTCCAAATTCAATTCCGATCGCTCCCCTAAGTCACAAATCACCTCCCGGAACTAACCGAATCATCAGAATCCGATTCCGAGCCCTCTAACCAAATAGTCAACTCCGGTTTGACTTTCCTTATTCAAGTTTCCTTCAAAAAGGCTATATGCCTCATTTTCAATCCAATTCACTCCTAACTCACCCGATAGACTCTAACACTGATATAAAATCATAAAACATGTAATTACAACATAGCGGGGTGGTAATTCCCGTGATGACGGGCCGGGTCATCACATTCTCCCCTCTTAAGCAAACGCTCGTCCTCGAGCGGGTCAAGAAACATACCTGAAGTCTCAAACAAGTGAGGATATCTGCTCCGCATCTCCCGCTCTACCTCCCAAGTGGCCTCCTCCACGGGTCGACCTCTCCACTGAACCTTAACTGATGCAATCTCCTTAGACCTCAATTTTCTCACCCGACGTCCCAAAATGGCAATAGGCTCCACATCATAGGATAGATCACCATCAAGCTGAATGGTACTGAAATCTAATACATGAGACGGATCTCCAATGTACTTCCGGAGCATAGACACATGGAATACTGGATGGACGCTGGATAAGCTGGGCGGCAAGGCTAACTCATATGCCACCTCTCCAACCCTCCTGAGTATCTCAAAAGGACCAATGTACCTAGGACTCAACTTTCCTTTCTTCCCAAACCTCATGACACCCTTCATAGGTGAAACCTTAAACAATACTCTGTCACCAACCATGAAAGACAACTCTCGAACTCTACGGTCCGCATAACTCTTCTGACGAGACTGTGTTGTACGAAGCCTCTCCTGGATCAACTTCACTATATCCAAAGCATCCTGAACTAACTCAGTCCCAATCAACCTATCCTCACCGGGCTTAAACCATCCCACGGGAGATCTACATTGCCAGCCATACAACGCCTCATACGGGGCAATCTAAATACTAGACTAATAGTTGTTGTTGTAGGAAAACTCTGCAAGTGGCAAGAACTCATCCCATAAACCTCTAAAATCAATCACACATGCACGCAACATATCCTCCAGGATCTGAATAGTGCGCTCAGACTGTCCGTCTGTCTGGGGGTGAAATGTTGTACTCAACTCAACCCGTGTACCCATCTCTCACTGAAATGCTCTCCAAAACTGAGAAGTGAACTGAGTACCCCTGTCGGATATGATAGACACTGGCACCCCATGCAACCGAACAATCTCTCGAATAAAGATCGCTGCCAACCGCTCTGATGAGTAGGTAGTACTAACTGGAATGAAGTGAGCTGACTTGGTCAGTCTATCCACAATCACCCATACAGAATCAAACTTCCTTGCCGTCCGAGGGAGTCCAGTAACAAAATCCATAGTGACTCTCTCCCATTTCCACTCAGGAATATCAATGCGCTGAAATACACCATCGGGCCTCTGATGCTCGTACTTAACCTGCTGACAGTTGAGGCACCGTGCTACATGTCTGACAATGTCCGTTTTCATCTTTCTCCACCAATAGTGCTATTTCAAATCTTGATACATCTTCGCGGCTCCTGGATGGATAGAATACCGCGAGCTATGGGCCTCCTCCAGAATCAACTCACGAAGGCCATCAACATTGGGCACACATATCCAGCCCCGCATCCTCAATACGCCGTCACTATCAATGGTGACATCTCTAGCATCATCATGCTAAACTCTGTCCCTCAGGACAGCCAAATGTGGATCATCATACTGGCGCTCACGAATACGATCATATAGAGATGACCGAGATACAACACAAGCCAATACCCGGTTGGGCTCCAAAATATCTAACCTCACTAGCCGATTGGCTAGCACCTGAACATCATGAGCAAATGGCCTCTCCTAAGCTGGTATGTATGCCAAGCTCCCCATACCGACCGCCTTCCGGCTCAAAGCATCGGCCACCACATTGGCCTTCCCGGATGATATAGAATGAAAATGTCATAATCCTTGAGCAACTCAAGCCATCTCCGCTGTCTCAAATTAAGATCTTTCTATTTGAACAAGTGTTGGAGACTACGATGATCGGTATACACCTCACAAGACACACCGTACAAATAGTGCCTCCAAATCTTCAATGCATGAACAATGGCGGCTAACTCCAAATCATGAACAGGATAGTTCTTCTCATGTGGCTTCAACTGCCGAGAAGCATAAGCAATCACCTTACCTTCCTGCATCAACACACATCCTATCCCCACTCTCGAGGCATCACAGTAAACAGTATATGAACCTGAAGCTAATGGCAATACTAACACTAGAGCTGTGGTCAAAGTTGTCTTGAGCTTTTGAAAGCTCTCTTCGCACTCATCCGACCACACGAATGGTGCACCCTTCTAGGTCAATTTAGTCAATGAAGAAGCAATGGATGAAAATCCCTAAACAAACCGGCGATAATATCCCGCTAAGCCAAGAAAGCTCCTAATCTCTGTAGCTGAGGACGGTCTAGGCCAACTCTACACCGCCTCTATCTTCTTCGGATCAACCTGAATACCATCACGAGACACCATATGTCCCATAAATGCTACGGACTCGAGCCAAAACTCGCACTTGGAGAATTTAGCATATAGCTTCTCCTCCCTCAATCTCTGCAACACAATACTCAAATGCTGAGCATGCTCCTCCTGACTACGGGAGTAGACTAGAATGTCATCAATGAACACAATCACAAATGAATCCAAATAAGGCCCGAACATACTGTTCATCAGATGCATAAATGCTGCTGGGGCGTTGGTCAGCCCAAACGACATCACAAGAAACTCATAATGACCATATCGGGTCCCGAATGCAGTCTTCATAATATCCGAGTCCCTGATCTTCAGCTGATGATAGCCTGAACGAAGATCGATCTTAGAAAACACCCTCGCACCCTCTGTAACTGATCAAACAAATCATCTATGCGCGGTAGAGGGTACTTGTTCTTCACCGTCACTTTGTTCAATTGCCTATAATCAATACACATTCGCATGGAACCATCTTTCTTTTTAACAAATAATACCGGCGCACCCCACGGAGACACACTAGGGCGGATGAAACCCTTATCCAGAAGCTCCTGAAGTTGCTCTTTCAGTTCTTTCAACTCAGCTGGTGCCATCCGATAAGGAGGAACGGATATGGGCTGAGTGCCCGGCACCAAGTCAATGCCAAAATCAATATCCCTGTCCGGCGGCATGCCCGACAGGTCTGAGGGGAATACATCTGGGAAGTCCCTCACAACAGGTACAGAATCAATGCTAGGAGACTCAGCTCCCACATCTCTCACAAAAGCCAAGTATGATAAACACCCTTTTTCGACCATCTTCCGAGCTTTTAAGAACGAAATGACACGGCTAGGGACGAAATCGGTCGAACCCCGCCACTCAATCTGAGAAATACCAGGAATGGCCAACGTAACTGTCTTAGCATGACAGTCTAATATAGCATGGTACGGAGACAACCAGTCCATACCCAATATAACATCAAAGTCCACCATACCCAACAATAACAAATCTGCCTGGGTCTCCAGACCCCCAATAGATATAACACAGGATCTATAGACATGATCCACAACAATCGTATCACCCACGGGGGTGGATACATGAACGGGTAAATCAAGACTACTACGAGTCGCACCCAAATGATGTGCAAAATAAGAGGACACGTAAGAATATGTGGACCCTGGATCAAATAGAACAGAGGCATCTTTGTGACAGACATAAATGATACCTGTAATCACAGCATCGGAGGCAACTGCATCACGCCTGTCAGGAAGTGCATAGAACCGTGCCTGGCCTCCACCAGATCTCTCCTCGCCCCTGGGGCGTCCACGAGAAGACTGACCTCCACCTCTACTAGACTGAGATGGTGCTGAAGAGGAGGGATGATCCCTCTGCTGAGTCCTGCCCCTACGTAATCGAGGGCAATGTCTCCTCATGTGGCCAAACTCACCACACTCATAACATGCACCTGGTGTCTCCTCATGTGACCAAACTCACCACACTCATAACATGCACCTGGTGCTGGAGAAGTAGGTGTTGCACTCTGGGCTGGGAGGGCACTAAGTGATGACTGACCTTGTTGAAACCCTTGTCGACCACGACCATAAGAACCTCCGCTCTGCTCGGGGCGGCCTGAATGAGAAGGTCTAGATGAGCGACCTCTGCTCTGCTGGGAATGCCCTCTAGATGGAGCACCACTGAAACTGCCAGAACCACGAGGCCTCTTGGCCTCCCGCTCCTCTCTCTCTCGGCGACGATCCGCCTCAATGGAGCGTGCCATATCAACAACCTCCTCAAATGATGATGACAAAACTCTCTCTGGTCATAAGAATGCGGATAGAGTAGTTGAGGCCATCAATGAACCTCCTGATCCTCTCCCTATCATTAGGGATCATCCATGTGGCATGCCTAGCCAACCGTGTGAATCTAAGCTCATACTGAGTCACAGACATGTCGCCCTGAATCAACCACTCGAACCGGCGACGTAGCTCCTCGCGACGAGACCGAGGTACATATTTCTCTAGAAAGAGAGTAGAGAACTGCTGCCATGTGAGAGGTGCTGCTCTTGCAGGCCTACGCCTCTCAAACTCTTCCCACCAATCAAATGCGGGACCAGTGAACTGAAAGGTAGTAAATGAAACTCCGCTGGACTCAAGAATACCAGCCGTCCGCAACATCCTCTGACACTTGTCCAAGAAACCCCGGGCATCCTCGCCCTCAACGCCACTGAAATGGGGTGGCTGAAGTCTACCAAATCTCTCTAGACGACGCTGCTCATCGTCGGGCATAACCTGAACCATATGCTCTGGGGCCGGGGCAGCTGGAGGAATAACTGGTGAAACCACCTGAGCGGGGACCGCCTCCGGCGTCCGAAGTCCCTGAACCACCGGGTCAGGTGTGCAAGCTGCAGGGGTCTGCTGACCACCCCCTGACTGAGATGTCGCTACAGTAGCGGTAGCTGAAACTACCTGAGCCAAACCGGAACACACTGATAATATCTGAGCAAGAGTCTCCTGAAGACCAGGGATAGCAATAGATATAGTCTGGCCCTGAACTGAGGCTGCTGGGGCATCAACCACTGGGGGCTGCTCCTGAACTGGTACAACGGGCGGGTCAGCTGGCACTGCCTCAGCCGCCCTACCTCTACCTCTAGCACAACCGCGCCCACGGCCTCTAACAGGTGGCAATGGAGGTCGTCCACCTCGTCCTGATGCTCGCGTTCTCGCCATCTGCGAGAGAATAGAATATAGAAGTTCAGTTCTCAGAACAACAAGATCGCACGACGGAGTTCAAGAAAAGTGGAGTGTTTCCTAAAGGTTCGCAGCCTCCCGAGGATAAGTACAGGCGTCCCCGTACCGATCCACAAGACTGTACTAACCGGCTCAAGACTCATGAGGCCTAGTAAACCTAGGCTCTGGTACCGACCCCAAATCTGGTCGTGATGGCGCCCAGCACATTGCTAAGCCAGCCTGACCAATCAATATCAACAACGGAGCTAGAAGCTCTCTTTAGCCCATTTAAGCATATTAATTCATGAAATAACAGCGATACATATAACGAAAACGGGGAACCAAGTCCCATAATACATCAACTCCCATAGACCGAAGGGTCAAGAGTCATGAGCCTCTACTGAACATGAGTGTACAAAGGTTTACAAGATACCAAGTGCGGAAAGAAAAGTCAATACAAAATCAAGAGACAGTAAGAAGGAATATCGGGTCCTGCGGACTCTGCAGCTACCTCGAATATCCACAAATGTCGCCTCGCACAGCTACTGGATCACTGCTAAGAGGTACCTGGATCTGCACACAAGGTGCAGGGAGTAAAATGAGTACTGCCAGACTCAGTGGTAATAAACAAGGGTAAGACAGCGCAGATAAGAAATCCGCAATAAAGCACTATGTAAAGCTGTAGTCAAATACCCTGTCACAGAATTAATATCAACTGTACCTGTACCATCAAGTACCAGCAAAACAGTATAACAGCTAGGAGATGTAGCTAAAATGCAATGCAATGCATGATATGACCGCTACGGCGCGTAGCCCGATCAAATTTGGGTACCCGTGCTCACTGTGGGGGTTCAGACTCCGGAGGGGCTCCTACAGCCCAAGCACAATATCACTGCGGCGTGCAGTCCGATCCAACATATATACTGCTGCGGCGCGCAGCCCGATCCACTACCAGTCAGCTAATATGCAAATACAGCCTCGCAGGCTCAAAAGTAGTTTTGAAAACCTTTTTATCATTTTTTAGTTGTTAAACAGTAATACCAAGTTCCAGAGATTGGAAATAGCATGATAACAGAAATAGCTACGGATCGGTAGTAACTAACATGTCAATATGATAAGACAATGATAACGATCCTCGCGGGATCCAATAACTGGCTCACGGCCCACAAGTATACTCAACCACCCAAGAAGGGGGTTCAACGGCTCAAGAGTAGCCAATATCACGGTATAATATGCAACCATCCGAGAAGGAGGTTCGACGGCTCATGAATAGCCTAATATCATAACACAGTATATCAGCAAGTCGGACTAAGCCATAGTCCCCAATCACAATCGACCCCGCACTCACATGAGAGTATGTGTCTCGCTGCTATACAGCGTCACAAAGTGGTATACCGGGGTTTCGAACCCGCTGGTCATCACCCACATCTATTACTCACCTCAATACGATGCGACGACTACTCCGCAATGCCCTTGCCACGAGAATCAAGCTCCGCACGCGTAGAATCTAATCAAATACAGTAGAAATACAACAAATTAGGCCAATGGGACGACACCCAATCAATACAACTCAATTTACATCAAAATTCTCAAAGTTGTCAAAACCCGACTTTCGGTACGCTTGTCGAAAAATTACAAAAGTCACATATTCGGAACCCTCATCTCAATACGAGTCTAAGCATATCAATTTTACCAAATTCGGACTCCATTTGCCCATTCAAAATCTTGATTTTCTAAAGTTCAAGCCTAGGGTTAAATCTTCCATGAATCACCCCAAATTCCTCCATTTTCATGATATAATTGCATAATATTATCAATAATAATCATAGTTTAAGTCCATAGTTGATTACCCTGATGATTTCCTTTGAGTTTCTCTTCAAAATCGCCCAAATCGCCTCTAAAGCCGAGACCCAAATGTGTGAAATATTTCTGAAATTTTCTAACTTCTAATACACTTAACTCACTGCGATTTTCGCTTATGCGGGCCATTTTCCGCCGCTGCGGAACCGCTTCTGCGACCAATTGGTCGCTCGCGAACCCGGGCCTATTTGGCCAATCCCGCTCCTCGCGATCCATGAACCGTCCCTCGCGCGTCCGTTTCGCGGAATTTCTTCCGCCCTCGTAGAAATTTCCGCCTCGCGCTCCGGAGTCCGCTCCTCGCGGACTCGCCTATGCGGTCAAGAATCCGCTTCTCGCGGACTTTCCCCTTACTCATCAAGTCCGCTTCCGCGGTCACCCACTCGCACCAGCGACGCCGCTTCAGCGGAAAAGATTCCGCTTCTGCGATGCCAAGCACTCCTGCGCCCCCTCGTCCGCTCCTGCGGACTCGCTCCTGCGCCCCCATTTCCGCAGGAGCGAAAACAACAGAACTAGAGTCAAAACCTGCAATTTTCCACATTTTCTCTTGTTTAGCCATCCGAAAACACCCCGAGGCCCCCGGGACCCCAACGAAAACACCAACACATCCTAATACCTTATTCAAACTTGCTCCAATCCTCAAAACACGTCTAACAACATCAAAAACCATAATTCACATCGAATTCAAGCCTAAATTTCTTAAAACATTCCGAATTACACAATCAATCAAAAACCCAACTAAACAACGTCCGAATGACCCGAAATTTTGCGAGCACATCCAAAATCACCTAACGGAGCTACTGCAACTGTCGGAATTCCATTCCGACCCCGGATCAAAATCTCACCTACCGTTCGGATTTTGCCAAAATTCAACCTTAGCCAATTCAAGCCTATTTCTACACCGGGCCTCCAAATTCAATTCCGATCGCTCCCCTAAGTCACAAATCACCTCCCGTAACTAACCGAATCATCAGAATCCGATTCCGAGCCCTCTAACAAATAGTCAACCCCGGATTGATTTTCCTTTTTCAAGTCTCCTTCAAAAAGGCTATATGCCTCATTTTCAATCCAATTCACTCCTAACTCACCCGATAGACTCTAACACCGATATAAAATCATAAAACATGCATTTACAACATAACGGGGTGGTAATTCTCGTGACGACGAGTCGATGTGCCGGAGAGATTCGGCACATTTACATACTAATTTCTCTTATATTAGCTTGTTTCATTGCAAAATGTAGTCCATACTTATGTGATTTTGTGGTTTTACGGATAAAGAGGAAGAAAAGACCAAGGACACAAAAATGGAAGCAAAAAGATAAGAAAGAGGGCAAGTTTTGCAAAACAGCCAATCTGCGGACCAATATGCGGTCACATACTTCATGTGCGGACCGCAAATAAGCAACCAAATCGCAGAACTAAACAGTGAATGGAGCTGAAATGCATGGCAAGAATGCGATGTCTTTTGCGATCGCACATTCAATATGCGGTCCGCACTTCTGCCGCATAATGAACACAAAGGAAACCTAAGAGGCAAGTCTGTGGTGCTTTCTGCGGCCACACAATCAACATGCGGACCGCAGAATGGTGACGCGATCAACACATGAACAACTAGGGTTCCTATCCGCGATGCCGCCTCTCAAGATTGCGGACCGCAGACCTGTTATGCGACAGATCTGCGATCGCATACGTGACCTGGAAGGGCAAACTTGTCCGCTTTTTGTCAGATCTTGGTCCCTCTATAAATAGCTTTTTAGAATTTTGTGTAAGGGCATCTTGTGCAGACTTTATACTACACTCCAAGACTTTATTACTTCATCTTTTTTGGAAGCTTTTGGTTGAAGAATCTCTTACTTTGTAAGCATTTATGACATTTATTACACCTTGTAGTTTACATTTTAGCATGTGTGGCTAAACTTAAATACTAAGGTTGTGAACCCTAAATGGGTGTTATGTAAATGGGTGTTTAACATTGAATATATGCATAATGGTTGGTTGATATTTCTTCACTTCTCATTCTTCATTTATTATTGGTGGTTGCAAACACTAATTAAAGCCATTAAAGTCCTACCTTACTTGGGAAAGTGGGTTAGATTTTGGAAGAAGTAAAGAACAAAAACTCAAGGCCTTACACCTCGTTGAATAGAATCGCTTAGGGATAAGTGGGTTTTATTTGGCATTTATTGATTGTTATACATTGTGACTCTTAGACTTTTGGGAAAAAGTAAGAGAGGAAATACTACTCAAGTATTGGGAAATATTGGGTAGTTGCATAGAAATCAATTGCATATCAATAATCAACCATTAGAAATATATCATATTAACACCGATGGAATTACACTACATTTATGGGGACACAACCTTGGTTTAATCAATTCTATAGATTATTACATTAAGCATTTTCACTAGTTAAATATTCTAAATCAACCTTCATTCATACTATCACTCTTACACCATTTCTATGTCACTTCTAACGGAATAGATTCAAGATTCGAGTCGGGTAACACACTAATTCAAGTGATCATTTCACACCTATTCCCTGTGGGATTCGACCCCAACCTAGTTGGGTTATTATATTTGACACCGACCGCCTTACACTAATTGTAAAAGTGTAATTCGGTGTATAGAAAAGAAAGATAGATATTTGTATATGTATGTAATCATGTTCTGCGGTGTCAGAGTTCTAACAAGGCACGAATGGTTTTGTTCAATAAGATAGTTGAATTACAGCTGAATAAGGGTGAATGACACCCGAGAATGGTTTTGCGGTGTTCAAGTTATTGCTGGTAACAGTCAGGTGCCTTAAGATTGTGTACGTGGCTAAAGACTGTGGTTTCGTTAGAAAAAATCAGGACTTGTGATATGTTATGTTAATTATGGGATTATATATATCCATATTAGAAGGTAATGATAACGAATTCAGAATCGTGGGAAGTTCATCAAAATAAGGTATTTTAGAATGTGGTACTTCTGGGAGACATCTGAGAGAGTATTCAGTGGCCTATGGGTCTTAGACCGTGTGGTCTTATGTATGAGTCTCGTGTGGTAACCTGAGTTGAGGTATTGTGATGCTTCAGTAAAGGAGAATATTAAATTAAAGATGAATTAGAAAGGAAATTGGGATAAATGGAATAGCTTGATAATAAACCGAAAGAGTGTGATAAAGTTACGATTAATTCCTGGTATATGTTCGAAGTAATGAGTCTTACAGGTATTGTACAACAAGCTCTTATGTGCTGGAAGTTTTGCGTGTGCAATGGAATTGAGAGAGAGAGTCATTGACATATTTTGCCATGGTTTGAAGACAAGTATAATTCCTATGGGTATACAAAGCATGGAATGTGTCATGATTTTTCTTCTATATGGGATCATGAAAGTCCTTGACTCGTTGAGTGCGTCGATATTTACGACATATGAGAGGAATAGAAGTTTCCATGTTATCTTAGTGTGGCATGGTATATGCGATGTGTTATGGAAAGTTGATAATGGTATGTTCAAGGTTTTGAGATCAGTTCATTATATATGGGAAGTCATTAAAATTCTTGAGCAGCGTGGGCAGCTGCAGATAATTTGAGAATCAATCTTTCCGGTGATTAAGGAAAATGGTACTAATATTCTAGTGATTTGATGGGGTATATGTTCAAAAGGGTAAGGTAATGTAAACTGATAATCTCTGGTGGTATTGTTGTATCCTCTTGTTGAATCGACTGAGAAGATTGAGTTGTTGATGGCATAGGGCAATTTTCAAATGTCTTTCGTTGTATAAATGGATGCTTGATGCATGTATGTATTCATACGGTGGAGTGTAGAATCTGGCATGGTGATTTATGTGTTATATATGTGTTGGAGCTAGAAGTTCTCGTAATCCACCTATGCAGTGGTTGTATATTGTGTGTATCAGTACCGTTTAGTGGTTATGAGATTAGAAGCCCTAGTGGATTTTTATTTGCTTGATATGATAAATTTGGGTTATGATATTAGATTGCAAACTAGTTGTCCCAATTTCAGATTTTCTAGACTAATGTGATATGGACTATGTCGGAAAATGCCATAGGTTGCGTGGCAAGGTGCATCAGATTATGTTCTAACAGGGTAGTTATACCCCAGGGCCAACGGACGGCTGGCAGGTATTGCTTTGTTAGTTGGGCCTTCGTGGAGGATGTCGGTGTAGAGGTTTCTACCATTGATTTAGTTCCGGTATTGAGGGACTTTTTGGATGCATTTTGTGTGGCCGAGCATATGACTATATAAGTTATTGTAATGAGAAAATTTGACACGATGTGCATTTCCTTTTGGTGAGGTATATATGTGTGGATCGGGTGGCATGCCGCCACAGGTATGGTATTTGGAGCGGGTGGAACGTTGCCGCGGGTATGTTATCTGGATCGGGTTGCACGCAGCAACAGTATGCTATGAAAAATAGTCTTAGTGATATGTTACCTTGTATGTATTACTTCCTTGCTTCTATGTAAAAGTTCGTATTGGGTATTGCTCGGTGAATAGCACATCAGTTGTGTGTTTTCAGGAATCAATAGTGTATAATAATTATTTCATTGTAGGTGTGATGCATTGCTTGGTTTCAGACCTCAATCTGTGCGGGGCTGACCGTGTTGAGCTTGGTGACTTGAGGTGCTTCATAGGTAATAGTCTTTGGATAAAATCATGAGTTGTGGTAAGGCCACGTGATGTTATGATCTTTCGAGGAGGATTCAAGTACTCTATTTCTATGATGTGAGATGGGATCTTAGTTTTGTGTTGTGATGGTACGGAGGAAATTGAATTATAGCTCTTTTGTTTGAGTCAGTTTTCATCATTTGAGTGTGTTCAGATCGATTCTTATTGGATCCTATGTTGTGCTCGCCGTGGCTTGGGCCGGTGTTGAGGTGTCATATCACCAATGTGGTGTGTTATAATCGAAATGATCGTTAGAGTCATTATTGAGTGCGAGTATATGTGATTTCAGCTGGTTAGGCAGGTAATATCGAGGTTTGGCTCTGAAATCTATTGCATTATCAGACAAAAGGAAAATGGATTCATGAATGGTCGGACTGAGAGATGGGTTCGGTGTATTGCGTGTTTTAGTTGTCGTGGGCAGTATATGAAAGTGTTGGAATAAGACTTCAGCTAATGCAAAAGGCTCTTCTGTTGGTATTGGTTATTGCGTGCAATTTCTGGGAATAGATGCCATCGTCTCGAGTGTTTAGGTTGTGTAGCATATCATATGGTCTCACCTGGAGTTACAAGTATGGGTTATTACAGTTGGTTCGGGTGTATTCTAAGTATAGACGTGAGATTCATATTTGGTATATGATTTCAGAATGTGCAATGTGTCTGGTTCAGATGGACTGTGTAATTCCAGCTATATTGTGTTATTAGACTTATGTTAGATAGGGTGATGTGGGGTCAACCTGAATATATGCTTGGTAAGGTCATTCAGCTATTGGGTTGCTTCTACTACAACTTTGGGTCCGCTCGAGGACGAGCGTTGGTTTAAGTTGGGGAGAATGTGACGACCCGACCCGTCGTCATGTGAGTTACCACCTTGTTTCCCCCTGATTATGTGGTATCATGTTTCTATACCTGTGTTAGAGTCAATCGGGTGTAATGGAATTGGTTCTGGTTGAAAATAAGGCATATAGCCTCTTAGAAGGGAGTTTGTTTCAGAAAAGTTAACCAGAAAGTTGACTATGTGGTTAGAGAGCTCGGATGTGAATTCTAGTGGTTCGGTCAGCTTCGGGAGGTGATTTGTGACTTAGATGAGTGATCGGAATTGAATTTGGAAGTCTGGTGTAGAAATAGGCTTGAATTGGCGAAAATTGGAATTTTTGTGGAACCCAGTTGATAGGTGAGATTTTCATTTGGGGGTCGGATTGGAATTCCGACAGGTGCAGTAACTTCGTTAGGTGATTTTGGATATGTCCCCAAATTTTCAGGTCATTCGGACATCGTTTGGTCGGGTTTTTGATTGAATGTTGGTTTCGGAAGTTACAGTTGAAACTTTGGCTTGAATCCGCCTTGATTTGATGGCTTTTGTATTTAAGGGTAGTTTATTATGATGGGAACAAGTTCGTATCGTGTTTTAGAATGAGTTTGTATTTTTGGTTGAGGTCCCGGGGGCCTCGGGATGGTTTCAGATGGTTTATCGGGCAATTCGAAGTATTAGAGCAGGTTTGAGGTGTAGTGTTCTGTTGTTTCCGTATCTGCGGTGGATGAGCCGCTTAAGCGGTCTCGCAGATGAGGCTATGTGATCGCAGAAGTGGCACGTGTGGCCTGGGGGAAATTCGGCACAAGCGGACTTGGTTCTACAAGAGCGGTTTCCACAGAAGTGGATTCTGACCGCATTAGCGGTGTGGTAAATAGTGGCAGAGTCCGTAGAAGCGGACAATTGTTCGCAAAAGCGAGCTCGCAGAAGCGGAGTTATAATGGCATAAGCGGTTTCGTAATTTAAGTGAAAGACCGTAGAAGCGGTCCATTTTGCGCAGAAGCGATACCGCAGGTGCGGTCAGTGGACCGCGGAAGCGAAAATGCCTGAGGGTTTAATGAAGTCAGTGTATTCGAATTTTGAAAGTGTAAAATCATTTGGGGCTACGAACAAAGAGGGATTTTGGGCGATTTTGAAGATGGATTCATGGAGTATCATCAGGTAAGGACTATTGGACCTATATTATATTATTATATTGATAAATCATTGATTTAATCTCTGAAATTGGAGGAATTAAGGTGTAAAAATGGAGGATTTTGCTTAAAGCCTAAGAGATGATACAATGATAATTGGAGGGGTCAAATGGACTCCGATTTTGATAAATTTTATATGTTTGGACTCATGGCGAGACGAGGATTCCGGAAATATGAGTTTCTTAATTTTTCGAGAAGCGGGCCCAGGGCTCGGTTTTTGCTAGTTTCGAGATTTTTCATGTATTTCCATTGTTTTTGATTGGGTGTTGTTTCATTAGCCTATTTTGATATATTTGTACTGATTTCGGCTAGTTTCAACGCGCGTGGAGGCCGGTTTGAGGAGCTAAGGCGTCACGGGCTAGAGTTTTGCCGGTTCGAGGTGTGTAATACTTGTAAATGATGTCCCGAGCGTTTGTAAACCTCGTACTTGCACATCATAGTGCTGTATTGAGGTGACTTGCACGCCGGATAACGGGCGTGGGGTAGAGCACCATTGGGAATAGTGACTTGATCCATCCTGCTTAATAAATAATACTACCTAATTGCTTGAAATTGAATTGACACCCTAATAAAGATATTAATTATCATGAATTGAACTGATTATAATGTTGTGGGCTTCGTGCCGAATATTTGAATCCTTCAGGGATCAGTATGACTGTCTTGATAATACTGTGCATATTTTCATCTCAGTCTAAGGTTTTAAAAAGTTATTTTGCTACTCAGCATTTTTATAATATTTGAAAACTTAAACGAGGCTTTGATGACATTTTAGTTGTGAGCTGTTATGACATTGTTGCCTAAGGGACTTATATGCATTCATGACTTTGCATAGATCGGACTGCATGCCTCAGCAGGAGTGATATTGATATTGCGCTTGGGCTGTAGGAGCCCTTCCGGAGTCTGAACCCTCACAGTTAGTGCGGGCGCCTTTGCATGGATCGGGTTGTACGCCACAGAGTCATGTGCATTGCATTGCATACATACATTGGCTTTACTTGTACTACGTGGCATGACATTTAGCACTCATACATTACTGGCATACATGTGTCATCTGCCTTATTGATTAGATACCCTGGTGGAAATTGTTAAGGAGTGTTGAGCCCAAGGGGCTAATTTGAGTGCAAACTTGCACTGCTTGAGGTTATACCCAGGTATTGATCTGTTAATAATGAAAGGAAGAGAGATTAAAAAGAGATTTCTCAATAATCTACTCATATATGTTAAAAAGGAATATCCTGAAAGTGTATTTCAGTTTAAAAGACAATTTTGTATGATTATAGCATGAGATAGTGCTTTGTGTGGTTTTCTTTTCCTCAGCATTATTTACTTTTATTACCGCTTCCATCGAAGTACTCACTCGACTCCCTGCACCATGTGTGCAAATTCATTTACTTAAAGGCTTAGCAGAGCTTGGTGTTGGTCTAGACCTAGTTGGGATCATCGAGGTAGCTGCCTGGCGTCCGCAGGACCCGACAATTCCCCTTATTACTCTGTTATTACTTGTTTCATTCTTCGTACTCTTAGACTTGTAAAGTATTTATAGTGTTGACTGATATTCTGATAGAGGCTCTTGGCTGGTGACCCCAAGGTTTTGGGAGGTGTTGTGTTGATATTGGGATATTTGTCATTATCTCGGTTAACTACGCATTATATCTTGATGTTATTGATTTTGAAAACAAAATTATGAGCTGGTAGCTCGGGATGACAGTGTATTTGGTCGGGCTGGCCTAGCAATGTGCTGGGCGCCATCACGACTGGGTTTTGGGGTCGTGACACAAGGTTGCTAAGCTGGTGGGAGGACCTTCACTCCAGTGATCAGAATCTCATCCGCAAAAATTTGGGAAATTTAACTTCTCTTATGGAAATCCAACCCAACAATAAAATCATAGAGGCTGCAACTCTATTCTGGGATTGTGACGGGTTTGTGTTCCACTTCGGGGACCTTGAAATTACACCATTGCTGGAGGAAATACGAGGGCTAGCTGGTATCCCATGCGAAACTGTGAGTTTGCTTATGCTGGGAAATCTCAAGTGTAGAGGTTTTCACAAAATGGTGGGACTAAAGAAGAACACGGACTTGACCTACTTGAAGGATTACTACATTCTTTTAGACTATCTGTACAAGAGATACGGCCATAGCAAGGCCTACCGCACTTACCCAGATAAATTTTCCCTCACCTCATTGGGGCATATCCACAAAAAAGTCTTCGTCTTTATGTTCTTCTTTTTAGGGATGATAGTATTTCCTATGAAGAAGGCTAGGATCCATACCATACTTGCCATGGTCACCAAGACCTTAATGGAATGAATTGGCAGACAGCCTTTTAGCATAGTACCTATGATCGTTTTAGAGATAACCAAGACTTGGAAAATTGACAACAAGGGGCCAAACACTTTAATGGTTGTAATACTCTGGCTCACGGAGCACTCCAAATGGGTGAATATCGGCAAGAGCTTCTGCGCAAATACTAGGATGATCATATCGCCTTCTATTAGCCAAGGTGAATGAACAATATGCCTAACATGTTTTCCTAACCAGAAGACACCAAAGGGTGAGTAGAGTTGTTCGAGAATCCAAAAGAGGACCAATTACAATTGATGTTCAAATGTTTCCCTATGGAAGAGTTCATTGTTCGATGTCGGGATGCACCGTTCCTTATACTTATCGGTCTGAGAGGAACTTATACTTATGTCCCTCTCCAAATCATGAGGCAGGCAGGAAGAAATCAGGTTATACCACGGGTCGACAAAATAAGCCACTTCAGGGCTGACTTTCAAGATGATGACAGTCCAGACAAGTGTCAAGACTCGCATATGTGGCATTGGAAAATCATCTTGGGAAAGGATTCCATAGAACCAGACAGGTACCATGCTGGTTATACTCCATACTATGCAAGTTGGTTGAAAGACGATCATAGTGGTTTAGGACAATCCGGGTTTGTTTGAGGTCATAGGATCATCGATAAAAAGGCTAAAGTACAGGTTAAGTACAACCAATTGTCACACCTCCTTTTTCTACAACACCTCTCGAAGAGGGTGTAATAAAGGGAGTTTTTTTAACTAAAGGACAATCAAAACAGGATTTATTATAAAAATTTAGAGTCGCCACTTGGGATAATTTATGGTGTCCCAAGTAATCGGTTTGAATCGCTAATCGAGGAAAGATTGACTATGTGTTGTTGTCTGTGAACCAGAAATCCGGGTAAGGAATTATGTTAACACGGAAGGAGATGTTAGGCCATTCATGGATTCCATGGTTCTAGCACGGTTGCTTTCATCATACTTGGCTTTTCTAAATTGTTTAGTTATTCATTTCAGAACCTATGTGGTTTTGCCTCTTTTACCGCTTTTAATTAAGGAAAATTATCTTGAAACGGGTTACGCGTACGTATATCCATTTGTTTGGCGCATCAAAAATCATGTCACACGAATGTGTCCACAACTAATAATGCTTTATTATTATTTTTAAAAAAAGTTAAGCCAAAGTGGAACGAACGTGTAACGACCCGGTCGGTCATTTTTGAAATTTACGCCCCGATCCCCAATTTACTGCTTCCCCTAAGTTCATTTCTGCTATTGTGGTTTGTCGGGATGTTCGGTTCAAGAATTTGGAGTGTTTTGGGACACTTAGTCCCTAAATGAGAGCTTTATAGTTGAAAAATGACCCGTATTCAAAATAGTATTAAGACAACCTCAGAACAGAAATCTGATGGTTCTGTTAGCTCCGTTAGGTGATTTTGGGGTTGGGAGCGTGTTCGGAATGTATTTTGGGGGTCTGTAGCTCATTTAGGCTTGAAATGCCGAAGTTTGGAATTTTTGAAAATCCGGTCGATAGGCGAGATTTTGATCCAGGAGTCGAAATAGAATTCCGACAGTTGCAGTAGATTTGTTAGGTGATTTTGGATATGTCTGCAAATTTTCAGGTCATTCGGACGTCGTTTGGTAAGGTTTTTGATAGCATGTAGGTTTCATAAATGTTGGTTGAAACTTAGGCTTGAATCCGCCATAATCTGATGATTTTTGTATTTAATGATATATTTTTTTATGATTGGAACGAGTTCATATCGTGACTTGGAGAAGGTTGGTCATTTTGGTTGAGGTCCCGGGGGGCCTCGGGGGTGTTTCCGGGGGTCAAACGGACCATTTCTAGTTGATGAACAGGTCAGTTTTTGTTGTCATAAGTGTTGCAGATGGTTGCTCTATGCGATCGCAATGGCTTGATGCGATCGCATAGAAGGCTTGGGATAAGGCTCAAAAATTGCTCTATGCGATCGCAGAAAGGGCTATGCGATCGCATAGTTGGGGATGATTGTTCTCTGCGATCGCATAGTGGAAGGGTTAGGGGTCCCAGGTCCTATATTTTGTTCTATGCGATCGCGGAGTTGCTCCGCGATCGCATAGAACAAAATGTTAGACCTTAGACTCCCTACTCTTTACACTATGCGATCGCATGGTCCCATATGCAATCGCAGAGCACAGCCATCCAAAGCTATGCGATCGCGTAGCCCTTTCCGCGATCGCATAGAACAAGAATTTGTTATCCTCCAAAACCTTCTATGCGATCGCATCACCCCAATGCGATTGCATAGAGTATCACTTATTACATATCTTTTATATTATTCCACTGTTATCTTAACTTTTGTTCATAAGAGTTGTACATTTCGCATTGTGTTAGACTTACCTAGTCGCGAAGACTAGGTGCCGTCGTGACAGGTTCACGATTGGTGAACTAGGATCGTGACAAATTGGTATCAGAGCTCTAGGTTCATAGGAGTCACGGGACACGGACCGGTTATTTAGAGTCTCACTTATCGGTACAGAGACGTTTGTATTTATCTACGAAGGGCAATGTAACTAATTAGGAAACTCTTCATTACTTTTGAATTCCTTTTTTGTGCGATATTTTGACACCAAATCTAAACTTCTGTCTTCTATTCTCTCATAGATGGTGAGGACACGTGCTACTCATGAGGATCAGGCACACGCACCCCCTCTTGTCGCCGCCAGAGGTCTGGGCCGGGTAGAGGCCGAGGATGTGCCCGAGCCACAGCACCCACGCGCTGCTGCTGAGGCACCACCGGTGGATCAAGTTGGAGCACAGGCACCTGATACACCTACTACAGCTACTACGACTCCAACACTCCAGGAGACTCTAGCCCAGTTTATGAGCATGTACACTACTCTAGCTCAGGCGGGGTTGCTTTCTCTCGCTGCAACTATATCTCAGGCTGGGGGAGGGGCCCAAACACCCGCAGCCTGCACCCCTAAGCAGCGAGTGCCCATGGAGCAGGTTCTAGAGATTATTACTATACCGCCTACCGCAGCAGTACAGCCCGGAGGTGGGTCAGCTGCCTCCGAGGACGAGCATCGCAGGTTGGAGAGGTTCAAGAGGTATGATCCCCCAGTGTTCAGTGGCTTGGCTTCAGATGATGCATTGGGATTTCTGGAGCAGTGTTATCGTTCCTCTGTACTCTAGTTATAGTGGAGACCAGTGGGGTTTCTTTTATCGCTTTTCAGCTTCGAGGGGCCGCTTATGATTGGTGGCGCACATATGAGTTGGATAGTCCAAACGAGTCTGCCTTGCTGACTAGGACACAATTTTCTGATATGTTTTTGAGGGAGTTTGTTCCCCAGAGCCTTAGGGATGCTTGGCGAGCCGAGTTTGAGCGGTTGCGCCAAGGCTCTATGTCAGTATTTGAGTATGCCATCAGTTTCACCCAGTTAGCCAAACATGCACCGACCTTGGTCGCCACAGTTCGGGAGAGAGTACGAGGTTTATTGAGGGTCCTATTCCGCCTATCTGGTCCAGCATGGCTAGAGAGCTGGGGACGGATGTGCCGTATCACAGAGAGGAATTGGTTCTATTCGATCCTGGTTCTACTTTTTCATATGTGTCCTCTTATTTTGGTTCACATCTGGGTGTACCTCGGGATTCTTTGAGTGCCCCCATTTATGTTTCTACTCCGGTAGGAGATTCTTTGGTTGTGGACCGTGTGTATTGGTCGTGTTTGGTCACTATTTGTGGTTTTGAGACCGGAGCTGATCGCTTATTGCTCAGTATGGTTGATTTTGATATTATTCTAGGCATGGACTGGTTGTCGCCCCACTATGCTATTCTTGATTATCACGCCAAGACCGTGACACTAGCTATGCCAGGTATTCCACGTATCGAGTGGAGTGGTACTCTAGATCACACCCCCATCCGTGTTATTTCCTTTCTTAAAGCTCAGCGTATGGTTGAGAAGGGGTGTGCTGCTTATCTAGCTTATGTGAGGGATGTCAGTGTTGACACTCCTTCTATTGATTCTGTCCCAGTGGTACGTGATTTCTCTGATGTATTTCCAGCTGATTCCCGGGCATGCCGCCTGACAGATATATTAATTTTGGTATTAACTTATTGCCGGGCACTCGGCCCATTTCTATTCCTCCATACCGCACGGCTCCTCCTGATATGAAGGAGTTGAAGGATCAGTTACAGGAGTTGTTGGGTAAGGGTTTCATTCGGCCAGTATTTCGCCTTGGGGTGCTCCTATGTTGTTTGTGAAGAAGAAGGACGGTTCTATGCGTATGTGCATTGACTATCGCCAGTTGAACAAAGTTACGGTGAAGAACCGGTATCCTTTGCCACATATTGATGACTTATTTGAATAACTACAGGGCGCATAAGTGTTCTCCAAGATTGATTTGCGCTCTGGTTATCATTAGCTGAGGATTCGGGAGCCAGATATCCCGAAAACTGCCTTCAGGACTCAGTAAGTTCATTATGAGTTCCTCGTTATATCTTTCGGGCTGACTAATGCCCCAGTAGCTTTCATGCATTTGATGCACAGTGTATTAAGGCTATATCTCGACTCGTTCGTGATTGTTTTCATTGATGATATTTTGGTATATTCCCAGAGCCGGGAAGAGCATGAGCACCTGAGGATAGTGCTTCAGACTCTAAAGGAGAAGCAGTTATATGTGATGTTCTCTAAATGTGAGTTTTGGCTGAGTTCGGTGGCATTTCTATGCCACGTGGTGTCGAGCAAGGGCATTCGAGTGGATCCGAGGAAGGTGGAGGCCGTGTAGGGTTGGCCCAGGCCCTCCTCAGCTACTGAGATTCGTAGCTTCCTTGGTTTGGCGGGTTATTACCGTCGCTTTGTCTCTTCGATCGCAGCACCTATGACCAGATTGACCCAAAAGGGTGCCCCTTTCCAGTGAACAAAGGAGTGTGAGGCGAGCTTTCAGAAGCTCTAGTCAGCTTTGACTTTGGCCCCTATCTTGATGTTGCCTACTGGTTTGGGGTCCTATACAGTATATTGTGATGCCTCGCAAGTTGGACTCGGTGTAGTATTGATGCAGGACAGTAGGGAGATTGCCTACGTGTCCAGACAACTGAAGGTACATGAGAAGAACTGCCCTGTTCATGATCTGGAGCTAGCTGCCTTTTTCTCACGCCTTGAAGATTTGGTTTCATTATTTGTATGGGGTTCCTTGTGAGATTTACACTGATCATCTGAGTTTGCAGCACTTGCTTAAGCAGAATCACCTGAACATGCGTCAGAGGAGATGGTTGGATCTACTGAAGGACTATGATATTACTATTCTTTATCACTCGGGCAAGGCCAATGTGGTTGCCGATGCCTTGAGTCGTCGAGCGGAGAGTTTGGGGAGTTTGACATATCTACCAGCTTCGGAGAGACCTATGGCGATGGATCTTCAGGCTTTGGCCAGACAGTTTGTTATATTGGATCTTTTGGAGCCTAGCCGGGTTCTAGCCTGTGTGGTTTCTCGATCTTCTCTATTTGATCGCATTAGAGAGCGACAATTTGATGACCCTTATTTGCTGGATCTTCAGGACAAGTTTCGGCATGGTGATGCTCGAGATGTCACCATCGGGGATGATGGAGTGATAAGGATGCATGGGCGTATTTGTGTGCCCAATATTGATGATCTTTGAGAGTTGATTCTAGCTGAGGCCCATAGCTTGCGGTATTCCATCTATCCGGGTGTCGCGAAGATGTATCAGGACTTGAGGCAGCACTATTGGTGGATGCGGATGAAGAAGGATATAGTCGACTATGTTTCTAGGTGCCTCATAAATACCAGCAGGTGAAGTATGAGCACCAGCATCTGAGTGGGTTGCTACAATAGATTGAGATCCCATAGTGGAAGTGGGAGCGCATCACCATGGACTTTGTATCTGGACTTCCACGGACTGTGAGGAAGTTTGATTCTATTTGGGTCATTGTGGATCGGCTGACCAAGTCCGCCTATTTCATACATGTGTGCACCACTTACTCATCGGAGCAGTTGGCGGAGATCTATATCACGGAGATAGTCCGGTTGGATGGTATTCCAGTTTCCATCATTTCAGAAAGAGGCACTCAATTTTCCTCACGGTTCTTGAGGGCCGTGCAATAGGAGTTAGGTACTCGGGAGGAGCTGAGCATAGCATTTCACCCCCAGATGGATGGCCAGTCTGAGCGCACTATTCAGATTTTGAAGGATATGCTCCGTGCGTGCGTGATTAAGTTTGGAGGTTCATAGGATCACTTTTTGCCACTGGCGGAGTTTGCTTATAACAATAGCTATCAGTCCATCATTCAGATGGCTCCGTATGAGGCCCTATATGGTAGGAGGTGTAAGTCCCCAGCGAGTGGGTTCTACTTCGGGTCTCGCCCACGAAGGGAGTCATGAGATTCGGGAAGAAAGGGAAGCTGAGTCCGAGATTTATTGGGCCTTTTGAGATTTTGAGGCGTGTTGGGGAGGTTGCTTATGAGCTGGCCTTACCTCGCAGCCTAGCCAGAGTCCATCCAATATTTCATGTCTCTATGCTCTAGAGATACCATGGTAACCTGTCGCACGTGTTGGGTTTAACTTCTGTTCAGCTAGACGAGGATCCGCCTTATGTTGAGGACCCAGTGGCCATCCGGGACAGGTAAATCAGGAAGCTGAGGTCAAAGAACATCGCTTCGGTGAAGGTCCAGTGGCGGGGTCAGCCGGTCGAGGAGGCGACTTGGGAGACCGAGCAGGATATGCACAACAGTACCCTCATCTCTTCACTACTTCAGGTATGTTTTCTATGCTCATTCGAGGATGAACGGATGTTTAAGTGTGGGAAGATGTAATGACCCGGTCGGTAGTTTTTAAAATTTATGCCCCGATCCCCAATTTATTGCTTCCCCTAAGTTCATTTCGGCTATTGTGGTTTGTGGGGATGTTCGGTTCTAGAATTTGGAGTGTTTTGGGACACTTAGTCCCTAAATGAGAGCTTTATAGTTGAAAAATGGCTTAAGAAGACCTCGGAACAGAAATTCGATGGTTCCGTTAGCTCTGTTAGGTGTTTTCGAGGTGGGAACATATTAGGAATGTATTTTAGAGGTCCGTAGCTCATTTAGGCTTGAAGTGCCGAAGTTTGGAATTTTTGAAAATACGGTCGATAGGCGAGATTTTGATCCGGGAGTCGAAATGAACACCTTAACGGACTCATTTACCATTTTGACACTTCAAGTGGCTATTAAGTATTTCAAGTAAACACTCATTACTGATGTGGCATATGCGTGTTTGGTAACAAAGTGTTAGGCGCGTGAAGGTCATTTTTTCAATTGTCAAATCCAAAAAAAAATAATTAATTACAAGAAAATTCGAAAAAAAAATAAGAATATTTTGTGTGGGTGCTTCTTATGCATCTTTGGTCTTCATTATCTGGCATTAAAATTATGAATGGATCTAAACATAATCCTTGCCATTGCTCTACAATTCAATTTTGGGAAGAAGTATACGAAACCCATCACAACTCTCAAATTTGGAAAGAAGTCTTCGAAACCCACCGCAACTCTTGAAATTTGAGTTCGTGTTTCATATTCTCCATTGTCCAACACTGTGGAAGAAGCTGGATTTTCTTGATCTGAAAATTGGAGGTCGAAATTGATTGGGTGTTTAACACTAAGTTATCGGTCTTTTGATTTTTTTGTCCAACACTGTCAAAATTGAAAAGCTGTGTCTTTATTGTCCAACACTATGTTGTCGGTCTTTTGATTTTTTTGTTGCTTGTAAAAATTGGGTATTGTGATTTGATATCGGTGTTGATTAGAGTTCTTATTTGAAGTTTGGACTCATTTGGTGAAATAACCATTGAGAATGGATAAATTTGAGCAAGTCGGAAGAACGCCGAAGAAAACTGCTATATTCTTCAACTTTTGTGTTTTTCAATTTTTGAAATTGGGCATAAAGTAGCATAGCTTAAGCATTTAGTCAGTAACTACCTTTAATTTGTTGGGAGTTAGGATGCAGGTTAATTTGGAGAAATAGAATGAGGAAAAATTGATGGGTGAAAAAAAGAAGATGAAGGAAGGGGGGGTACCAGCGCTGGCTTGGTTAATTAAAAGTAAGGAAAATAATTTTTTTTTGCTTTAAATGTATTCTTTTTGTTTTTGTTAGTTTAAATTACACGTGTTGTATTTTAATTGGTTCATTTGACACATTATTAGCAAGTGTAACTCACGCATATAGTTTGATATGCTCGAGTGTTCACTTGAAATGATTTATAACTTAGGAGAGCGATCGGAATCAAATTTAGAGGTCCGATGTAGAAATAGGCTTGAATTGGCGAAGTTGGAATTTTTGCTAATTCCGGTTGATAAGTGAGATTTTGATCTGAGGTTCGGAATGGAATTCCGAGAGTTGGAGTAGCTTCGTTAGGTGATTTTGTATATGTTTGCAAATTTTCAGGTCATTCGGACGTCGTTTGGTCGGGTTTTTGATCACATGTATGTTTCAGAAGTTTTGGTTGAAACTTAGGCTTGAATCTGCCATAATCTGATGATTTGTGTATTTAATGATATGTTTTTATGATTGGAACGAGTTCGTATCGTGATTTGGAGTAGGTTGGTGGTTTTGGTTGAGGTCTCGGGGGGCCTCCTTTTGGTTATAGTGACTAACCTCCCTAAGCACTTTTCTTTTCCTTTTTACAACTTCCCTTTTCGTTTTCTTCCTTATGTCTCCCCTAAACATTCCTTCACCTTTATTTACTTTGAATCCCCACTTGTCTTTTGTTGGTGTAACCGACCTTTCTAATTTTCATATATACATTGATATAGCTCTTTTTCTCAGAATATCTTTTTTTTCTCATTGCTTTGCAACACATTTACATTATTTTGGCCAGTTCACTATTTTCTACCATTCATTCTTGATTTTCCCTTTTTCAATTTCCCTTCACCCCACACTTAGACTTTTGCATATTCATTATAATACAAGTGCTTCTAGGAGGTAAAGTAGAACAATATAAGATTTTGATTTTTCATGAACATTCAAGGGTTATCAAAGAATAGGCTTTAAGCTCAAAGGGGTTAACTAGGATATTATGTACGGGTGAATTCATGTCTATTGATTTATAGGGTTACACAAAGAAATGCCTCTATCCTCTCTACAACCAAACAACTTCTATTTCGCTTTGCAAACACACAGGGCAAGTTCTAGGTATCATGTAAAACATATAATGTAAGTAAAATCTCACACACACATAGCATGCAACTCATTTAGAATCTGGTTTATCTACAAAGTCCTATCAATGTTCAAGCAAGCTGTATTGTGCAATTTAAGGCATATTTAGAATATACAGTCAAGCTTAGATAATACATTCTCAAGTTCAATTAAGCTTTGCTAATGTGCATACTTGGGGTTACATGTTACCCTTTGTCCTCTAATCCTAAAAAAAGAAAAATCTACCTAACCCGGTTCAATAAAAACCCTTGGAAAAGAACCGTGGTCAAAAGAAAAACCAAGGGGGAGGTGATACACTACCTAGAAAAAGAAAATAAAAGAAAGAAAAATTCCTACGTGGACTACTTCCCTCAAGAGTATTTGTCCTAAATAGTCCGTCATAAGGAAGAGTCCTCTACTCATATTTTTGTATTTTTTCAAATTTTCTATTTGTTTTGTGTTTTTAATCCGACTAAGACCCTTAAGAAACCCGTCGCCAAGTGTCTATCATCGGGCCAAGCCAGCTAATATAATTTACAGCTACATCTACTATATACAATATACAATACAAGATAAGTCTCCCACCCCACACTTAAAATCATGCCATGTCCTCATGGCATAATAATACATGTATAGCACGGAAGGGTGAGAAAACTTACCTAGGATCTACCCCGTGTCTAGCCACTTTATCACTTTCTTTTTCACCATATCATTCATATTCGGGTTCAGCCTTCTTTTGCGTTTCCTAGAAGGTTTGTGCCCCTCTTCCCGGAAAATCTTGTGCATGCAGTATGCGGGGCTGATCCCTTTTGTGTCTGCCATGGTCCAACCAATGGCAGTTTTACATTCCTTGAGTACCTGTAATAGCGTTTGAGCCTGCACATCTAGCAAATCAGATGAGATAATAACAAGTAAAGTGGAGTTAGGACCTAGAAATTCATACCTGAGATGTGATGGTAGTGGTTTAAGCTCAAGCTTTGGTGGCTCTTCTATGGATGGCTTTGCAGGCGGGGTCTCTCTTTTCTCTAAGTGTAGAGGCTCGAACTCAAGCTCTCTCTGCCAAAATCCCTTGCCTTCCAGAGATAGTACCCATTCCTGCTAAACTTTCACCATTTACCTCTTCCATGTTCATCAGGCATGCTTGAAGTGGATATTCAATTGTCAACTCTGCATCATCTGTCTCAACTATCACATCAACCACATCAATAAGAGAGCAATTCGCGAACTCACTAGGGCGCCTCATGGATTTTTGTACATTGAATATGATCTCCTCATCATTCAACCTCATCTTGAGTTCCCCAGTTTCACAATCAATTATAGCTCTCCCGGTGGCTAGGAATGGTCTTCCTAGGATTATGGGAATTTCTTCGTCGACCTTGCAATCAAGAATAACAAAATCGGCGGGAAACACGAACTTCCCAACCCGGATAAGCACATCATCTATAATACCAAATGGACACTTAACCGTCCTGTCAGCAAGCTGTAATAGCATAGAGGTGTGTCTGGCTCTCCCAATACCTAACCTCTTATAAATAACTAAGGGCATGAGATTAATGCTTGCCCCCAAATCACACAAAGCCTTAGTAAAGGCATAATTCCCTATAGTGCATGGGATGGTGAAGCTACCTGGATCAGATAGCTTCTCAGCAATGGGTCTGGAGACCACTACACTACAAGTTTGGGTAAGTGTTATGGTGGCCAAGTCTTGGAAATCAAATTTCTGCGACATCAAATCCTTCATCATCTTAGCATACCCAGGCATTTCTTTTAAAGCTTCAATTAAGGGAATGTTTACCCGGATTTGCTTGAGCATCTCAAAGAACTTTTTGTATTGCTCTTCTTTCTGGTATTTGGCCAACCTTTGGGGGAATGGTGATAGAGGCCTCTTCTTCGCAATGACTTGGGACTTTTCCTTCTCTAGCACTTTCTCTTCAACCTGCTGCTTTACCTGTTCAACTACTTTCTCTGTTCCCTGCTGCTCCTCTTTATTTTCAGCAACTGGCTGGACTGTAACTTCTGTCAACCATGTGGACTCATCTAGTTCAATGGGCACTGGAGTGAGTGTCTCAGTGTGTGTGTCGCTTTTCTCTCTTTTTTTCTCAGCATCAAGATCTCTACCACTTCTCAGAGTCACTGCCATCAGCTGCTTTGAGACTTGGTATATTGGGTTTGTTTGTGTATCTGCAGGCAATGTCCCTTAAGGACGATTGTTAAGTGACATAGCAATCTGGCCCATCCGTACTTCCATATTTTTTATCGCTGCATCATGTGCATCTATTCTTTCATTGGTTTTAGCATTTGACCCAATTACCTGCTGCATCATAGCTTCCAACCTTGCAAACCCATCGTCGTGTCTGCCCCCATGTGGTGGTGGAGGTGGATGATATCCCTGCTACTGATTGCCGAAATTCTGAGGTTCTAGGATATGGAGCCATGTTGTGTGGTGGCCTCATACCTGCTGCATTAAATTGTGGCTGGGGAGGTCCGTACTGCATTGGAGCCTGTTGGCCCCAGCTTTGATTACCTTGTCGCTGCCCTCCATAGTTAGTCACATAGTAAATATCCTCATGCTGATGATGATGTTCTTGGTCTGCAGCTCATGGATTACCTATGGGTCTGCTAATGCAAGATGTGCATAAACCACCATTGGTAGTATCTACAATGTGAACCTGCTGCTTGACCCCTGATTCTTCCACCTTCTTTGTTAGGATGCTCATTTGTGTCAATAAAGTTGCCATGTTCTCCTCCAGAGTGTTGGATGGATCCAGAGGTACAGAGTGTACCACTGGTGTTATAGGAGCATTCCCGGACGTCCACCCGGAATTTTGAGCCATCTTGTCTAGCAAATTTTGGCCCTCTCTCCAAGTCTTGCTCGGAAAAGCCCCACCTGCTGAAGCATCTACAATGTTCTTCATGCTGTCTGAAAGCCCCATGTAGAATATTTGGCCCAACATCTGCTCAGGAATCTCATGGTGAGGACACAATAACAAGCATACCCTTGAATCTGCCCCAAGTTTCATGTAATGTTTCCATTGGTTTCTGCTTGAAGCTCACAATCTCATCAATTTGTTGAGCTGTCTTGTTAGGTGGATGAAACTTGTTGTGTAATTGTTTAACTAACTCATCCCAAGTTGCAATGGAGTTTATTGGGAGTGAGTTTAGCCATATCTGTGCTGCTCCTGTAACTGAGAACGGAAAGAGTAATAATCTGATAGCTTCCGTAGTTACATTCGGTTGCCTCTGTGCCTTGCATATTGATATAAAGTTCTTTAGGTGCTGCTGTGGATCTTCAACCTAAGACCCAGAGAATAATCCCTTGTTTTGCAACAAGTGTAGCATGTTGTTGGTAATCCGGAAAGACTCAGCTTGAATTGCTGGCACAACGATGGCAGTTGCCAAATTATCCGCTGTGGGTTGTGCCCAGTCAAACAGTACACCTTCCTGTGCTTGCTGGTTTTGTTGGTTCTCGTCACCCATGTCGAAGTCTAGTTTGATTGGTTGTTGAGATTGCTAAATTTGTTTGATAGCCTTGTTACGTGCCCGGAAAGTTTGCTCGGGGTCCGAGAGTCCTTCAATTAGTTCTCCAGTCCTTGCAGATTTTCTAGGCATGCACCTGAGTACCCAAATCAACAACCGTCAAAATATTCAATGTAAGGTGTAGAAAGAACCTGACTACACGAGAATCTTGAAGTCCTGTCAATGGCAATTGATAATTCCGTTAATTCCCCGGCAATGGCGCCAAAATTGATTCACGTCCAAGCAACGGTCGTAGTCAATATAACTTGGTCTAATAAGTCCAAGATCGATCCCACAGAGAATTAACCTACCAATTGCAACTATCACAACCCCAAAAGTACTTCCGAATCAAGTTCCCAAACTTTGAATATATCTTTGTGTGATTTTCGAATATCTACTTTTGCAATAATTAAGAATGCTTGAAAGAAAGGATTGAATGTAGAGTAAAAAGAATATTATGAGAAGGACTAAGGTATTGATTTCCCCTATTGATGGAATCCCTTATCGTTATGCTCATACAAATTGTTAATATATTCTATCAATCATGAACGCTATGTGTATCGTAACCCTCTCCCGAGAAATTACAATAATTTACTAGTGCACTCTCCCGAGCTACCCTAGCTAGCTTTAATTTGAATAGTTCACTTAAGATTGCACCCAAGACTTCGTTATTCCTAACCTCGTCTTTACGCCTAAAGTTATAGATTCCTCCAATAACCTAGGTGTGGTGTTGTTCAACAATAAACCTAAATATGCACTCTTTTCCAAGTTATGCACACTAAATAGGCACCGCTAATTGGGACGTCTACCAATTAACTACAACAAGAATGAAGTTGAACAAATAGAAATCTAAGTCACAATTTGTAATCACATAAACGATAAGTTCATCACTCAATAGGTTCCATCAAAACCTTAGAATAGAATTTAGCTACTCATGCTTGAAGAAACAAGAATAATAATTGAAATCATAAAGAAATAATTGATAAAAAATAAAAGAAAGAGTTCGAGAGGATTCTCTCTTACTAAATATCTTGCAAAAGTAATGAATTAAAGACAACATGCCTCTATGGGGCAAACTAGGAGTTTATATAGAGGTTTTAGGGCTAAAAAAACTAAGTTTGAGTACAATTAGGACTGCTGCTGCGGTGACTTCCGCGGTTCGTTCGCGGCCGCGGACGGACCGCGAACAGTAAAACTTCAGAGAGCCTGTTTTTCCGCGGTGAAACCGCGATTATTCACCCTGTTCCATTGTGCATTTGGAAAAGCTCAAAACACGAAAGTCGTAGCCCATTTAGTTAGCTTTCCAACAGTATATTATGGAGCCAAAATGAAATTCTGAGTGAATAGTTATGACCGATTTACTAAACAGTGCATAATATACCTCATCCATTCTTCGCTTGTACTACACTTATCAAATTTGACCCCCGAACTCCATCCCAGCTTAATTCCTTGAGCGTTTACTCAGACTTCAAAGCTCAAAATCACTTAAATTGATTCCATAACATCCATATAGCTCGGAATCACACCTTCCCAGCGATTTTCAACATAAGTTCTTGACTTGTACCACACTTTGGCCTTTTTCACCATCTTTTGACTCCAAAACTTACTCTTTTAGTCTTCATTAGCTCATGTGTACCTATAACACACTAAGAACACTAATAAAAGCATTTTTTCATCATAAACAATATCAAAACAACAATAAAATGTGATTATTTAGGGCATAAATATAGTCAAATTCACCTATTATCACTCGCACCCCATGGCAGGTGCGGGATTGGTTATTACTAAGGATTGAGACTTGGACCATCCCGAATATGAATACTATTATATTGGCGGTTAAAACGCACACTGTAATAAGTATATATGTGGGCTATAAGCCATGTTTCGAGCCTTGTGCCGACTTGTAGTATCCCTAGGGGATAGATATTTATGTGATAGCTTGGTTTGCATAATCACTGATCTCAGTCCTAGTTTGAAATCACTGTTATGAAATGCTAAGTCACATGTTCTTGCAAAAATAAATAAAATTAAAGTATTTTTCATTGTTAATGAACTGGAACCTAGAAATAAATAAATTGAATTGTTGTGTGACTCATATGCATGTTGTGGACTGAGTATGGATCGGGCTGCACGCCGCAGCGGATGATATGAATATTGCGCTTGGGCTGAAGGAGCCCCTCCGGAGTCTGTTCACACCCCAGTGAGCACCGTCGACGTTAAACGGATCGGGCTATGCGTCATAGCGGTCATGTGCATTGCATTGCATTTTATCTGTAGATTATCCGTGCTAGTTGTGATTTGTTGTTGTTGTTAGTTCGTGGTAGGTACCGGACTGTAGTTTAGCTTTGCTTTGTGGTATTCTGTGGATTTCCTGCTTTCAGCTATTATTATATACTTTTACTCACTGAGTACTTAGTACTCACCCCTACTCCATGCACCTTTGTGTGCAGATCCAGGTACATAGGAGGGTTAGACGGGCATTCTAGCTTTCTACCGAGTATATTCGAGTTGCTGAGGTAGCTGACGGCGTTTGCAGAACCTAGCTTCTCTTTTTATTTCAGTTATTCCTACATATATTCCCAGACTTGAGTATTTTATTCAGTATTTCTATTACTATTCAGTTTTTTCTTAGAGACGCTAGACTCGTGACCCAGATCTTTTGGGAGTGTTATTTCGATGTTTGCACTTCTCAGTATTTAATTATACTATTACTATTGGAATATTATTATTGACTCTTATATTCTTCGGTAAATTTGTCCTTTTGGGACTGGTCTTTAGCTGTGGAAACAGTTGTTGGTCTGGCTTGCCTAGCTTTAGGGTTGGGCGCCATCACGATCGGGTTTGGGTCATGACAAGTTGGTATCAGAGCCTAGGTTACTAGGCCTCGCAAGTCATGAGCCGGTTTAGTAGGCTCTCGCGGATCGGTACGTAGACATCCGTATCTATCCTCGGGAGGCTATAGAACTTTAGGAAACACTTCACTTTCTTGGATTCATATCGTGTGGTTTGTGTTACCGTGAGACTAAATTTTTTTTCGTATTCTATTCTCTCGTAGATGGTGAGAACACGTGCTAACGGATGTGGCAGACGACCACCAGTGACACCTAGAGGCCGTGGTCGTGGCAGAGGTAAGGCAGCACTAACAGCACCTGCTGACCCACCAGTTGACCAGACTCAGGGTCAGATCCCTGCACCAGTGGATCAGGTTCAGGATCAGGCTCCAGCTACAAGCATCTCAGCAGCTCAGGTTCAGGCACCAGCAATGCCTATTGAGATACCGGGTCTTTAGGAGACCTTAGCACAGATCCTATCAGTGTGTACTGGCTTAGCCCAGGTGGTTGCGACCTCTACTGCAGCAGCTTCTTCACAGGAAGGGGGAGGAAATCAGACCCCCGTTGCTCGCACACCGGAGCCGGCAATTCAGGATTTACAAGCACCTGAGGCAGCTCCTGCTCAGCCAGTTGAGCCGGCTGCATCAGTCGCACCAGCCCCAACTCATGTGGTTCCAGCTATGCCTGATGATGAGCAACATCGGTTGGAGAGGTTCGGGAGGCTATAGCCTCCGGCGTTCAGTGATGTTGAGGGCGAGGATGCCCAGGGTTTTCTGGATAAGTGCCAGCGTATGCTTCGTACTGCGGGTATTCTGGAGTCTAGCGGTGTTGCTTTCACTACCTTCCAGTTCACAGGACCAGCATTTCATTGGTGGGAGGATTTTGAGAGGCGTAGGCCTATTGGGGCAGCGCCCCTCACTTGGCAACAGCTCTCTACGGTATTTCTGGAGAAGTATGTGCCCCAGTCTCAGAGAGAGGAGCTGCATCGTTAGTTCGAGTGGTTGAAATAGGGAGATATGTCAGTGTCTCAGTACGAGTTGAGGTTTACACGGCTAGCTCGGCATGCCATGTGGATGATTCCGACAAATCGTGAGAGGATCAGGAGATTTGTGGATGGCCTCAATTATCCTATCTGCATATTGATGACTAGCGAAAGGGCTACAACAGTTACTTTTGAAGAGGTAGTTGATGCGGCTCGTCAGATTGAGACAGACCACCTTCGAGAGCGTGAGGAGAGAGAGGCTAAGAGGCCTCGTGGTACAAGTAGTTACAGTGGTGCCCTATCTAGGGGCCAGTCTCAGCACAGCAGGGGTCGTTCCTTCAGAGCTCCTCAGTCAGGTCGTGCAGAGTCTAGAAGGGCTTCGCCAGACCGTGGTCGTCAGGGTCATCATGGCCAGCAGGGACGTCAGAAGAGCCAGCCCGCACTGAGCACCCCTCCAGCTTAGAGCTCTACTCCTGCTCCTTCAGCTCAGGGTTCATCTACAGCGAGGGGTTCTCAGCAGTCCTTTTCTCCAGCTTCAGGCCATTGTTTTGAGTGTGGTGAGTTGGGCCATATCAGGAGGGAGTGTCCCTAGCTGATTCATAAGCGGTCTCAGCAGAGGGATCAGCCTTCGTCTTCTGCTCCTGTTTCTTCAGCACCCGCTCAATCAGCTAGGAGTGGTGGTCAGGTAGCCAGAGGATGCCCTAGGGGTGAGGATCGTACTGGCGGAGGTTAGGCCCATTTTTATGCTCTTCCAGATAGGAGGGATGCTATTGCATCAGATGCAGTCATCACAGGTATTATCTTTGTCTGCCACAGGGATGCTTCTATCTTATTTGATCCCGAATATACCTATTCCTATGTATTCTCATATTTTGCGCATCATTTGGGTACGACCCGTGGTATTATTGCCTTGCCCATGCATGTGTCTACACCGGTGGTTGATATAGTTATTGTAAATCATGTATATCGGTCATGTCTTGTTACTATAGGGGGTCTAGAGACCTGAGTTGATTTATTATTATTGGGCATGGTGTATTTCGACGTGATTCTAGGCATGGACTGGTTATCTCCTTACCATGCGATTCTGGACTATCATGCCGAGATATTCACATTAGCTATTCCAGGTAATCCGAGGATCGAGTGGTGAGGCGTGACTGATTATGTGTCCGAGAGAGTAATTTCCTTCCTAAAAGCCCAACGAATGATTCGGAAAGGTTGTTTATCTTATTTGGCATTTATTGGAGATGTTGAGGCCGAGTCTCCCAGTCTTGTTTCGGTCCCCGTTGTAAGGGATTTCCCGGATGTATTTCCAGTAGACCTGCCGGGCATGCTGCCCGACAAGGATATTGACTTTGGTATTGCCTTGGTGTCGGGCATTCAACCTATTTCTATTCCTCCCTATCGCATGGCACCAGCTGAGTTAAAAGAGTTGAAAGAGCAGCTTCAGTAACTCTTAGATAAGGGGTTCATTCGCCCGAGTGTGTCACCTTGGGGTGCACCGGTATTATTCGTAAAGAAGAAAGATGGCACAATGAGAATGTGCATTGATTACAGGCAGTTGAACAAGGTGACAGTAAAGAATAAGTACCCATTACCTCGTATTGAGGACTTGTTTGATCAGATTCAGGGAGCAAGTGTATTTTCTAAGATTAACCTTCAATTAGGTTATCACCAGTTGAAGATTGGGGATTCAGACATTATGAAGACAGCTTTATGAACGAGATAAGGGCACTATAAATTGTTGGTGATGTCTTTCGGGCTGACTAATGCCCCAGCCGCATTCATGCACTTGATGAATAGTGTGTTTCGGCCGTATCCGGATTCTTTTGTGATCGTATTTATTGATGATATCCTGGTATTGCAGAGATTGAGAGAGGAAAAACTTTATGCGAAAATTTCTAAGTGTGAGCTCTGGCTTGATACTGTGACTTTTCTGGGACATGTAATGTCCATCGATGGTATTCAGGTTGACCCACAGAAAGGTTGAGGAAGTGCAGAATTGGCCCAGGCCATCCTCAGCTACTGAGATCCGGAGTTTCCTCGGTTTGGCAGGCTATTACCATAGGTTTGTTCAGGGCTTTTCGTCTATTGCTTCACCTTTGATAAAGTTGTCACAAAATAATGCTCCATTTGTGTGGTCTGATGAATGTGGGGAGAGCTTCTAGAAGCTCAAGTTGGCCTTGACCATAGCTCCGGTACTTGTGTTGCCATCAACCTCAAGATCTTATATGGTGTTTTGCGATGCTTCGAGAGTTGGGATGGGTTGTGTATTGATGAAGGAGGGTAGCGTTATTGCATATGCTTCTCGTCAGCTAAAGCCCCATGAGAAGAACTACCCTGTTCACGACTTAGAGTTAGCTGCTATTGTTCATGCCTTGAAAATTTGGAGGCATTACTTGTATGGTGTATCTTGTGATGTATATACAGACCACCGCAACCTTCAGCATTTGTTTAAGCAGAAAGATCTCAATTTGAGGCAGCGGAGATGGCTTGAATTTCTTAAAGACTATGATATAACCATCTTGTATCATCCCGGGAAGGCGAATGTAGTGGCCGATGCTTTAAGAGTGGCAACTTGGCGTACATTCCAGTTGGGGAGAGGCCCTTAGCAGTTGATGTTTAGGTTCTAGCTAATGAGATGGTAAAGCCTGATATTTTTGAGCCCAGTCGGGTGATGGCTTGCGTGGTACCTCGGTCTTCCTTATATGACCGTATTCGAGAGCACCAGTATGATGATCCACACTTGCTTGTCCTTATGGATAGAGTTCAGTATGACGATGCCAGAGATGTCACTATTGATAGTGATGGTGTGTTGCGGATGTAGGGCTGGATATGCGTGCCCAATGTTGATGGCCATCATGAGTTGATATTGGAGGAGGCCCACAGCTCGTGATATTATATTCATCCAGGTGCCGTAACGATGTATCAGGATTTGAGGCAGCATTATTGGTGGAGAAAGATGAAGAAAGATATTGTAGGTCATGTAGCACGGTGCTTAAACTGTCAGCAGGTAAAGTACGAGCATCAGAGGCCCGGTGGCGTGTTCCAGCATATGGATATTCCCGAGTGGAAGTGGGAAATGATCACTATGGACCTTATTGGTGGACTCCCTCAGAAAGCGAGGAAGTTCGATTCAGTTTGGGTGATTGTGGATAGGCTGACCAAGTCTGCACACTTCATTCCCGTGTGTACTACATACTCCTCGGAGCGGTTAGCAGAGATATTCATCCGTGAGATTATGAGATTGCATGGGGTCCCAGTTTCTATTATATCAGACAGAGGTACTCAGTTTACTTCACAGTTCTGGAGGATATTTCAGAGAGAATTGGGTTCACAGGTAGAGCCGAGCACAACATTTCACCCACAGACGGATGGGCAGTCTGAGCGTACAATTCAGATACTGGAGGACATGCTGCGTGCTTGTGTCATTGATTTCGGTGGTTCATGGGCTGATTACTTGCCTCTTGCAGATTTTGCTAATGACAATACCTATCAGTCTAGCATTCAGTTGGCGCCCTATGAAGCCTTATATGGGAGGCGGTGTAGGTCTCCAGTTGGTTGGTTTGAGCCCGGCGAGGCTAGATTATTGGGGACAGAGTTAGTTCATGATGCCTTAGACAAGGTGAAGGTGATTCAGGAGAGACTTCGCACAGCTCAGTCGCGTCGGAAGAGTTATGCGAACCGGAAGGTTCGAGATTTGTCTTATTCAGTAGGTGAGAAAGTGTTGCTGAAAGTTTCGCCTATGAAGGGCGTTATGAGGTTTGGAAAGAGAGGAAAGTTGAGCCCAAGGTTCATTGGACCTTTTGAGGTGCTTAGGACCTTTTGAGGTGCTTACGAAAGTTGGGAAGGTGGCTTATATGCTTGCTTTGCTACCCATCTTGTCGGGAGTTCACCCGGTGTTCCATGTATCTATGCTCCGTAAGTTCGTTGGAGATCCATATCATGTATTAGACTTCAGCATGATACAGCTGGATGAGGACTTGACCTATGTTGTGGAGCCAGTAGCCATTTTGGATCGACAGGTTCGTAAGTTGAGGTCCAAAGACATAGCTTCACTGAAAGTGCAGTAGAGAGGTCGTCCCGTGGAGGAAGTAACTTGGGAGACCGAACAGGAGATGCGGAGCAGATATCCACACTTATTTGAGACTCCAGGTATGTTTCTTAACCCGCAGACGAGCGTTTGTTTAATTTGGGGAGAATGTAACGACCTGACCCGTCGTTACGGGAGTTACCGCCCCGTTTTCTTCATTTTATACTTTAACATGTTAATTTTTATATGTGTGGAGATTTAGAAGTAAATCGAATGGAATCTAGTTAGAAATGAGGCAATAAATCGAGGGACATGACCGGCGCCTGACCGGGTTGCCCCAGTCAAGCGGACCTGGGTGCCTTTCATTCCCACGCGTTACCCCTGTGATGACTGTTTCTCATTAACTAAATATATTACTAATCATAATTGATTTCACATTAAACAAATAAAACGATACGAGTGATTCATTAACAAGATTTCAATTTTTACAACGCCCGACATAACACAATATATATACATAAGACCGGAGTCCCACAGTTTACATGTCTACAGAGCCTCTAGGATACAAAAGGGAAATACAATACTTGCCGGTAACAAGGCTCCGACTATACCTTACAAAACCAAAATGAAATCTAAACCGAGTGGCATGAACCACACAAGGCCCCGAGGAAGAAAGGGGCTCACCAAAAACGGGCAGTGGAGGATGAAAGATACTACTGCCGATGAGCTGAAGTGCTTGCTACTGATCCACCTACAATCATGACACGAATGTAGCGCCCCCGGCAAAAGGGACGTCAGTACACTTGAATTGTACTGGTATGTATGGACAAACTTTGTCCCAAGTAAACTCAAGCCATTAAATTACATCAACAATTAATTAAGCCAACCAACCATGTTTCCACATTTTCCTCATTTCAAATAATTCTCACACAAAGCACTTTCTACGATCAACCAATTTAACAATAACCAATCAATCACGTAAAGCACAAGTAGTCAAACAAAGGGGCAATCAGTGCCCCACAAGTTGCAAACTCTCCTGCTGTCTCCTTTCACAATTTCACATTATTGATTTTTGTATCAATTTTCAATGGCGATTTCGATCGCTTTCCATCCTTATTGCCCCTGACCACCCTTATTACCTCGGCCACCCTTATCACCCCAACCCAAACCTTATTTCACCACGTTGCGGCGCGCAACACGACCCCGCCTTACAGTTGAAAACACAACAATTTCAAACAGCGCAGATAAGGTACTACACACAATTTCAACAAGTTCAAATAAGCAACTTACACATTGGTTCATGTTCTCAATTTCTTCTCAATTCAATATCACAACCATGTTACAATATTTCCACAATTCAAGTGTTTCATCTCTTTCCACAATAAACCAATTCTCAAATGTTTCGTTTGTTTTCCACAAGGTGCCATATAGGCCATCATAGTCATTATTCACAATTCTTTTGCCAAATTAAACTCTCATTTTACATCACTCATAGCTCAACAACAAACTTTGAATATCCAACAATAACATCAAGAATTTCACACAATTTGTCAATTTAACACGAAACAAACAAACTTCACACATATAGGCGATTTCACAAGAATCAAAATTAGCCATACATACCTGGTGATGATTTTTCCTCCTACTTTATGCTTACACAAGATATCCTACTCTTGCCAACCTTGTTTTTGAAGACTCTTACTTCTACTCACTTCTTTTTACTAGAAATCAAGTTCAAAAATCATGCATGAGTGTAAAATTCTATTTCCAAAAGCTATTATATGCAAACCTCTCTTTACCCAATTTAAAACTGAAAATCAAAGAAAATAGTTAGGGTTTTTACCTTGAAAATATTGGGGAAGTTGAATCCTTGCCCTAGAATCCCTTGGAATTAAGTAGTTGGAACAATCTTTGAAGATGAAGAACTTCTCTCTCTAAAAACCCTCTCTTCTCTCCCTAATTTTGGTGAGGTGATATGATAAAATGAAGAAGAAAGGTGTTATATTAAAGAAGAGATCGGGTCAAAATGTTACAAAAATCCGGGCCGGGGTCAAATATGCGGTCACTATGCGACCGCAGAATCAACATGCGGTCCGCATAGTGACCGCAGAATGGCTCAAAAAATTACGCAGGTTCTGTTAAGGAATGCGGTCACTATGCGGACCGCATGTTGATTCTGCGGTCGCAAAAGTGCACCGCAGATTTGACATGCGATCGCATATCGACCGCACTTTTGACACGATTTTGGGCAACTCTCCGGAACGATTTGCGGCAAGAATGCGGTTCCGCATGTCAGGTTTGCGGTCGCATTCTTGACCGCATATTTGACATTTTTCGGAAAAATTAATTCTCTACATTTTTAAAACTTAAATTACTACCAAGGGTCCGAACCGCGGCGAGCAAGCTCGCCGCGAAGAATTCTACGCATTCCTAACACATTATTCGGACCATGACACCACAGCTACTAGGTTTTATGCACAAAAATTTTACGGGGCCTTACATCCTCCCCCCTTAAGATCATTCGTCCTCGAATGAGGATTTTGAAATAAATGAGTTGGTTTTGAAAGACATGATATGCAACCATCAAAATTTTGACTAACTCTTATATTTTAGAAAAATTTCGCCGGAGTTTCCTTTGTATTATGGACATATCCACCTGTCAGAGGGCCCCCGAAACACATTACCAAACAACAATATACAACTACAACACTTTTCACAACCGGTATACACTTTCTTACCTCAACGAATGCACATATTCTATCACATTGTTACAATTGCACATAAACTAGTCACTTCAATGAATTCTTATCTTATTCAACCATTTTAACACACCATGTACACTTAACAAACCATTACCAATCTACACTTACTATTAGTTGTTTATTAAACACGTAAATCTTTATAAGGCTCTCATTTATCAAGAAAGGCTCAAATGACCCAAACGTGACAACACATTAAATTCATTACAAAATGAAGGAGACTTTACTAACACTAAGAGGGAAACAACTTAGGCAAGATGACAGTTACTAGGAGTAGGAGGGTCACCTAATTTCTTCTAGGCTTGATCAAACAAATGGGGGTACTTTTCTTTCATCTCTTTTTCTCGCTTCCCATGTGGCCTCCTCAACTTGTTGACTTCGCCACAATACTTTAACAGAGGCAACTTCCTTATTTCTCAACTTACGGACTTGCCTATCAAGAATGGCAACTGGAACTTCTTCATATGACAAATTTTCATTAACCTCTATAGCTTCGGCTGGCATGATGGTGGATGGATCTCCAATCACTTTCTTCAACATGGACACATGGAACACCGGATGCACTGATGACATCCCAGGAGGCAACTCTAGCCTATAAGCAACTTGTCCAATCCTTTGAACGATCCGATATGGCCCGGCATACCTAGGACTCAATTTCCCTTTCTTTCCGAATCGCATGACTCCCTTCATAGGAGATACCCTCAAGAACACCCAATCATCGACTTGAAACTCCAAATCCCTTCGACGAACGTCCGCATAGGACTTTTGACGACTCTGTGCTGTTTTCATTCTCTCCTGAATAACCTTGACCTTTTCCATAGCTTCGTACACCATATCCGGCCCTAGCAATTCCGCTTCACCTACCTCAAACCACCCGATTGGCGATCTACATCTTCTCCCGTACAATGCCTCAAATGGGGCCATCTGAATGCTAGCATGATAGCTGTTATTGTAAGCAAATTCTATCAGTGGCAAGTGTTCATCCCAATTACCTTTAAAATCTAAGACACAAGCCCGCAACATATCTTCGAGCGTCTGAATGGTCCGCTCGGCCTGTCCATCGGTCTGTGGATGGAAAGCTGTGCTGAGATTCACCTGAGTTCCCAAACCTTGCTGAAACTTCTTCCAAAAGTTAGCTGTGAACTGAGCCCCGCGATCCGAGATAATAGAAAGTGGAGTGCCATGAAGCCTTACTATCTCCTTGATGTACAACCTTGCATATTGCTCCGCAGTATCAGTGGACTTGACTGGCAGGAAGTGAGCCGATTTGGTGAGTCGATCTACTATCACCCATATTGAGTCAAACTTACGCTGAGTGCGAGGTAACCCTACCACGAAATCCATATTGATCATCTCCCATTTCCACCTTGGTATTTCTATAAGCTGAGTTAATCCACCGAGCCGTTGATGCTCGGCCTTCACTTGTTGACAGTTCGGACATTTAGCTACAAAGCTTGCTACATCCCTTTTCATACCGTTCCACCAATAAATCTCCTTAAGGTCATGATACATTTTCGTGGAACCAGGGTGCACAGAATACCTGGAAGTATGAGCCTCTGCCATCACTCTTTCCCGAAGCTCGTCCACATCCGGAACACATAGCCTATCTTGACACCGCAATATACCATCTTCGCTGCTGAGTACAAATGCTGAGGTCTTGTCATTCATGACTGCTTCCTTCACCCGAACCAATGCTGGATCCATGAACTGTTTTTCCTTGATTTCCGCGACCAATGATGATTCTGCTCCATTATGCACCAAGATATCCCCCTCGTCTGACGCCGAAATACGAACCCCCAAGCTGGCTAATTGGTAGACCTCTCGAGCCAGGGGTCTCCGATCCACACCCAAATGAGCCAAACTACCCATGGATTTCCGACTAAGAGCGTCAGCTACCACATTTGCCTTCCCTGGATGGTACAATATGTCCACATCATAGTCCTTGAGTAGTTCTAACCACCGCCGCTGTCTCAGATTCAGCTCTTTCTGCTTGAACAAATACTGGAGGCTCTTGTGGTCCGAAAACACATCTACATGAACCCCATAAAGATAGTGTCGCCATATTTTCAAGGCAAACACAACAGCTGCAAGTTCCAAATCATGCGTCGGATAATTCTTCTCATGGTTCTTGAGTTGTCCTGGAAGCATAAGCTATAACCTTTCCGTGCTGCATCAATACACATCCCAAACCGACTCTGGAGGCATCACAATAGACTACAAATCCCTCTGTGCCTTCCGGCAAGGCCAATACTGGTGCCGAGGTCAATCTTGACTTCAGTTCTTGGAAACTTTTCTCACATGCTTCGGACCACCTGGAACTTAACTGCTTTCTGCGTCAATTTAGTCAATGGGGAGGCGAGGGTTGAGAATCCCTCTACAAACCTCCGATAGTACCCTGCCAGACCCAAAAAGCTGCGAATCTCTGTCGGGGTCGTGGGTCTAGGCCAATCTTTCACCGCCGCAATCTTCTGAGGATCCACCATAATTCCCTCACTGGAAATAACATGCCCTAGAAAAGCTACGGACTCCAACCAAAACTCACATTTTGAGAACTTGGCATACAATTGATGCTGAAGAAGGGTCTGCAATGCTGCTCTGAGGTGAACGGCATGATCTTCCTTGCTCCGAGAGTAGATGAGAATATCGTCAATGAATACAATCACAAAGGAATCTAGGAATGGCTTGAAAACCCGATTCATAAGGTCCATGAAAGTTGCTGGGGCATTGGTTAGCCCAAAAGACATGACCAAAAACTCGAAGTGACCATAACGAGTTCTGAAGGCGGTTTTAGGAATATCCTGCTCCCTGATTTTCAACTGGTGGTACCCAGACCGAAAATCAATCTTTGAGAAGAACTTCGCTCCCTGCAATTGGTCAAACGGATCATCCACTCGAGGCAAAGGATATTTATTCTTAATGGTGACTTTGTTGAGCTGCCGATAATCAATACACATTCGAAGTGACCCATCTTTCTTCTTTCTGACAAAGAGAACCGGAGCACCCCATGGCGACACACTCGGTCGTATGAACCCTTTCTCTAATAAATCCCTCAACCGCTCCTTTAACTCCCTTAACTCTGCTGGCGCCATTCTGTAAGGTGGAATGGATATTGGCTGAGTATCTGGCAATACATCAATTCCGAAATCAATCTCCCTATCCGGCGGGATGCTTGGAAGCTCATCTGGAAACACTTCAGGAAATTCATTCACAATTGGCACGGACTCGAGGGTAGGCACCTCCGAGGTGGTGTCCGTTACCCGAACCAGGTGATAGATACACCCTTTCTTAATCATCTTCGAAGCCTTAAGGTAGGAAATAAACCTACCCCTTGGCACTACACCATTTCCTCTCCATTCAATGACTGGCTCGTTAGGGAACTCGAGCCTCATAACTCTCGTTCGACAATCAAGTTTGGCAAAGCACGAATAGAGCCAATCCATCCCCATAATTACATCAAAATCTACCATCCCAAGCTCAATAAGATCGGCTGTGGTATCACGACCACCCACCGTAACAACACAATTCCTATAGACTCGTGAGGTTGTAATAGAATCACCAATAGGAGTCGACACAGAGAACGGCTCATGAAGCTGTTCGGGTTCTATCCCAAAGCTTGAAGCAATGAATGGAGTAACATAAGACAAGGAGGACCCTGGATCAATAAAGGCATAGCAATCAATAGTCTGAACAGACATGATACCTGTAACAACATCTGGAGAAGCCTCGGCATTTTGGCGGCCACTCAATGCATAGAATCGGCTAGGTCCACCCCTACCCCGAGCTCCACCCCTAGCTGCACCACGCCCTGCTGCTGCTGGAGTACGCGCTGATGATGTAGCAGCTGAAGAACCGGATGACTGAGCAGATCCCCTACCCATACCCTGACGGGGTGCACGACAGTCCCGCTGAATGTGACCTCTCACCCCGCACCCGAAGCACACTGGAAGGTCAAGGTAGCAAGTTTCTGTATGAAATCTCCCACACTTGGGGCATGTAGGTCTCCCCCGCTGCTGGGATCTCACCCCAGGATGACCAGACTGACGAGACCTCCTGCTGTCTGAACCAGGTCTCGAGTAACTGCCCTGCTGATGACTGTGCACGGATGGCGGTGCACTCGCGGAGGACCGAGCATATGACTGGGATGGCCCTGATGACCCCTTCCCTGGAAGTGATCTCCCTGAACGACCCATTGACCGGGCCCTGCTGCTACTTTCTCTTTCTGCACGAATCTTCAATTTCCTAGCCTCTGTGGCCTGAGCAAACCCCACAATCCTCCCATAGTTCGTATCTGAGTGCAAAGTTGCTGTGGCGGCCTCATTCACTACCGAAGGGCTAAGGCCCTGAACAAACCGTCGAACCCGGGCATCCATGGTCGACACTAAATGAGGAGCGTACTTGGACAACCTTACGAACTCCATGTGATACTCCCAAACACTCATACCGCCCTGTTTGAGAACCTCGAACTCAGTGGCACGGGCTGCCATTGCCTCCGCAGGTAAGAAGTGGTCCATAAATGCATCTACGAACTCATCCCATCTGGCCGGAGAGCTCCCTTCCTCACGGGAATCCTCCCACATTTCGAACCATGAACGTGCCGCTCCCTTCGGCCTGTAAGAGGCCAACTCTACCCCCTCTATATCTGTAGCCTTCATCACTCTGAGGGTCTTGTATATCTCATCAAGGAATTCCTGTGGGTCAGCCTCTGGATCGGTACCTGAAAATTCTGGAGGGGCCAATCGCAAGAACTGGTGGACTCTGGAGCCGAAGGAATCTCCCTGTCCGCTGGAGGATGCAGGGGCATCATGGGATCTCTGGGCCTGGGCGGCCACTAACCGTGTTAACATATGGATGGCTCCCCTAAGTTCTTCATTAGAGATACCAGAGCCCGAAGCGGGAACTGTATCTGAGTCAGGAACACCGGCAGGAGGAATGGTGGCATCCTCTGCCGCAGCTGGAATAGGGACACTTGGGTTTTGAACAGGTGGGCCAGGCAAATTCGGAACTGGTGGGTCATTCTCTCCCACGGCATCGGGTACATGATTAACAACTGCACTTGGGTCGGCATTGGCCCTAAGGCCGAGTCTAGCCTTCTTCTTAGGTGCCATATTCTGAAAATTTGGGAACAAGGCACGAATTAGACACATATATCTCCACATTGCACTTTACCGCACGATATAGATTATCAAAGAAGTAGGTAAATTCCTAAATGCCCGTGTAGCCCCCTACTTATATGATGTGGTCGACAACACACCTATAAGAAGGGCACTACTAGACACGGCTCCGAGACATCCTAGGACACTTTAAAACCTTAAGCTCGGATACCAAGTTTGTCACGCCCCAAATCGAGGGACATGACCGGCGCCTGACCGGGTTGCCCCAGTCAAGCGGACCTGGGTGCCTTTCATTCCCACGCGTTACCCCTGTGATGACTGTCTCTCATTAACTAAATATATTACTAATCATAATTGATTTCACATTAAACAAATAAAATGATACGAGTGATTCATTAACAAGATTTCAATTTTTACAACGCCCGACATAACACAATATATATACATAAGACTGGAGTCCCACAGTTTACATGTCTACAGAGCCTCTAGGATACAAAAGGGAAATACAATACTTGCCGGTAACAAGGCTCCGACTATACCTTACAAAACCAAAATGAAATCCAAACCGAGTGGCATGAACCACACAAGGCCCCGAGGGAGAAAGGGGCTCACCAAAAACGGGCAGTGGAGGATGAAAGATACTACTGCCGATGAGCTGAAGTGCCTGCTACTGATCCACCTACAATCATGACACGAATGTAGCGCCCCCGGCAAAAGGGACGTCAGTACACTTGAATTGTACCGGTATGTATGGACAAACTTTGTCCCAAGTAAACTCAAGCCATTAAATTACATCAACAATTAATTAAGCCAGCCAACCATGTTTCCACATTTTCCTCATTTCAAATAATTCTCACACAAAGCACTTTCTACGATCAACCAATTTAACAATAACCAATCAATCACGTAAATCACAAGTAGTCAAACAAAGGGGCAATCAGTGCCCCACAGGTTGCAAACTCTCCTGTTGTCTCCTTTCACAATTTCACATTATTGATTTTTGTATCAATTTTCAATGGCGATTTCGATCGCTTTCCATCCTTATTGCCCCTGACCACCCTTATTACCTCGGCCACCCTTATCACCCCAACCCAAACCTTATTTCACCACGTTGCGGCGCGCAACACGACCCCGCCTTACCAGTTGAAAACACAACAATTTCAAACAGCAGATAAGGTACTACACACAATTTCAACAAGTTCAAATAAGCAACTTACACATTGGTTCATGTTCTCAATTTCTTCTCAATTCAATATCACAACCATGTTACAATATTTCCACAATTCAAGTGTTTCATCTCTTTCCACAATAAACCAATTCTCAAATGTTTCGTTTGTTTTCCACAAGGTGCCATATAGGCCATCATAGTCATTATTCACAATTCTTTTGCCAAATTAAACTCTCATTTTACATCACTCATAGCTCAACAACAAACTTTGAATATCCAACAATAACATCAAGAATTTCACACAATTTGTCAATTTAACACGAAACAAACAAACTTCACACATATAGGCGATTTCACAAGAATCAAAATTAGCCATACATACCTGGTGATGATTTTTCCTCCTACTTTATGCTTACACAAGATATCCTACTCTTGCCAACCTTGTTTTTGAAGACTCTTACTTCTACTCACTTCTTTTTACTAGAAATCAAGTTCAAAAATCATGCATGAGTGTAAAATTCTATTTCCAAAAGCTATTATATGCAAACCTCTCTTTACCCAATTTAAAACTGAAAATCAAAGAAAATAGTTAGGGTTTTTACCTTGAAAATATTGGGGAAGTTGAATCCTTGCCCTAGAATCCCTTGGAATTAAGTAGTTGGAACAATCTTTGAAGATGAAGAACTTCTCTCTCTAAAAACCCTCTCTTCTCTCTCTAATTTTGGTGAGATGATATGATAAAATGAAGAAGAAAGGTGTTATATTAAAGAAGAGATCGGGTCAAAATGTTACAAAAATCGGGGCCGGGGTCAATTATGCGGTGCACTATGCGACCGCAGAATCAACATGCGGTCCGCAAAGTGACCGCAAAAATGGCCTCAAAGTTATGCAGGTTCTGTTAAGGAATGCGGTCACTATGCGGACCGCATGTTGATTCCGCGGTCGCAAAAGTGCACCGCAGATTTGACATGCGATCGCATATCGACCGCACTTTTGACACGATTTTGGGCAACTCTCTGGAACGTTTTGCGGCAAGAATGCGGTCCGCATGTCAGGTTTGCGGTCGCATTCTTGACCGCATATTTGACATTTTTCGGAAAAATTAATTCTCTACATTTTTAAAACTTAAATTACTACCAAGGGTCCGAACCGCGGCGAGCAAGCTCGCCGCGAAGAATTCTACGCATTCCTAACACATTATTCGGACCATGACACCACAGCCTACTAGGTTTTATGCACAAAAATTTTACGGGGCCTTACATCCTCCCCCCTTAAGATCATTCGTCCTCGAATGAGGATTTTGAAATAAATGAGTTGGTTTTGAAAGACATGATATGCAACCATCAAAATTTTGACTAACTCTTATATTTTAGAAAAATTTCGCCGGAGTTTCCTTTGTATTATGGACATATCCACCTGTCAGAGGGCCCCCGAAACACATTACCAAACAACAATATACAACTACAACACTTTTCACAACCGGTATACACTTTCTTACCTCAACGAATGCACATATTCTATCACATTGTTACAATTGCACATAAACTAGTCACTTCAATGAATTCTTATCTTATTCAACCATTTTAACACACCATGTACACTTAACAAACCATTACCAATCTACACTTACTATTAGTTGTTTATTAAACACGTAAATCTTTATAAGGCTCTCATTTATCAAGAAAGGCTCAAATGACCCAAACGTGACAACACATTAAATTCATTACAAAATGAAGGAGACTTTACTAACACTAAGAGGGAAACAACTTAGGCAAGATGACAAGTTACTAGGAGTAGGAGGGTCACCTAATTTCTTCTAGGCTTGATCAAACAAATGGGGGTACTTTTCTTTCATCTCTTTTTCTGCTTCCCATGTGGCCTCCTCAACTTGTTGACTTCGCCACAATACTTTAACAGAGGCAACTTCCTTATTTCTCAACTTACGGACTTGCCTATCAAGAATGGCAACCGGAACTTCTTCATATGACAAATTTTCATTAACCTCTATAGCTTCGGACTGGCATGATGGTGGATGGATCTCCAATCACTTTCTTCAACATGGACACATGGAATACCGGATGCACTGATGACATCTCAGGAGGCAACTCTAGCCTATAAGCAACTTGTCCAATCCTTTGAACGATCCGATATGGCCCGACATACCTAGGACTCAATTTCCCTTTCTTTCCGAATCGCATGACTCCCTTCATAGGAGATACCCTCAAGAACACCCAATCATCGACTTGAAACTCCAAATCCCTTCGACGAACGTCCGCATAGGACTTTTGACGACTCTGTGCTGTTTTCATTCTCTCCTGAATAACCTTAACTTTTTCCATAGCTTCGTACACCATATCCGGCCCTAGCAATTCCGCTTCACCTACCTCAAACCACCCGATTGGCGATCTACATCTTCTCCCGTACAATGCCTCAAACGGGGCCATTTGAATGCTAGCATGATAGCTGTTATTGTAAGCAAATTCTATCAGTGGCAAGTGTTCATCCCAATTACCTTTAAAATCTAAGACACAAGCCCGCAACATATCTTCAAGCGTCTGAATGGTCCGCTCGGCCTGTCCATCGGTCTGTGGATGGAAAGCTGTGCTGAGATTCACCCGAGTTCCCAAACCTTGCTGAAACTTCTTCCAAAAGTTAGCGGTGAACTGAGCCCCGCGATCTGAGATGATAGAAAGTGGAGTGCCATGAAGCCTTACTATCTCCTTGATGTACAATCTTGCATATTGCTCCGCGGTATCAGTGGACTTGACAGGCGGGAAGTGAGCTGATTTGGTGAGTCGATCTACTATCACCCATATTGAATCGAACTTACGCTGAGTGCGAGGTAACCCTACCATGAAATCCATATTGATCATCTCCCATTTCCACCTTGGTATTTCTATAAGCTGAGTTAATCCACCGGGCCGTTGATGCTCGGCCTTCACTTGTTGACGGTTCGGACATTTAGCTACAAAGCCTGCCACATCCCTTTTCATACCGTTCCACCAATAAATCTCCTTGAGATCGTGATACATTTTCGTTGAACCAGGGTGCACAGAATACCCGGAAGTATGAGCCTCTGCCATCACTCTTTCCCGAAGCTCGTCCACATCCGGAACACATAGCCTATCTTGACACCGCAATATACCATCTTCGCTGCTGAGTACAAATGCTGAGGTCTTGTTATTCATGACTGCTTCTTTTACCCGAACCAATGCTGGATCCATGAACTATTTTTCCTTGATTTCCGCGACCAATGATGATTCTGCTCCATTATGCACCAAAATATCCCCCTCGTCTGACGCCGAAATACGAACCCCCAAGCTGGCTAATTGGTAGACCTCTCGAGCCAGGGGTCTCCGATCCACACCCAAATGAGCCAAACTACCCATGGATTTCCGACTAAGAGCGTCAGCTACCACATTTGCCTTCCCTGGATGGTACAATATGTCCATATCATAGTCCTTGAGTAGTTCTAACCACCGCCGCTGTCTCAGATTCAGCTCTTTCTGCTTGAACAAATACTGGAGGCTCTTGTGGTCCGAAAACACATCTACATGAACCCCATAAAGATAGTGTCGCCATATTTTCAAGGCAAACACAACAGCTGCAAGTTCCAAATCATGCGTCGGATAATTCTTCTCATGGTTCTTGAGTTGTCTGGAAGCATAAGCTATAACCTTTCCGTGCTGCATCAATACACATCCCAAACCGACTCTGGAGGCATCACAATAGACTACAAATCCCTCTGTGCCTTCTGGCAAGGCCAATACTGGTGCCGAGGTCAATCTTGACTTCAATTCCTGGAAACTTTTCTCACATGCTTCGGACCACTGGAACTTAACTGCCTTCCGCGTCAATTTAGTCAATGGGGAGGCGAGGGTTGAGAATCCCTCTACAAACCTCCGATAGTACCCTGCCGGACCCAAAAAGCTGCGAATCTCTGTCGGGGTCGTGGGTCTAGGCCAATCTTTCACTGCCGCAATCTTCTGAGGATCCACCATAATTCCCTCACCGGAAATAACATGCCCTAGAAAAGCTACGGACTCCAACCAAAACTCACATTTTGAGAACTTGGCATACAATTGATGCTGAAGAAGGGTCTGCAATGCTGCTCTGAGGTGAACGGCATGATCTTCCTTGCTCCGAGAGTAGATGAGAATATCGTCAATGAATACAATCACAAAGGAATCTAGGAATGGCTTGAAAACCCGATTCATAAGGTCCATGAAAGCTGCTTGGGCATTGGTTAGCCCAAAAGACATGACCAAAAACTCAAAGTGACCATAACGAGTTCTAAAGGCGGTTTTAGGAATATCCTGCTCCCTGATTTTCAACTGGTGGTACCCAGACCGTAAATCAATCTTTGAGAAGAACCTCGCTCCCTGCAATTGGTCAAACAGATCATCCACTCGAGGCAAAGGATATTTATTCTTAATGGTGACTTTGTTGAGCTGCCGATAATCAATACACATTCGAAGTGACCCATCCTTCTTTCTGACAAAGAGAACCGGAGCACCCCATGGCGACACACTCGGTCGTATGAACCCTTTCTCTAATAAATCCCTCAACTGCTCCTTTAACTCCCTTAACTCTGCTGGCGCCATTCTGTATGGTGGAATGGATATTGGCTGAGTATCTGGAAATACATCGATCCCAAAATCAATCTCCCTATCAGGCGGAATGCCTGGAAGCTCATCCGGAAACACTTCAGGAAATTCATTCACAATTGGCACGGACTCGAGGGTAGGCACCTCCGAGGTGGTGTCCGTTACCCGAACCAAGTGATAGATACACCCCTTCTTAATCATCTTCGAAGCCTTAAGGTAGGAAATAAACCTACCCCTTGGCACCACACCATTTCCTCTCCATTCAATGACTAGCTCGCTAGGGAACTCGAGCCTCATAACTCTCGTTCGACAGCCAAGTTTGGCAAAGCACGAATAGAGCCAATCCATCCCCATAATTACATCAAAATCTACCATCCCAAGCTCAATAAGATCGGCTGTGGTATCACGACCACCCACCGTAACAACACAATTCCTATAGACTCGTGAGGTTGTAATAGAATCACCAATAGGAGTCGACACAGAGAACGGCTCATGAAGCTGTTCGGGTTCTATCCCAAAGCTTGAAGCAATGAATGGAGTAACATAAGACAAGGAGGACCCCGGATCAATAAGGGCATAGCAATCAATAGTCTGAACAGACATGATACCTGTAACAACATCTGGAGAAGCCTCGGCATTTTGGCGGCCACTCAATGCATAGAATCGGCTAGGTCCACCCCTACCCCGAGCTCCACCCCTAGCTGCACCACGCCCTGCTGCTGCTGGAGTACGCGCTGATGATGTAGCAGCTGAAGAACCGGATGACTGAGCAGATCCCCTACCTATACCCCGACGGGGTGCACGGCAGTCCCGCTGAATGTGACCTCTCACCCCGCACCCGAAGCACACTGGAAGGTCAAGGTAGCAAGTTTCCGTATGAAATCTCCCACACTTGGGGCATGTAGGTCTCCCCTGCTGCTGGGATCTCACCCCAGGATGACCAGACTGACGAGACCTCCTGCTGTCTGAACCAGGTCTCGAGTAACTGCCCTGCTGATGACTGTGCACGGATGGCGGTGCACTCGCGGAGGACTGAGCATATGACTGGGATGGCCCTGATGACCCCTCTCCCTAGAAGTGATCTCCCTGAATGACCCATTGACCAGGCCCTGCTGCTACTTTCTCTTTCTGCACGAATCTTCAATTTCCTGGCCTCCGTGGCCTGAGCAAACCCCACGATCCTCCCATAGTTCATATCTGAGTGCAAAGCTGCTGTGGCGGCCTCATTCACTACCAAAGGGCTAAGGCCCTGAACAAACCGTCGAACCCGGCATCCATGGTCGACACTAAATGAGGAGCGTACTTGGACAACCTTACGAACTCCATGTGATACTCCCAAACACTCATACCTGCCCTGTTTGAGAACCTCGAACTCAGTGGCACGGGCTGCCATCACCTCGGCAGGCAAGAAGTGGTCCATAAATGCATCTACGAACTCATCCCATCTGGCCGGAGGGCTCCCTTCCTCACGGGAATCCTCCCACATTTCGAACCATGAACGTGCCGCTCCCTTCAGCCTGTAAGAGGCCAACTCTACCCCCTCTATATCTGTAGCCTTCATCACTCCGAGGGTCTTGTATATCTCATCAAGGAATTCCTGTGGGTCAGCCTCTGGATCGGTACCTGAAAATTCTGGAGGGGCCAATCGCAAGAACTGGTGGACTCTGGAACCAAAGGAATCTCCATGTCCGCTGGAGGATGCAGGGGCATCATGGGATCTCTGGGCCTGGGCAGCCACTAATTGTGTTAACATATGGATGGCTCCCCTAAGTTCTTCATTAGAGATACCGGAGCCCGAAGCGGGAACTGTATCTGAGTCAGGAACACCGGCAGGAGGAATGGTGGCATCCTCTGCCGCGACTGGAATAGGGACACTTGGGTTTTGAACAGATGGGCCAGGCAAATTCGGGACTGGTGGGTCATTCTCTCCCACGGCATCGGGTACATGATTAACAACTGCACTTGGGTCGGCATTGGCCCTAAGGCCGAGTCTAGCCTTCTTCTTAGGTGCCATATTCTGAAAATTTGGGAACAAGGCACGAATTAGACACATATATCTCCACATTGCACTTTACCGCACGATATAGATTATCAAAGAAGTAGGTAAATTCCTAAATGCCCGTGTAGCCCCCTACTTATATGATGTGGTCGACAACACACCTATAAGAAGGGCACTACTAGACACGGCTCCGAGACATCCTAGGACACTTTAAAACCTTAAGCTCCGATACCAAGTTTGTCACGCCCCAAATCGAGGGACATGACCGGCGCCTGACCGGGTTGCCCCAGTCAAGCGGACCTGGGTGCCTTTCATTCCCACGCGTTACCCCTGTGATGACTGTTTCTCATTAACTAAATATATTACTAATCATAATTGATTTCACATTAAACAAATAAAACGATACGAGTGATTCATTAACAAGATTTCAATTTTTACAACGCCCGACATAACACAATATATATACATAAGACCGGAGTCCCACAGTTTACATGTCTACAGAGCCTCTAGGATACAAAAGGGAAATACAATACTTGCCGGTAACAAGGCTCCGACTATACCTTACAAAACCAAAATGAAATCCAAACCGAGTGGCATGAACCACACAAGGCCCCGAGGAAGAAAGGGGCTCACCAAAAACGGGCAGTGGAGGATGAAAGATACTACTGCCGATGAGCTGAAGTGCCTGCTACTGATCCACCTACAATCATGACACGAATGTAGCGCCCCCGGCAAAAGGGACGTCAGTACACTTGAATTGTACCGGTATGTATGGACAAACTTTGTCCCAAGTAAACTCAAGCCATTAAATTACATCAACAATTAATTAAGCCAGCCAACCATGTTTCCACATTTTCCTCATTTCAAATAATTCTCACACAAAGCACTTTCTACGATCAACCAATTTAACAATAACCAATCAATCACGTAAATCACAAGTAGTCAAACAAAGGGGCAATCAGTGCCCCACAGGTTGCAAACTCTCCTGCTGTCTCCTTTCACAATTTCACATTATTGATTTTTGTATCAATTTTCAATGGCGATTTCGATCGCTTTCCATCCTTATTGCCCCTGACCACCCTTATTACCTCGGCCACCCTTATCACCCCAACCCAAACCTTATTTTACCACGTTGCGGCGCGCAACACGACCCCGCCTTACAGTTGAAAACACAACAATTTCAAACAGCAGATAAGGTACTACACACAATTTCAACAAGTTCAAATAAGCAACTTACACATTGGTTCATGTTCTCAATTTCTTCTCAATTCAATATCACAACCATGTTACAATATTTCCACAATTCAAGTGTTTCATCTCTTTCCACAATAAACCAATTCTCAAATGTTTCGTTTGTTTTCCACAAGGTGCCATATAGGCCATCATAGTCATTATTCACAATTCTTTTGCCAAATTAAACTCTCATTTTACATCACTCATAGCTCAACAACAAACTTTGAATATCCAACAATAACATCAAGAATTTCACACAATTTGTCAATTTAACACGAAACAAACAAACTTCACACATATAGGCGATTTCACAAGAATCAAAATTAGCCATACATACCTGGTGATGATTTTTCCTCCTACTTTATGCTTACACAAGATATCCTACTCTTGCCAACCTTGTTTTTGAAGACTCTTACTTCTACTCACTTCTTTTTACTAGAAATCAAGTTCAAAAATCATGCATGAGTGTAAAATTCTATTTCCAAAAGCTATTATATGCAAACCTCTCTTTACCCAATTTAAAACTGAAAATCAAAGAAAATAGTTAGGGTTTTTACCTTGAAAATATTGGGGAAGTTGAATCCTTGCCCTAGAATCCCTTGGAATTAAATAGTTGGAACAATCTTTGAAGATGAAGAACTTCTCTCTCTAAAAACCCTCTCTTCTCTCTCTCTAATTTTGGTGAGATGATATGATAAAATGAAGAAGAAAGGTGTTATATTAAAGAAGAGATCGGGTCAAAATGTTACAAAAATCTGGGTCGGGATCAAATATGCGGTCACTATGCGACCGCAGAATCAACATGCGGTCCGCATAGTGGCCGCAGAATGGCTCTCAAAGTTATGCAGGTTCTGTTAAGGAATGCGGTCACTATGCGGACCGCATGTTGATTCTGCGGTCGCAAAAGTGCACCGCAGATTTGACATGCGATCGCATATCGACCGCACTTTTGACACGATTTTGGGCAACTCTCCGGAACGATTTGCGGCAAGAATGCGGTCCGCATGTCAGGTTTGCGGTCGCATTCTTGACCGCATATTTGACATTTTTCGGAAAAATTAATTCTCTACATTTTTAAAACTTAAATTACTACCAAGGGTCCGAACCGCGGCGAGCAAGCTCGCCGCGAAGAATTCTACGCATTCCTAACACATTATTCGGACCATGACACCACAGCTACTAGGTTTTATGCACAAAATTTTTACGGGGGCCTTACAATAATAGATCCTCCCCCTAGGATGGTAGCTTCTGTTCCTTGATTGCCCCGCAAGTTAAATAAGGGATTCTAATGCTTCTTGAAGCCAAATAAGGGCATAAACCACTATATAGAGTCTTGAGTGCCTTCCCTTCAGAAACCAACTAAGGCAACTCCGATTGAATGCGCGGACCATGCGAAAATAACCGTGACCGCGCTAGGACCTGCAACACTTCAACGTCTGATATTTTAAGCCTAAGGCCTCCGGGACCTACTCAAAACTCACCCGAGCCCTCGGGGCTCTAAACCAAACATACACATAACTCCAAAAACATCCTACGGACTAATCCATGCGATCAAATAGCTCAAACACATCATAATTCATCAATTTAAGTCTCAAGACCCATGATTTCCTTCTCATTTCCATGAAACATCAATTTTACAGTTTCTAGCTCAAAACATGTCAAATGACGTCCAAATTTAACCAAACATTTCAGCAATCACTTAAAACATATATAAGACATGTACTGGGTGTCGCAACCAAAATACGAGCCCGATACCACAGTCTTTTAAGAAATTTTCATTTAAATTTTCCTTAACAATTTCACAGAAAAATTCTTTTCCTCGGGCTCTAGACCTCAGAATTTGACTCCGGGCACATGCCCGAGTCTCATATTTTTCTACGGACCTTTTGGGACCGTCCAGTCTTGGGTCCGGGTCCGTTTACCAAAAATGTTTACCAAAGTAAACATTAATCATATTAATATCAAAATTCCTCATGTTTCACACAGGATTCATTTTCAAGCCTTCCGGCTACATGCCCAAACAACAAACGAAAATTGAGGGAAGTATAAATGAGGTTTTCAAGACCTCGAAAGTGCGAAAAAAGGGAGAAATACGGTGATGACCGTTTGGGTCGTCACACCGACCCCCTTTCAAAATCACTATATCTTCCTCTTCTTTTTGAGTATTATGTGATTATGTTTGTTGCGTTTATGTTATAAGCTTGTTTGTTTTGTAGTTATTCCGAGCTCCATGCTTTAAGCTTTTACTAGGGTTCCAATCTTCTGTTGAAATTGTGATTTTCTTGCTTAATGTTATTTGATTTTTACACCTATCGTGTTTATAGGTCTAATTGTTATTCGAATGATTCTGTGCCTCTCTTTGAGTCTCTGATTTGTATGTGTTTTCCTTAAAGGTTCTTACACTGATTTTTTGAATTTTTTCCTTACTTGTGAGATGCTCTCTATACTTGGTACTGTTTCCTTCTAATTTTGGTCTTGTCCGTGATTCTTTGACTGATTTTCAGAGTTAATTTATATGCTTACCATATCTATGTTTTTAAACATATTTTCTAGTACTCAGCATATATTTTCCCTATTTGAGTATTATGTATCTGGCCCTTATTACATACTAAATGCCTATTACTCTTATTGTGGTGTAATTATTCGTCTGATTGATTCTTTCCTTTATTTGATATAGCATATACTCCCATTCGAATCATGAATCCCTGATTAATTTGAATTAGGTCCTGTGATTGGTTCCAATTGGTATTTTTTTTATAATTAGGAACCTGTTACCCTATTCTCTATTGTCTTTCAAAAACTATAAGTAGTCCTCCTCTCTTTTCACTTGAACACGAACAGAATCTCATTCTTAACTCTCTCTTACACAAAATTATTCAGTGTTCTCTCTTATTTTCTACAAAACTTCTCTCACCTCTCTTGTGACTACTGGTTGCTCAGCTGATTAGAAACCCAGGCTGAACTTTAGGCTACTTTATTGTTTTCTCTACATTGCTGATTGCTTGAGTCTTCTATTGCTGCTCACTTCACCAGTACTACTGGTCACTTCTTTGCCTACTGCTGCTCTCTCTGCATACTTTTTGCATATTGCTGCTCACTTTTTTGCACGCCATTGCTAACTATTTTGCATATTATAACTCATTACTGCCCTGCATTACCTTGCCTTCAACTGGTATGTTTCTCTAGTTAAATAAGACCCTCTAAACTATGTGTTTATTTTATGACATGCTCTCTTGTACTATGTGTTCATCCTAGTCTATTATGCTCTCCTTCCTTATACTTCTGCACCCTTAGTTTTTATGCTTTCTTGCTTTCCTTACATTTTTGTAAATGCTTGTCTATGTGAGTCCCTTCACTTTGGCCCCCTCCTGTATGTGAGTGTAGTTCTGAGTCATGATAGCATCCTATTATTGCTACTCATCACTTAGAACTAGGTTCTCTTGAACCTCTACTCAAATCAATCCTCGTCCATTTGCCCCTTATGTGCTGAGCCTTAACTCAGGTCTGGTGGTGTCCTAATCACCATCCAGACCCAAGTTTGACTTCTAAAGGTAGTTCTTTATTTGTTTAGACCAAGCAGAGGGTCAGGGGTATGCCACTCTATGCCCATGGCTGAGTATGACCACATTCTGCTATGGTTCTGTAAGGCCCCGGAAATTTTTTTTCGAGTTATTTAAGATTTCGTCGTGCTAATGTAGGCTAAATTATTTTATCTCGTGTGCAAATAAGGATTTATAATATTATGGATATCAATTAGATATGTTAATAAGGGTATAAGTCTTTTTATAAGTGATTTGGGGTCTAAGGAGAGGCCTAAGTCTAATCCAAGATGGAAAATTGCATATTAGACAAAATCTGTAAAAGAGTGCGCACAAGACCTCACTTTGAACGATTATATCTCTAGTTATGTTATGAGTTGTGTGAGGATCAACCTATCAAATTAAAGCCCTTTGAGGCTAGTTTCCAACACAATAAACCGTTCGTCGTTTGGAGGTATATACAGAAAGTTATAACCATTATACTGGACATGCATCGCCAGCGCGCCCAGGCGCGCGGCCGCGGGTTCGGCCGCGGAGCTCACTGCCCGAAACCGCGGTTTTGACCGCGGGGGATTGCAGGGGACCGCGAGGAAAACCTATAAAATGTCTTAAAAACCCCTGGTATGTGTAAAAACCGAAGGGGTATCATCTTTCCTTCATTTTTGTCATTCAAGATCAGATTTTTGAGGGTTTTCTTCCACTCTCTCAAGACTTCAACTCCTCCCATAACCAAGGTAAGATTTTTGGAGTATTTTGAGTTGATTACTACCCCTTAAACACTTATACTAACAAGGATTAATCTTCAAAATTCTTAGATTTTCCTTCTAATTCTTGAATTCTTCAAGAACACCTCAAGTGGAGATTCTTAAAATTCTTACTACAAGAGGTATGTCTATCATCTCCAACTACTCTATGGTGATTATTTATGTAAGATACATACATTAGAACTCATGGAGGGTGATTGGTAGCCATGGGTTCCTAACCTAGGTTATGTTAATATTGTAGAGATTGTGAAATGTGTTATTGAGGTATGATTCTTGGTATGGTAGTGTTATGTATGCATGCTTGTGCAAATAGAGTTGGGGGAAGATTGATGAACATAAATAGGTAAAGATTGGGTTTTGGAATGAAGGGAAATATTGTAAAAGAGTATTAAAAATCAAGACGCCCAACTAGTGTTTGATAAAATGTTGCAAGGAGCTGAAACCATAAATGTTTTCCTAAATTGTGTTTAATTTTTCTATGTTTCAAGTAGGTTGGGATTGCTAGAATTTCCCAAACGTCGTAGTAACTTAAGGAAAGCTTAAACGAGGTATGTATGGCTAACTTTGATTCTTGTGAAATCGCCCTTATATGTGCAATTCATTTGGCATGTGTTGATTTGAGAGATTGTGTGTAATTCTTTGATTTTGTTGTTGGGTATCCAATTCATGTTGAACTATGTGTGGTGTGGTATGGAACATGAACCGAAAGATAAAAAGGGAACTGAAATTGGTAAGGAATTGAGAACAATTGTTGTGATGGCATACATGGTTTCTTGTGGAAAGAAATGAAACACTTGAATTGTGGTAAATTGTTGAACATAATGGTATGGGTACTCTCGAATATGGAAACATTGTAACTTGGTTGTGATATTGGTTTGAAAATTATTTGAGAACATGAACCAATTTGTAACTTAATTATTTGCACTTGTTGTGATCTTGTGTAGTGCCTTGTTTGTTGTTTGTGATTGTTGTGATTGAAACTGTATGGTGGGATCGGGTTGCGCGCTGCAACACGAAGAAATAAGGTGTGGGTTGGGGTGATAAGGGTGGCCGAGGAAATAAGGGTGGCCGAGGTAACAAGAATGGAAAGTGATCGAAATCGCTATTCAAATTGATTTGAAATCATTAATGTGAAATTGTGAAAGGAGACAGCAGGAGAATTTGCAACTTGTGGGGCACTGATTGCCCCTTTGTTTGACTTGATTGTGTTCTTCCATGTTTGTTTGGTTGCTGCCTTCTTTGTTGATCTTTAATTGTGTTTTGGGCTGAGAACTACTTGAGAAGAAGTAAAAGTAGAAATATATTTGGCTGGCTTGATTAATTCTTGGTGTAATTCATTGGTTGTCTTATCATCGTGATTTACTTGTTTAAATGGCTTGAGTTTACTTGAGACAAAGCTTGTCCATATATACCAGTACAATTCCAGTGTACTGACGTCCCTTTTGCCGGGGACGCTACATTCATGTTATGATTGTAGGTGGATCAGTAGCAGGTACTTAAGCTCATCGGCAATAGCATCCTTCATCTTCCACTGCCCGTTTTTGTGAGCCCCTTTCTTCCTCGGGGCCTTGCGTGGCTCATGCCACTTCTGTATTTGTGTAAGGTATAGCTGGAGCCTTGTTACCGGCAAGTATTGTATCATCCCTTGTACCCTAGAGGCTCCGTAGACAGTAAACCGTGGGGTTATGGCCTATGTATATATATGTCGGGCGTTGTAAAAATTGTAAACTTGTTAAGAAGTAAAGTGTGTTGTTATGTTTTTTAAAGGTATGATTTTTATTATAAATTGGTAAAGTCCTTGGTTTCTAAGTGATGAACAACACAGGGGCAACGCGAGGGAATGAAAGGCACCCAGGTCCGCTTGACTGGGGCTACCCGGTCAGGCGCCGGTCATGTCCCTCGATTTGGGGAGTGACAAACTTGGTATCAGAGCCTAAGGTTTTAAAGTGTCCTAGGATGTCTCGGAGCCGTGTCTAGTAGAGTCCTTCTTATCGGTGTGTTGTCGACCACATCTATAAGTTGGAGGCTACATGGACATTTAGGAATATTACCCTTCTTCAACACTCCAAATCGTGCGATAAAGCTTGTCTATAAGATTGTTTTCTAACTCGTGCGTTGAGATTCAAGGCAAGTTTAAATGCCCTTTCGTCTATTTCATGTGATGTTGTCATATGTCACGACCAATGGGACAAGATATGGATATTATGGAGATGGCACATGTATCTTGTTGAATAAATAGTATGGATATATAGTATAAGTATATAGTACTATAAGTATACTTTATTTGAGAAAAGTGTTAAAAGTGATTACCCGCCCAAAGAGGCATTGATTTGATAAATGGGATGTAAGCTTGAATAGCACATGTGGATAGTGCGAGAAGTATGTAAATGATCCTAAGGTGTGAAAGAATATTGGTTATATAAGCACGTGATATATGATAGAATGACCAAGAGATTAATGATGAGAGGTGTAAGTCTCTCACATGAGGTAAGAAGTTATGAAATGAGACTCAATTGGACCCAAGGTGAGAAGACCCTTGTACTACGAACTTTATAAGGACCTAGAAAGGTACCATGTGGTATTAAACTCATCAAAGATATTGACATGAGAAATTGGAATCCCGAACATGTGTGGCTGAATAATAGTAGAGAACTTATAAGATTAATACTATGGTGACTTAAATCTCCCTAATAGTCGAATATGTATTTGAGGGATAGATATATGAGGCATATGCCCCTGAAGTTTCTAAATTCAAGACTTGTGTCAAAATCTAGGACATTCACCCCAAGTGGGGCAGGAAGGGCCATCGTGAGACCACTCAAATACAATGAAACAAGGATGAGACCATGTAGCTACTGTGTTTGAATATTTTGGTGAGGACATGCGTGGTCTAGAAAAGAGATAATGGGTAACATGACTCTCTGAATAGATATGCTAATGATAGGTAACTAGTACCCCAAGAAGGTGGAAGTTTAAGAAACGTAAATTCTTCACACATGGCCATGTGAATGATAGGGTCAACGATTCTAGAAAATAAGAGTATGCTTGTAAAGAGATTTTATACTTGTTAGAATGTCAGGAGCAATGGAACCCAAGAAAGTACCAATGTCAAATGTGAAAGATTGCGAGTTCTTAGAATGGGCTAATCATAGATTTGTGATTTAACCAAAGTTCCAGGACATTAAGAAAGGCAGAACAAGTGGGAGAAATAAATGTGTTGCTACAACAACCCAAGATGGTATTTGGGCTTGATAGAGAGCCTCTAAAGAATCTTACAAATAGATAAGTGTTAAGTGATATGTAGACAAACATACTTTCCTACGGATATCCTAATAAGAGTTAAGAGGTGATCCGGGTGAAATACCTAAGGTAAAAGACCACGTAATATGTGGAAAAGTGTGTGGCTATTCGCTAACTAGGAAGATTGAAGCTAGAAGAAATGGAGAGAAAACCTTTAAATTGAGATGGTCATGGTTATCATAAAATATCTTGCATCAGAATGGTGGAATCGCTTAGAGCACAAGTGTTAATAAAAGTTATAAGGGACTAACCATCCAACCGACATTAGTGACACTAAATATCAACTAAAGGATCTAGAGATAGCTCATGTCTACAAACAATGGGAAGTGAGAATATCGTTGGTAAAGTTGTGGTATTGTAAACTGATTAAACAAGGCATAATTATATTACAAGTTCAAGGGAGGCAGACAAATGTGTGGGACAATAAGGCTATTAACTATGCACTATCCGCAAAATGGAATGGGAATGAAAGTTCTAATTAGGAAGAAAAGATGGCACTAGCATATTGTCCATGCCAAAGGGTGATCAATATGGGAAAGGCAACACAATCTACCCAAAGGGAAAATTAAAGGTTCGGAATAGATTGAAAGAGGATGAATACTTGTTACGGACCAGACGTGTTTAGCATGGTAACTCTTAAGCCGCAATATCAGGGAACTTTATTGGTAGCTACAATATGGGGAATGGGGTGAGTTACTCATCAAGGATAGAATCAGGTGGACTAAGTCTTACACTTAATAGTAAAACCAAAAGTCGTTGTTGAAGAATTGAGGAGGATTTAAAGTTCCAGGGAATGCCCCTCTCGGGCTAGTGACTCTTCCTAAATTATATACATATAAAGGTTGCTGATATACATTTTGAGAGGTATTTAACCGTAAAGAGGGATCGTGGGAATTTTCATAGGGGAAGTAGTGTGGTTTCTTAAATTCTATAATGCACATGTGGGGAGAAGATGTTGGCTAAGAAAAGATAGAGCACAATGTTACCTTACATTTGATGCAATGTCGTGCAAGTTAGTGTTATCAAGGTATGTGTGAAAGTTAACCGGTGCTATTCATTTGAGATAGAAGGTCATATAAGAAAACTCATTTAGTAATGTCTTTTGTTGAGAATTTTGAAGACTTAGTAGCAATTATTCACATGAGATTGTAACCGTATCAGGGAAATTATAGTAGAACTCAATTCGTGAGAGGTCTTATGTAAGAGGAATATGATAAAGATGTTCCACTAATGATGTAAAGTGTTAAGATGATAGTTTATGCCTACATGGTTGGTTTGGGGTGTGTGTTGATGCAACACGGGAAGGTTATGGCGTATGCTTCGAGACAACTCAAGAATTACGAGAAGAATTATCCGACACATGATTTGGAGCTCGCGGCAGTTGTGTTTACTTTGAAAATATGGAGGCATTATCTTTATGGGATCCATGTGGATGTGTTCTCAGACCATAAAAGTCTACAATATTTGATTCAAGCAGAAGGATTTGAACTTAAGGCAATGACGATGGTTAGAATTGCTCAAGGATTATGATAAGAAACATTTTGTACCATCCAGGAAAGGCGAATGTGGTGGCCGACTCTCTCAGTCGGAAGTCTATGGGGTAGTTTGGCTCATTTGGGAGCGGATCAGAGGCCTTTGGCTTGGGAGGTTTATCAATTGTCCAGTATGGGGGCTTGTATTTCAACCTCAGACGAGGGGAAAGTTAGGGTGTATAATGGAGCAGAATCATCACTTGTAGTGGAAGTCAAGGAAAAGCAGTTTATTGACCCCTAGCAATGGCACAGATAAAGGAATCAATTTTTACAACAAGACTTCAACATTCTCACTCGGCAGCGAGGATGGTGTATTGCGATGTCAAGAAAGGATATGTGTTCTGGATGTGGATAAGCTTCGGTAGAGGGTAATGGCGGAGGCTCATTATTCTAGATATTCCGTGCACCCAAGGTCTACAAAATGTATCATGATCTTAAAACTATTTATTGGTGGAACGGTATGAAAAGAGGTGTAGCGGACTTTGTATCTAGGTGTTCAAATTTTGAGCAAGTAAAGGCTGAGCATCAGTGGCATGGCGGGTTAACTCAGCTTATGTAAATACCAATGGGAAATGGGAGATGATCAACATGGATTTCGTGGTAGGGTTACCTCGCACTCAGCGCAAATTTGACTCAATTTGGGTGATAGTGGATCGACTCACCAAATCAGCTCACTTTGTTAAAGTCATTCAGGAAAGGATGAAGACTGCTCAAAGTCGACAGAATTCCTATGCGGACGTTCGTCGAAGAGACTTAGAATTTCAAGTTAACGATTGGGTATTCTTGAGGGTATCTTCTATGAAGGGAGTCATGCGATTCGGTAAGAAAGGGAAATTGAGTCCTAGATATGTTGGTCCGTATCGAGTTGATCAAAGGATAGGGCAGGTGGCTTATAGGCTGGAATTGCCCCCTGAAATGTCATTAGTACACCCGGTGTTCTATGTGTCTATGTTGAAGAAAGTGGTTAGAGATCCATCTTCCATCATGCCATCCGAGACTATTGAGGTGAGTGAACACTTATCATATGAAGAGGGTCTGGTTGCTATTCTTGATGGGCAAGTCCGAAAATTGAGGAACAAGGAAATTGCTTTAGTTAAAGTATTGTGGCGAAGTCAACAAGTCGAAGAAACCATGTGGGAAGCAGAAAAACAAATGAAAGGGAAGTATCCCCAGTTGATCGAACAAGTCTAGTAGTGATCGTGCCAATGGTTATCTTTAAGCAATTTTAGGTAGTGTTCAGATTTGTGCAAAGGCACCCCATTTTCCCGAAATTGCCTTATTGCAGTAACTTCCCAATATGTGCCAGATTGCAAATGTTGTTGCTATTTGGGTAATGTGCAACCCTTGAAGTAAATGAAAATTTCGTGAAACTTATGTGGTAGGTAAATGATTAATGATAGAGTAGATTGGTAATGGTTAATTAAAGCATTTATGGCATGTTAAAGTGACTGGATTGTATAGGGCTCGTTGAAATGACTCAGTTGTGTGGAAATTAAATGACCTTGATTGAACCAGGTGCAAATTTTGATTTACAAAGAATGAACTACGTGTAAGTTGTTTAAAGTGTATGAATATGTACAGATTATTGAGGTACTGAATCGTATACCAGTTGTAGGGATAATAGAAAATGTGTAATGGTGCTTGGAAATATGTTTCGGGGGCTCTCTGACAGGTGGATATGTCCATATTACAAAGAAAACTCTGGCGAAATTTTCGGAAATTTATGGAGTTAGCCAAATTCGTGGCTAATGATATATTTCATGATGTGAACAAACTGAAGTTACATAAGGAAGGCTACTGAACGGACCTCAATCCTCATTCGAGGACGAATGATCCTAAGGGGGGGAGAATGTAAGGCCCCGAATTTTTTTTCGAGTTATTTATGATTTCATCGTGCTAATGTAGGCTAAATTATTTTATCTCATGTGCAAATAAGGATGTATAATATTATGGATATTAATTAGATATGTTAATAAGGGTATAAGTCTTATTATAAGTGATTTGGGGTCTAAGGAAAGGCCTATGTCTAATCCAAGATGGAAAATTGCATATTAGACGAAATCTGTAAAGGAGTGCGCACAAGACCTAATATTGAACGATCATATCTACAGTTATATAAGTATTGGAGTGAGGATCTACCTATCAAATTAAATCCCTTTGAGTCTAGTTTCCAACGCAACAAAACGTACGTCATTTGGAGGTGTATACAGAAAGTTATGACCATTATACTGGACATGCGTCCTCAGCGCTCCCAAGCGCGCAGCCGCGGGTTGGACTGCGGAGCTCACTGCCCAGAACCGCGGGTTGGACCGCGGGGGACCGCGGGAAAACCTGTAAAATGTCTTAAAAACCTCTGGTCTGTGTAAAAATCGAAGGGGTATCATCTTTCCTTCATTTTTGTCATTCAAGATCAGATTTTTGAGGGTTTTCTTCCACTCTCTCAAGACTTCAACTCCTCCCATAACCAAGGTAAGATTTTTGGAGTATTTTGAGTTGATTACTACTCCTAAACACTATTACTAACAAGGATTAATCTTCAAAATCCTTAGATTTTCCTTCTAATTCTTGAATTCTTCAAGAACACCTCAAGTGGAGATTCTTAAAATTCTTACTACAAGAGGTATGTCTATCATCTCCAACTACTCTATGGTGATTATTTATGTAAGATACATATATTAGAACTCATGGAGGGTGATTGGTAGCCATGGGTTCCTAACCTAGGTTATGTTAATATTGTAGAGATTGTGAAATGTGTTATTGAGGTATGATTCTTGGTATGGTAGTGTTATGTATGCATGCTTGTGCAAATAGAGTTGTGAGAAGATTGATGAACATAAATAGGTAAAGATTGGGTTTTGGAATGAAGGGAAATATTGAAAAAGAGTATTAAAAATCAAGATGCCCAACTAGTGTTTGATAAAATGCTGCAAGGAGCTGAAACCATAAATCTCTTCCTAAATTGTGTTTAATTTTGCTATGTTTCAAGTAGGTTGGGATTGCTAGAATTTCTGAAACGTCGTAGTAACTTAAGGAAAGCTTAAACGAGGTATGTATGGCTAACTTTGATTCTTGTGAAATCGCTCTTATATGTGCAATTCGTTTGGCATGTGTTGATTTGAGAGATTGTGTGCAATTCTTTGATTTTGTTGTTGGGTATCCAATTCATGTTGAACTATGTGTGGTGTGGTATGGAACATGAACAAAAAGATAAAAAGGGAACTAAAATTGGTAAGGAATTAAGAACAATTGTTGTGATGGCATACATGGTTTCTTGTGGAAAGAAATGAAACACTTGGATTGTGGTACATTGTTGAACATAATGGTATGGGTACTCTTGAATATGGAAACATTGTAACTTGGTTGTGATATTGGTTTGAAAAGTATTTGAGAACATGAACCAATTTGTAACTTGCTTATTTGCACTTGTTGTGATCTTGTGTAGTGCCTTGTTTGTTGTTTGTGATTGTTGTGATTGAAATTGTATGGTGGGATCGGGTTGCGTGCCGTAACATGAAGTAATAAGGTGTAGGTTGGGGTGATAAGGGTGGCCGAGGTAATAAGGATGGAAAGCGAACGAAATCGCCATTGAAATTGATTTGAAATCATAAATGTGAAATTGTGAAAGGAGACAGCAGGAGAGTTTGCAACTTGTGGGGCATTGATTGCCCCTTTGTTTGGCTTGATTGTGTTCTTCCATGTTTTTTTGGTTGTTGCCTTCTTTGTTGATCTTTAATTGTGTTTTGGACTGAGAACCACTTGAGAAGAAGTAAAAGTGGAAATATAGTTGGCTGGCTTGATTAATTCTTGGTGTAATTCATTGGTTGTCTTATCATCATGATTTACTTGTTTAAATGGCTTGAGTTTACTTGAGACAAAGCTTGTCCATACATACCAGTACAATTCCAGTGTACTGACGTCCCTTTTGCCGGGGACGCTACATTCGTGTTAGGATTGTAGGTGGATCAATAGCAGGTACTTCAGCTCATCGGCAGTAGCATCCTTCATCTTCCACTGCCCGTTTTGGTGAGCCCATTTCTTCCTCGGGGCCCTGCGTGGCTCATGCCACTTCTGTATTAGACTTTATTTTGATTTCGTGTAATGATGCCGGAGCCTTGTTACCGGCAAGTATTGTATCATCTCTTGTATCCTAGAGGCTCCGTAGACATGTAAACTGTGGGATTTTAGCCTTATGTATATATTATGTGGGGCGTTGTAAAAATTGTAAACTTGTTAAGAAGTAAAGTGTGTTGTTATGTTTTTTAAAGGTATGATTTTTATTATAAATTGGTAAAGTCCTTGGTTTCTGAGAAATAATCAACACAGGGGTAACACGTGGGATAGAAAGGCACCTAGGTCCGCTTGACCGGGGCTACCCGGTCAGGCGCCGGTCATGTCCCTCGATTTGGGCATGACATGTTCCCTCTCTCACTTTGCACGTATTCCTAGATCTAAGTTCTGCCACGCCCCCCCCCCCCCCCCTTGGATGCTTTTGGGTTGGATATTCAACAATGCACTATTCTATTCTAATTATCATCCAGAGTGTAAGCACTGCCTGGAGCCCTTAAGACTCCTTGGAACTCTGAACCCCTTTGGATGAGAGAAGTCTTTGGAAATCTGGAATCTGGAATTGGTGAAACACATGTTATTGGATATTGAGATTGAATTAGGCTTCTCGGATCTAGTTGTAGGATGTGATGTATTTTTATTGTTTCCTTTATGTCTCTTGATTTTGTAATAATCCTGTAAAAAAGAACTCGGGGAGTATTAGTGAAGGGTGTGGGAGGGGTTTGCTTTTATTGCATATAACTAAGGGTAGATACAACGCCTATAGGATTAATGTCATAATTCAGTCACTTAGATACCATGCCTGTAGGTTTGAATGTTTTAATCACCTAGATATAATGCCCACAGGTTTTAATGTTTAATTCAATCGATTAGATGCCATGTCTACAGAGTTTAATGCATAATACAAATAATCCAGTCATCTATAAAATCTGCCTATAGGGTTTAATGCTTTATCATCTTGCAAATCATTAGAAACCCTGCCTATAGGACTTAATATCACGTAAGATGTTGCATATAGAAAACCATGTCAATAGGGAATGCATACGCGTTAGGCAAAACTATAGGATAACCAAACATGCCATCCATTTACCGACTCTGTAATAAGTTCTAAAATCCAGAACAAGTCTGTCTCGCTTAATATGTTTAAGTAATAATAACTGGGTAACTGGTTTTAACATTTCAAAGTAACATTTTCAAGATAAAACTCTTATGAGCCTGCAATGCTTCTAAATTTCTGCAAATTTGCCTGAGGCAACTCTTTTAAATTTTTCCGCTCACCTCTTGAAGCTACCTTTCAAAAAAATCATTTAGTTCACTCTTTCTTTAAAGAAGTTTTGAATTTTTACAACTCTCTAGTATTTTGACTCAAACAAATATGCAGATTCCAAAGTCATTTCTGAACTTCTGCAATTTTTAATGTCCTGTTTAAACTCTTAGGCGTTAGGGTCTTGTCTGAAATTAGTGCTTTCTAAATGAATCGTTTAGAATACTACAAGTTCTAATAATTGGATCCAGGTTGTCGAATGCAGACTTTTTATCTAGTTCTATGTGTTAAACTGGTCCATCCACCACTTAAGTTTATAATTTTAAGACCAAACCAGTGTGTGCAATGCATGTTAAACTAAGTGTTATCTGATTTAAGGGGTTTTATGTGAGCCTTGCATGTTTGTTTGTCAATCCAATTATTTGCTATTTGTTTTGCTTGTCGCTACTTCCTTTTAAACCCCATATATACCTCTACCCCTTACTCCTTTTAGGAGTAGAAGTCCTGATACCCCGGGGCTAATAGGTTGGGATGGGTACTAGCATGCAATAAGAAAACGAGACTAATCGCATTTAAATACCTTAACAGGGTGGGAGGTTAGACATGGAGATGATGTAACACGATAATACTATGCGTACAATTGGGTACCGGTGTTGTGCGAATGATCCATGTAATGAATAAACCAAGGACCCCCTTTCTTTTCCTTTTATTTGCAATGTATTCTTTAATTCTATTCTTCAAATTAATTCCTTTTCCTAAAAAACTTTCTTTTTCTATCTTCTTTACCCTTTTCAAAACTTGAAACTTATTCGTGATCCTTATGTGCAAAGCTTTACTTCTTTTCTCTCACCTTCTTTTAAAGTCACAATTAAGCATGGCCGGGAACCACACTAGTGGATCTTGAGGGGTGCCTAATACATTCCTCTCGAAATAATCCCAAGCCCTTACCCGAACTTTAATTTTCTTTCAAACCTTCTTCATTTCTTTAAAGTGTCCTAATGCACTATAATTATTAGGTGGTGACTCTTTATGTCACGCCCCAAATCGAGGGACATGACCGGCGCCTGACCGGGTAGCCCTAACCAAGCGGGCCTGGGTGCCTTTCCTAACCCGCACGTTACCCCTGTATTGTGCATTACTTGTAAGCCAAAGATCTTACCCATTATAACTGAATTCACATTTTTCAAACATAACCATACGATTAACTTACTAACATGTTTACAAATTACAACGCTCGACATAATATATACACAAGACTATAATCCCACAGTTTCTTGTTTACGGAGCCTCTAGGATACAAAGGATGATACAATACTTGTCGGTAACAAGGCTCTGGCTATACCTTACAAAATGAAAATAAGACTCCAAAATGGAAGTGGCATGAGCCACGCAGGGCCCCGAGAGAAAATGGGCTCACCAAAACGGCCAGTGGAAGATGGAGAGTACTACTGCCGATGAGCTGAAGTACCTGCTATCGATCCACCTACAATCATAACACGAATGTAGCGCCCCCGGCAAAAGGAACGTCAGTACACTGGAACTGTACTGGTATGTATGGACAAGCTTTGTCCCAAGTAAACTCAAGCCATTAAACAAGTAAATCACGACAATAAGACAACCAATGATTATACCAAGAAATAATAAAGCCAGCCAACCAATCATGTTCCCACATTTACTTCGTTTCAAGTAGTTCTCAGCCCAAAGTACAATTAAAGATCAACAAGGAAGGCAACAACCAAACATACACGGAAAACACAATCAAGTCAAACAAAGGGGCAATCAGTGCCCCACAGGTTGCAAACTCTTCTGCTGTCTCCTTTCACAATTTCACATCAATGATTTCATATCAATTTCAATGGAGATTTCGATCGCTTTCCACCCTTATTACCTCGGCCACCCTTATAACCTCGTCCACCCTTATCACCCCAACCTATACCTTATTACTTTGTGTTGTGGTGCGCAACACGATCCCGCCATACAGTTTCAAATCATAACAAACACAAACAGCAAATAAGGGCACCATACAATGATCACAAACAAGTGCAAATAAGCAATTTTACAACTTTGTTCATGTTTCCAAATTCTTTTCAAGCCGGTGTCACCACAAAGTTACAATATTTCCATTTTCGAGAGTATCCATACCATTATGTTCACAGTTCATCACAATTCAAGTGTTTCATTAGTTTCCCACGAGAAGACATGTATGCCATCACTACAATTGTTACTAATTATAAATTCCTTTTTCATCTTTCGGTTCATATCCCATACCACACCACACATAGTTCAACATCAATTGAATACCCAACAACTAAATCAAAGAATCACACAACAATTCCTCAAAATTATCACAAACCGAACGAATTGTACACATAAGGGCGATTTCACAAGAATCAAAGTTAGTGTCACGACCCCAAATCCGGTCGTGATGGCGCCTAGCACATTGCACCCAAGTTATCCTATTTTTCCAACCTCTGTTTTTGCAAACTCTTACTCCTACCCACTTTTTTTTTTACTAAATTTCAAGTTCAAATAACATGCATGAGTGTCAAATTCTATTTTCAAAAGCTATTGTATGCAAATCTTTCTTTACCTTTGACAACTGAAAATTAGAGGAAAATAAATAGGGTTTTTACCTTTTAGAGATTTAGGGAAGATGACTTTTGCCATAGGATCTTCCGCACCAAACAATTAGAAACACTCTTTGAAGATGGGTAGACTTCTCTCTCTAGAATCTCTCTTTCCTCTCTCTAGTTTTGCTAAGAAAATATGAGAAAAATGAAGGTTGGAGGTGTTTTATTAAAGAAGGAGTCGGGTCAAAAATTTATAAAAATCTGGGCCGAGTCAATTCTACGGTCGCATCTCCGATCGCAGAATCAACATGCGGTCCGCATAATGGACCGTAGAATTGCCCCAAAAATTCACCTTTTCTGTTATGATATGTGACCAGAATGTGGTCCGCATTCGTGTTCTGCGGTCGCATAATGCACCGCAGAATTGACACTCAAAAATTCTCAAGAAATTATGCGATGGTTCTGCGGTCCGCATTTCCGTTATGCGATTGCATATTGGACCGCATTTTCAACATAATTTTTGGAAAACATTCGGTTAAACTCTACGGTAGGAATGCAGTCCGCATAGAAAATCTGCAATTGCATTCCTGATCGCAGAATCAACATTTTCTAGAAAATTTATTCTTTCAATTGATGAAGCTTAAATCACTACCAAGGATCTGAACCGCGGCGAGCTTAACACATTATTCGGACCATGACACCACAAATACTAGTTTTTAAGCACAAAAATTTTACGGGGCCTTACATCCTCCCCCCCCCTCAAAATCATTCGTCCTCGAATGAGGATTTTGAAAATCCGTTGGTTTTGAAAGACATGATATGCAGACTGTCAAAATTTTCACTAACTCCTATATTTTAGAAACATTTCGCCAGAGTTTCCTTTGTATTATGGAAACAACACATATTTACAAGAATTTCCACAGCTTGCACACACTTCCTTACCTCCACGATTGCACATATTCTATCACATTGTTACATTTGCACACAAGCTAGTCACTTCAATGAGTCCTTACCTTATTTAACCATCTCAATACACCATATACACATAAACAAACAATTATCAATTTAAACTTATTATTAGTTGTTTATTTAACACATGAGTCTTTATAAGGCTATCATTTATCAAGGAAGGTTCAAGTGACCTAAGGTAACAACACATATAACTTTTTGCAAAATGAAAGAAACTTTACTAACACTAAGAAGGAAACAATTTGGACAAGACGGTAGTCATTAAAAAGTAGAAGGGTCGCCTAATTCCTTCTAAGCTTGATTAAACAAATGGGCGTACTTTTCCTTCATCTCTTTTTCTGCTTCCCACGTGGCCTCCTCAACTTGTTGACTTCGCCACAATACTTTGACAGAGGCAACCTCCTTATTTCTCAACTTACGAACTTGCCTATCAAGGATGGCAACCAGAACTTCTTCATATGACAAATCTTCATTAACCTCAATAGCCTCGACCGGCATGATGGTGGATGGATCTCCAATCACTTTCTTCAACATGGACACATGGAACACCAGGTGCACTGATGACATCTCAGGAGGCAACTCCAGCCTATAAGCAACTTGTCCAACCCTTTGAATGATCTGATATGGCCCAACATACCTAGGACTCAATTTTCCATTCTTCCCGAATCGCATGACTCCCTACATAGGAGATACCCTCAAGAACACCCAATCATTGACTTGAAACTCTAGGTCTCTTCAGCTAACATCTGCATAGGATTTTTGGCGACTTTGTGCAGTTTTCATCCTCTCCTGTATAACCTTAACTTTTTCCATAGCTTGGTACACTAGACCTGGCCCTAGTAATTCTGCTTCGCCTACCTCAAACCATCCAATTGGCGACCTACAACTCCTCCCGTACAATGCCTCAAACAGGGCCATCTAAATGCTAGCATGAAAGCTATTATTATAAGAAAATTCTATCAGTGGTAAGTGTTCATCTCAATTACCTTTGAAATCCAAAACACAAGCCCGCAACATATCTCCAAACGTCTGAATAGACTGCTCGGCCTGACCATTGGTCTACGGATGGAAGGTTGTGCTGAGATTCACCCGAGTTCCCAAACCTTGCTGAAACTTCTTCCAAAAATTAGCTATGAGAACTGAGCCCCGCGATCCGAGATAATAGAAAGTGGAGTGCCATGAAGCCTTACTATCTCCTTGATGTACAACCTTGCATATTGCTCCGCAGTATCAGTGGACTTGACAGGCAGGAAGTGGGCTGATTTGGCGAGTCGATCCACTATCACCCATATTGAGTCGAACTTACGCCGAGTGCGAGGTAACCCTACCACGAAATCCATATTGATCATCTCCCATTTCCACCTTGGTGTTTTATAAGCTGAGTTAATCCACCAGGCCGTTGATGCTCGGCCTTCACTTGCTGACAGTTCGAGCATTTGGATACAAAGCTTGCCACATCCCTTTTCATACCGTTCCACCAATAAATTTCCTTGAGATCATGATACATTTTCGTAGAACCTGGGTGTACAGAATACATGGAAATATGAGCCTCTGCCATCACTCTCTCCCAAAGCTCGTCCACGTCCGGGACAAATAGCCTACCTTGACACCGCAATACACCATCCTCGCTACAGAGTACAAATGTTGAGGTCTTGTTATTTATAACTGCTTCCTTCACCTGAACCAATGCTGGATCCATAAACTTCTTTTCCTTGATTTCTGCCACCAATGATGATTCTGCTCCATTATGCACCATAATATTCCCCTCGTCTGACACCGAGATGCAAACCCCCAAAGTGGCCAATTGGTAAACCTCCCGAGCCAAGGGTCTCTGATCCACCCCCAAATGAGCCAAACTACCCATGGATTTTTGACTAAGAGAGTCGGCCACCACATTTGCCTTCCCTGGATGGTACAACATGTTCATATCATAGTCTTTAAGCAATTCTAACCATCGCCGCTGTCTCAGATTCAGCTCCTTCTGTTTGAACAAATACTGGAGGCTCTTGTGGTCTGAAAACACATCTATATTAACCCCATAAAAATAGTGCCACCATATTTTCAAAGCAAACACAACTGCTGCAAGCTCCAAATCATGCGTCGGGTAATTCTTCTCATGATTCTTGAGTTGCCTGGAAGCATAAGCTATGACTTTCTCGAGCTGCATCAATACACACCCCAAACCGAACTCGGAGGCATCACAATAAACTACAAACCCCTGTGCCTTCTGGCAAGGTCAATACAGGTGCCAAGGTCAACTTGACTTCAATTCCTGAAAACGTTTCTCACATGCGTTGGAACACTTGAACTTAATAGTCTTCTGCATCAATTTAGTCAATGGGGAGGCGAGGGTTGAGAATCCCTCCACAAACCTCCGATAGTACCCTGCTATACCCAAGAAGCTACGAATCTCCGTCGGGGTCGTGGGTCTAGGCCAATCTTTCACTGCTGCAATCTTCCGGGGATCCACCTGAATCCCTTCACTGGAAACAACATGACCCAGAAAGGCTATGGACTCCAACCAAAATTCAATATCAAGAACGACAATTTAATCGAGCTCGAATTCTTAAACCCTAAACCGAAGTTCTAGGTTGCTTATCCCCAGCAGAGTCTCCAGAGCTATCACACATACTTTTTTTACTACATTTTCCGAAGAATAAAGTATACCCCGTTAATTACTAATACACCCCGAGATAGGATATAATAATAACAACAGGGAAGGAGTTTTTCTACTTTAAGGACAATTGGAACGTGATTTATTTAGATTTCAGAGTCGCCACTTGGGAAGATAATGGTGTCCCAAGTCACCGGTTTAATCCCGAATCCAAGGAAATATGACTCTGTTTTAACAGTCCGCGAAACTAGAAATCCGAATAAGGAATTCTGTTAACCCCGGAGAAGGTGTTAAGCACTCCCGAATTCTGTGGTTTTTGCACGGTCTCTCAAATGTTGTTTTTGACTTATTCGATTTCTGTATATTCTTTTACAAATGTGAATGTCCCGTTTTGTTATTTTTTTGGTGACTTGCGATGTCGCAAAAATGCATTTTGAGTCATATCACAACCAGTATGCCTGTGACTTTAATACGTTTCAGCTTCGCCGGGATTTGAGATTTGAGTAACATAAATGTGCACTCGTATTAGGAATATATATTTTAGTCGTGCCTATAACGTCTATGCCTTATTATCTTTAGGAAAGATCGTGAAATTTGCTAAACACTCTTCCCGAGTCGAACATTCTTATTAAAATTCATATGGGGGACCCGCATATCTTTTCATTTTAATACGAGGCTCATCCCTTTATTTTATAAGTCCAAACCTATCATATACTACGTTTTCTATTCATGTTTTTTCTCCTAATTAGATTACAGTTTTTGTACTTTATGAATTCATTATTATTATGTCCAGGCCAATTACTTATTACCAGGCCTGGACCTCTGGACTGTGTTAACAGTCCATTAGGCGCGAGTGGGCTTCTGAAGCCCAGAGTATACGAATATTTCCACATACAAACCCAAAGGGATTTTAGTCGAATCTGGGCCTGTATTTATAATCACGCCCAGAGTAAACAAACGAATTATAGAACATAAATGTAATTTCAATACAGAATCAAAATAATCATTCATCAAACAACAACATAGATCAATAAAGTTCATGTTATTTCATAAAGTTCTGGAATACATGTTAATCTATACTAATTACAAGTCTAATCATGAATTAAACATTAACAGGAATTAAGTAATAACACTTTTATTTCAAGTACTTGAGCAGTAATGATAATACTAACTGAACAGGCTTCAATTATTATTAGTTACAGAATTCTAACTTATATTATTATAAATCATTGTTAAATGAGTTTGAATGACAAAACAGTTTTAACTCATCTAATTATTTCTTTTATGGACTAATCGATCCTAGTTAACGAAAAGTAGTCGATTACCGACTTATATCTTTATACCAGTATCTCTAGGTGAATTAATTTCATATGTTAACCTGTTTCGAACTTAGATTAAGTGATGGCTATATCTATTTATGCATTACCACTAAGCTATCTACTTTGTTTTGATTCGACTTCATACAAGCATTAATTATTACAAACCACCCTAATGAATTACAGGGATTCTAAAACATAATAACTATAAGGCTAAAAGGAAAATAGAAGTAGAATCGTCCAAACAGCTCATATGATTTTCATTTCTTCAATCAATATGTAATTACATCTCTCCAGAAATGAGAGTGTACCTGATTCACCAAAAATAGTCTATGAGTCTAGGTTGAGGATGAAGAATAGTTTGAGGATGAAGAATAGTCAGCAAAGTAGCAGCAAATAGAGCAGCAAACAGAGTAGCAAATAGAATTCCAAATTCAACAGTCCAGCAAATCAACAAGTAGAATCGAAGAGCTCAAGCAAAATCCAGCAGAATTGAAGAATAATAGACTCTAAATCCGGTCGTGATGGCGCCCAACACATTGCTAAGCCAGCCTGACCAATTAATAACAATAACGGAGCTAGAAGCTCTCTTTAACCCATTTAAGCAAATTAAATCACGAAGCAATAGCGATGCAAATAACGAAAACAGGGAACCAAGTCCCATAATACATCAACTCCCATAGACCAAGGGTCAAGAGTCATGAGCCTCTACTGAACATGAGTGTATAAAGGTTTACAAGATACCAAGTGCGGAAAGAAATGTCAATACAAAATCAAAAGACAATAGGAAGGAATGTCGGGTCCTGCGGACTCTGCAGCTACCTCGAATATCCACAAACGTCGCCTCGCACAGCTACTGGATCACTGCTGAGAGGTACCTGGATCTGCACACAAGGTGCGGGGAGTAAAATGAGTACTGCCAGACTCAGTGGTAATAAACAAGGGTAAGACAGCGCAGATAAGAAATCCGCAATAAAGCACTATGTAAAACTATAATCAGCTACCCTGTCATAGAATCAATATTCACTGTACATGTACCAACAAATACCAATAAATAGCATAACAGCTAGCGGATGTAGCTAAATGCAATGCAATGCATGATATGACCGCTACGGCGTGTAGCCCGACTCCAATTTTGGGTACCCGTGCTCACCGTGGGGGTTCAGACTCGGAGGGGCTCCTACAGCCCAAGCACATCTCATAGAGATATCACCGCGGCGTGCGGTCCGATCCAACATATATCTTGCCGCGGCGTGCAGCCCGATCCACTACTAGTCAGCTAATATGCAGATACAGCCTCGCAGGCTCAAAAGTAGTTTTTGAAAACTCTTTTATCATTTTTCAGTTGGAAAACAGTAATATCAAGTTCCAGAGATTGGAATTTGCATAATAACAAAAATAGCTGCGGACTAGTAGTAAACTAGCATGTCTATGTGATAAGACAATGATAACGATCCTCGCGGGATCCAATAACTGGCTCACGGCCCACATGTATAATCAACCGCCCGAGAAGGGGGTTCCTCGGCTCAAGAGTGGCCATTATCACAATATATATATACACAACCATCCGAGAAGGAGGTTCGACGGCTCTAGAATAACCAATAATATAATATCAACAGGTTGGACTAATATGTAGTCTCCAGTTCATGATCGACCCCGCACTCTCAAGAGTGTGCGTGTCTCGCCGCTATACAGCGTCACAAAGTGGTATACCGGGGTTTCGAACCCGCCGGTCATCACCCACATCTATTACTCACCTCAATACAGCGCGACGACTATTCCGCAATGCCCTTGCCACGAGAATCAAGCTCCGCACGCGTAGAATCTGATCAAATACAGTAGAAATACAACAAATTAGGCCAATGGGACGACACCCAATCAATACAACTCAATTTACATCAAAATTCCCAAAGTTGTCAAAACCCGAGCCCCGGGCCCACATTCCGAAAATTTACGAAATTCACATTTCTGGAACCCTCGTCTCGCCACGAGTCCATACATATAAAATTTATCGAAATCGGAGTTCAAATGACCCTCCAAATCCAAAAATCCCGTTTTTAATACTTAAGCCACATTTCTTCAAGATTTCAACCCAATTTCATGAAGATTGATGCTAATACTACCATAAATTGATGTTTTTGAGTCAAGAATCTTACCTCCGACGAATACCCGATGATTTCCCAGCGTTTTCCCGTGATTTCTTCTCTCTAGGGCTCAAAAATTGTGTTTTGGGTTAATGAACCCGAGAGCCCTCTGTTCTGTGATTTTAATTCACTGCCGGACGATTTTACCCTACGCGTTCGCGATGGTCTCCACGCGAACGCGATGCCTTGCTCCGTTCCTTCATCGCGAACGCGACGTACAGTCACGCGTTCGCGAAGACCAATCTTCCTAGCCCGGATTTTTCCTCTACGCGTTCGCGTCCCAGACCACGCGAACGCGATGCTTCGTCTTTTCCTCTTACGCGTCCGCGTCCTTCACCCACGCGAACGCGATGCGTTCCAACCTTCTCCTTCGCGAACGTGGCATGTTACCTCGCGAACGCGATGGCCAACTGGCCCCAGCCTACGCGAACGCGGCAGTACCCTCGCGAACGCGAAGGCTTAACTGGTGCCCAGTGGTCTGCAATTTACAGCAGACCATTCCTTGTTCCAAAGTGCCGGATGATGGTCCGGATTCACCCCGAGGCCCCCGGGACCCCAACGAAAACCACCAACATACTCCAAAACACGATACGGACTTGTTCCAATCATAAAAACACCATCCTAAACATCAAAATCATCAATTACACACGGATTCAAGCTTATGTTTATTCAAAACTTTCAAAACTAACATTCAATCCAAAACCCGATCAAACGATGTCCGAATGACCTGAAAATTTGCAGGCATATCCAAAATCACCTAACGAAGCTATTGCAACTGTCGGAATTCCATTCCGACCCCCGGATCAAAATCTCACCTACCGTTCGGATTTCGCCAAAATTCAACCTTAGCCAATTCAAGCCTATTTCTACACCGGGCCTCCAAATTCAATTCCGATTGTTCTCCTAAGTCACAAATCACCTCCCGGAACTAACCGAATCATCAGAATCCGATTCCAAGCCCTCTAGCTAAATAGTCAACTCCGGGTTGACTTTCCTTATTCAAGTTTCCTTCAAACATGCTATTTGTTTCATTTTCAATCCAAATCACTCCTAACTCACCCGATATACTCTAATACCGTTTTAAAAACATAATATATGCAAATGCAAGGTAACGGGGTGGTAATTCCCGTAACGACGGGCCGGGTCGTTACATTCTCCCCAACTTAAACAAACGCTCGTCCGCGAGCGGGTTAAGAAACATACCTGGAGCATCAAAACAAGTGTGGATATCTGCTCCGCATTTCCTGCTCGGTCTCCCAAGTTGCTTCCTCCACGGGACGACCTCTCCACTGCACTTTTACTGAAGCTATATCCTTAGATCTCAGCTTACGAACCTGTCGACCCAAAATGGCTATTGGTTCCACATCATAAGTCAAATCCTCATCTAGCTGTATCGTGCCGAAGTCCAACACATGAGACGGGTCTCCGACATACTTCCGGAGCATAGATACATGGAACACCGGGTGAACTCCCGACAAACCTGGGTGGCAAAGCAAGCATATAAGCCACCTCCCCAACTTTTCTAAGCACCTCAAAAGGTCCAATAAACCTTGGGCTCAACTTCCCTTTCTTTCCAAACCTCATAACACCCTTCATAGGCAAAACCTTCAGCAACACCTTCTCACCTACTGAATAAGACACATCTCGGACCTTCCGGTCTGCATAACTCTTCTGACGCGACTGAGCTGTGCGAAGTCTCTCCTGAATCACCTTCACCTTATCTAAGGCATCTTGGACTAACTCTGTCCCTAACAACCTAGCCTCGCCGGGCTCGAACCAACCAACTGGAGACCTACACCGCCTCCCATATAAAGCTTCATACGGTGCCATCTGAATGCTGGACTGATAGCTATTATTGTAAGCAAACTCCGCCAAAGGCAAATAATCAGCCCATGAACCACCAAAATCAATGATACAAGCACGCAACATGTCCTCCAATATCTGAATAGTACGCTCAGACTGCCCATCCGTCTGTGGATGAAATGCTGTGCTCAGCTCCACCTGTGAACCCAACTCTCGCTGAAATGTCCTCCAGAACTGAGATGTGAACTGGGTACCTCTGTCCGATATAATGGAAATAGGAACTCCATGCAATCTCACTATCTCACGGATGAATATCTCTGCCAACCGCTCTGAGGTATAGGTAGTACACACTGGGATGAAATGAGCTGACTTAGTCAGTCTATCCACAATCACCCAAACTGAATCAAACTTCCTCGCCGTCCGAGGGAGTCCACTAACAAAGTCCATAGTTATTCTTTCCCACTTCCACTCCGGAATATCAATACGCTGGAATACACCACCAGGTCTCTGATGCTCATACTTGACCTGCTGACAGTTTAGACACCGAGCCACATGGCTCACAATATCTTTCTTCATCTTTCTCCACCAGTAATGCTGCTTCAAATCCTGATACATCTTCGCGGCTCCTGGATGGATAGAATACCGCGAGCTGTGGGCCTCCTCCAATATCAATTCACGAAGGCCGTCAACATTAGGCACGCATATCCGGCCCTGCATCCGCAATACACCATCACTATCAATAGTGACATCTCTAGCATCATCATGTTGAACTCTGTCCTTAAGGACAAGTAAGTGTGGATCATCATACCGGCGCTCTCGAATACGATCATATAAAGAAGAACGAGCTACTACATAAGCCATCACCCGACCGGGCTCAGAAATATCCAGCCTTACCATCTGATTAGCTAACGCCTGAACATCAACTGCTAGGGGTCTCTCCCCAACTGGAATATACGCCAAACTACCCATACTAATAGCCTTCCGGCTCAATGCATCAGCTACTACATTGGCTTTCCCGGGATGATACAAAATAGTAATATCATAGTCTTTAAGCAACTCAAGCCATCTCCGCTGCCTCAAATTTAGATCTTTCTGCTTAAACAAATGCTGAAGGCTACGGTGGTCTGTATATACATCACAAGATACACCATATAGATAATGCCTCCAAATCTTCAAGGCATGAACAATAGCAACTAACTCCAAATCGTGAACGCCACGGACTCAAGCCAGAACTCACATTTGGAGAACTTGGCATACAGCTTCTCCTCTCTCAATCTCTGCAACACAATACTCAAGTGCCGAGCATGCTCCTCCTGGCTACGAGAGTAGACAAGTATGTCATCAATGAATACGATCACAAATGAATCAAGATACGGCCTGAATACACTGTTCATCAGATGCATAAATGCTGCTGGGGCGTTGGTCAGCCCAAAAGACATCACAAGGAACTCATAGTGACCATATCTGGTCCGGAATGCAGTCTTCATAATATCAGACTCTCTAATCTTCAGCTGATGGTAGCCTGAACGAAGATCAATCTTCGAGAATACCCTAGCTCCCTGGAGCCGATCAAACAAATCATCAATACGAGGCAGAGGATACTTATTCTTCACTGTTGCTTTGTTTAGCTGCCTATAGTCAATACACATCCTCATAGATCCGTCCTTCTTCTTAACAAACAGGACCGGTGCACCCCACGGCGACACACTCGGCCGAATAAACCCCTTATCTAGGAGTTCCTGGAGCTGCTCCTTCAATTCCTTCAACTCAGCTGGTGCCATCCGATACGGAGGAATAGAAATAGGCTGAGTGCCTGGCACCAAATCGATACCAAAATCAATATCCCTGTCCGGCGGCATGCCCGGCAGGTCTGAGGGAAACACATCAGGAAAGTCTTCACAATGGGTACAGAATCAATGCTAGGAGACTCAGCTCCCACATCTCTCACAAAAGCTAAGTACGATAAACACCCTTTTTCAACCATCTTCTGAGCTTTTAGGAACGAAATAACACGGCTAGGGACGAAATCGGTCGAACCCCGCCACTCAATCTGAGAAATACCAGGAATGGCCAACGTAACTGTCTTAGCATGAGAGTCCAATATAGCATGGTACGGAGACAACCAGTCCATACCCAATATAACATCAAAGTCCACCATCCCCAACAATAACAAATCTGCCTGGGTCTCCAGACCCCCAATAGATATAACACAGGATCTATGGACATGATCCACAACAATCGTATCACCCACGGGGGTGGATACATGAACAGGTAAATCAAGAATACCACGAGTTGCACCCAAATGATGTGCAAAATAAGAGGACACGTAAGAATATGTGGACCCTGGATCAAATAGAACAGAGGCATCTCGGTGACAGACATAAATGATACCTGTAATCACAGCATCGGAGGCAACTGCATCACGCCTGTCAGGAAGTGCATAGAACCGTGCCCTGGCCTCCACCGGATCTCTCCTCGCCCCTGGGGCGACCACGAGAAGACTGACCTCCACCTCTACTAGACTGAGATGGTGCTGAAGAGGAGGGCTGATCCCTCTGCTGAGTCCCGCCCCTACGTAGTCGAGGGCAATGTCTCCTCATGTGGCCAAACTCACCACACTCATAACATGCACCCTGGTGCTGGAGAAGTAGGTGCTGCACTCTGGGCTGGGAGGGCACTAAGTGATGACTGACCCTGCTGAAACCCCTGTCGACCACGGCCATAAGAACCTCCGCTCTGCTCTGGGCGGCCTGAATGAGAAGGTCTAGATGAGCGACCTCTGCTCTGCTGGGAATGCCCTCTAGATAGAGCACCACTGAAACTGCTCGAACCACGAGGCCTCTTGGCCTCCCGCTCCTCTCTCTCTCGGCGACGATCCGCCTCAATGGAGCGTGCCATATCGGCTACCTGCTCAAATGATGATGATAGAACTCGCTCGCTGGTCATAAGAATACGGATAGAGTAGTTGAGGCCATCAATGAACCTCCTGATCCTCTCCCTCTCAGTGGGGATCATCCATGTGGCATGCCTAGCCAACCGAGTGAATCTAAGCTCATACTGAGTCACAGACATGTCGCCCTGAATCAACCACTCGAACTGGCGACGTAGCTCCTCGCGACGAGACTGAGGTACATATTTCTCTAGAAAGAGAGTAGAGAACTGCTGCCATGTGAGAGGTGCTGCTCTAGCAGGCCTACGCCTCTCAAACTCCTCCCACCAATCAAATGCGGGACCAGTGAACTGAAATGTAGTAAATGAAACTCCGCCGGACTCAAGAATACCAGCCGTACGCAGCATCTTCTGACATTTATCCAAGAAACCCTGGGCATCCTCGCCCTCAACGCCACTGAAATGGGGTGGCTGGAGTCTACCAAACCTCTCAAGACGACGCTGCTCGTCCTCGGGCATAACCTGAACCATATGCTCTGGAGCTGGAGCTGGTGCAGCTGGAGGAATAACCGGTGCAACCACCTGAGCGGGGACAACCTCTGGCATCTGAAGTCCCTGAACAACCGGGTCAGGTGTGCGAGCTGCGGGGTCCGCCGACCACCCCCGACCGAGATGTCGCTACGGTAGCGGTAGCCGAAACTACCCGAGCCAAACCGGAACACACCGATAAAATCCGGGCAAGAGTCTCCCGAAGACCGGGAATGGCAATAGATATAGTCCGGCCCCGAGCCGGGACTCGCCGGAGCTTCGACCACCGGGGGCTGCTCTCGAACCGGTACAACGGGCGGGTCAGCTCGGTATCGCCTCGGCCGCCCTACCTCTAACTCTAGCACGACCGCGCCCACGGCCTCTAACAGGTGGCAATGGAGGTCGTCCACCTCGTCCCGATGCTCGCGTTCTCGCCATCTGCGAGAGAATAGAATATAGAAGTTTAGTTCTCAGAACAATAAGATCGCACGACAGAGTTCAAGAAAAGTGAAGTTTTCCTAAAGGTTCGCAGCCTCCCGAGGATAAGTATAGGCGTCCCCGTACCGATCCACAAGACTCTACTAACCGGCTCAAGACTCACGAGGCCTAGTAAACCTAGGCTTTGATACCAACTTGTCACGACCCCAAATCCGGTCGTGATGGCGCCCAGCACATTGCTAAGCCAGCCCGACCAATTAATAACAATAACGGAGCTAGAAGCTCTCTTTAACCCATTTAAGCAAATTAAATCACGAAGCAATAGTGATGCAAATAACGAAAACAGGGAACCAAGTCCCATAATACATCAACTCCCATAGACCAAGGGTCAAGAGTCATGATCCTCTACCGAACATGAGTGTATAAAGGTTTACAAGATACCAAGTGCGGAAAGAAATGTCAATACAAAATCAAAAGACGGTAGGAAGGAATGTCGGGTCCTGCGGACTCTGCGGCTACCTCGAATATCCACAAACGTCGCCTCGCACGGCCAACCGGATCACCGCCGAGAGGTACCCGGATCTGCACACGAGGTGCGAGGAGTAAAATGAGTACTCTGCCGGACTCGGTGGTAATAAACAAGGGTAAGACAGCGCGAGATAAGAAATCCGCAATAAATCACTATGTAAAGCTATAATCAGCTACCCTGTCATAGAATCAATATTCCCCGTACCTGTACCAACAAATACCAATAAATAGCATAACAACTAGCAGATGTAGCTAAATGCAATGCAATGCATGATATGACCGCTACGGCGTGTAGCCCGACTCCAATTTTGGGTACCCGTGCTCACCGTGGGGGTTCGGACTCCGGAGGGGCTCCTACAGCCCAAGCACATCTCATAGAGATATCACTCGCGGCGTGCGGTCCGATCCAACATATATCTTGCTCCGGCTGCGGCCCGATCCACTACTAGTCGGCTAATATGCGGATACGGCCTCGCGAGCTCAAAAGTAGTTTTTGAAAACTCTTTTATCATTTTTCGGTTGGAAAACCAGTAATATCAAGTTCCGGAGATTGGAATTTGCATAATAACAAAAATAGCTCTGTGGACTAGTAGTAAACTAGCATGTCTATGTGATAAGACAATGATAACGATCCTCGCGGGATCCAATAAACTGGCTCACGGCCCACATGTATAATCAACCGCCCGAGAAGGGGTTCCTCGGCTCAAGAGTGGCCATTATCACAATATATATATACACAACCATCCGAGAAGGAGGTTCGACGGCTCTAGAATAACCAATAATATAATATCAACAGGTTGGACTAATATATAGTCTCCAGTTCATGATCGACCCCGCACTCTCAAGAGTGTGCGTGTCTCGCCGCTATAGAGCGTCACAAAGTGGTATACCGGGGTTTCGAACCCGCTGGTCATCACCCACATCTATTACTCACCTCAATACAGCGCGACGACTATTCCGCAATGCCCTTGCCACGAGAATCAAGCTCCGCGCGCGTAGAATCTGATCAAATACGGTAGAAATACAACAAATTAGGCCAATGGGACGACACCCAATCAATACAACTCAATTTACATCAAAATTCCAAAGTTGTCAAAACCCGAGCCCCGGGCCCACATTCCGAAAATTTACGAAATTCACATTTCTGGAACCCTCGTCTCGCCACGAGTCCATACATATAAAATTTATCGAAATCGGAGTTCAAATGACCCTCCAAATCCAAAAATCCCGTTTTTAATACTTAAGCCACATTTCTTCAAGATTTCAACCCAATTTCATGAAGATTGATGCTAATACTACCATAAATTGATGTTTTTGAGTCAAGAATCTTACCTCCGACGAATACCCGATGATTTCCCAGCGTTTTCCCGTGATTTCTTCTCTCTAGGGCTCAAAAATTGTGTTTTGGGTTAATGAACCCGAGAGCCCTCTGTTCTGTGATTTTAATTCACTGCCGGACGATTTTACCCTACGCGTTCGCGATGGTCTCCACGCGAACGCGATGCCTTGCTCCGTTCCTTCATCGCGAACGCGACGTACAGTCACGCGTTCGCGAAGACCAATCTTCCTAGCCCGGATTTTTCCTCTACGCGTTCGCGTCCCAGACCACGCGAACGCGATGCTTCGTCTTTTCCTCTTACGCGTCCGCGTCCTTCACCCACGCGAACGCGATGCGTTCCAACCTTCTCCTTCGCGAACGCGGCATGTTACCTCGCGAACGCGATGGCCAACTGGCCCCAGCCTACGCGAACGCGGCAGTGCCCTCGCGAACGCGAAGGCTTAACTGGTGCCCAGTGGTCTGCAATTTACAGCAGACCATTCCTTGTTCCAAAGTGCCGGATGATGGTCCGGATTCACCCCGAGGCCCCCGGGACCCCAACGAAAACCACCAACATACTCCAAAACACGATACGGACTTGTTCCAATCATAAAAACACCATCCTAAACATCAAAATCATCAATTACACACGGATTCAAGCTTATGTTTATTCAAAACTTTCAAAACTAACATTCAATCCAAAACCCGATCAAACGATGTCCGAATGACCTGAAAATTTGCAGGCATATCCAAAATCACCTAACGAAGCTACTACAACTGTCGGAATTCCATTCCGACCCCGGATCAAAATCTCACCTACCGTTCGGATTTCGCCAAAATTCAACCTTAGCCAATTCAAGCCTATTTCTACACCGGGCCTCCAAATTCAATTCCGATTGTTCTCCTAAGTCACAAATCACCTCCCGGAACTAACCGAATCATCAGAATCCGATTCCGAGCCCTCTAACTCAATAGTCAACTCTTGGTTGACTTTTCATATTCAAGCTTTCTTCAAACATGCTATTTGTTTCATTTTCAATCCAAATTACTCCTAACTCACCCGATATACTCTAATACTGTTTTAAAAACATAATATATGCAAATGCAAGGTAACGGGGTGATAATTCCCGTAACGACGGGCCGGGTCATTAATAGACTCTAACAGGAACTCCCAGATTAATACTCAAAGCAATCAACTAGGAATTTCAGAGTTGAACTAATTGCAGAATCTAGAACCCAGAAAAACTTCAAATATTCGACTTCTAGCCTTAGTTTATAACTCACAGAAATGTTCAACCCCTTTTTCAGGCTTACTAGAAGCCTATTTATTGACTAATTTTAGGGTGGAATGGGGGGGGGGGGGGGAATTCAAATAAGTTATTTCTAATCCCCTCCCCTTATTTTTATATTATTTACAATTTAATTCCCTGAATGTGTGTCGAAATGCCTTCCAGCTCTTGTTGGAAGGTTCTAGGTAATTCTTTTGTGTTCTATTGGGGATATTTTACTAGGTTACCCTTACTTGCTAAGTGTTATTGCCAGACTGCCTTTTCATTATGCCTAGTTTACCCTTTATTTTGTAGTTAATCTCAAGAATACTAGGCAATAAAGTCCTTTCTAACCCTATAGGCTCTATTAAATCTTCAATAATTCCATTTATTGTTCCCTATTATACCCTTATTGTTTTTTCTTATTTATCCGACCTACTAAGGTCTGGCAGATTAGGGTTTAAGACCTATTTAATTAATAGCCAATTTTAAAACTGTTTTTAAGACTTAGCTAGATTCAGACCCCAAATCCTTTTCAAATTTAACCATATTTAACATACTCCATTCTTATTTAAAATGTAACCTCTTATTAATACAAGTCAACTAATCAGAGATAAGTTTGAAAAATTAACCACTTAACAGCATAACCAATTTTTTCAGGATTTTTCTTTTTCCTTCTTTTTTTTTCTTTCTTCTCTTTCTTTCCTTCTTCATTATTTCTTCTTTTCTTTCTTTATTTATTTCCAGACCTTAGAAGTTTTGAAGACTTAAAGTCTTCTGACTGTTAGATTTTTATGATGGGGCGTCTTTTTGGAGTTTTGGTGGGTAAGGGAGTGATCTGGGGCTTGGTTGAGAGGTATTTGGGTGGGGTTTGTTTTGGGTGCTCGCCGGAGTAGGGTTCCGGCGAGCTTCTTTTCTATATTCGAACAGTTCTGGCTTGATTCAAGACCAGCCACCTAGATGAGGTGAAAGGTCTCTTCGAGGTGGTCTTATGGTGTTAAGCTTGAAGACTGATTCATAGTTTTGAGGTCGCCGGCTAGGGTTCCGGCGACCATTTTTTAAGAAGAAATGGGGTCTTTTGGTTTTCTGGGGTTTTATGATGGTTGTGGTGTATGGGGCTAGGAGTGAGATGTTTGACGGTTGTTTGAGCCGGAGACGGCGATGGTTCGAGGCCAGTCCGGCCAGTCTCCATGAGAGACCAAGGAAGAAGAAGAGAGAGGGGGGGCGGCTAGGGATAGTGTTATACAAAATGAGAGTGTGTGTATTATTTTGAACGGAGACTTAGCACTTATATACTCTCCTGATCTCGTGTGATCCTGGCCTTTTGATCAACTCAGATCAATGGCCAGGATTTCTCCCTTTAAAATGGTGTCGCTCAATTAAGTAAGAGATGGACTCGTGTCTGTTAGATGCTTAAGCTTGGACGGCCATGATTATTTCACAATACTACGTCGTTTAATTCCTAATGAGACTCAAAAACATCCGTCTGATCATTCTTTGGACGGCCAGGATTAACTTCAAATATGGTGTCATTTGGTTTTCAATTAAGCCGCATTTTCTGATCCGTTAGATTGATTTCATCAACGGTTAATATTGAAATACCCTGTACATCATCGTTTAGTTAACAACTTAGACTGGCCGACTGGTCTCTTTGGCCTTTTTACACATTTGGGCTTATGTATTTTATACTTCAACCCAAATTGTTATTGTATTTTGTATTTTCTCTTGTATTTTAATTATTTCTTGGTATTTTCTTTTGTATTTCATTTTTCTCTTTTTGTATTTATTTTCAATTGTTATACTTATTTTATTTCCTATTTTTCCTATTTTTTTGGTATTTTATGATATTTTTTTCCATTTTCTTTTGTTTTTCCTGTATTTTATATTTTTGTTGATTTTTCTAACTTTTTTCATATTTTTGTGATATTTTCTAATTGATTCCTTTGTAATTTTAATTTCAAAATTTATTTTAAAAGACAAACACACACAATTTTGATTAAAACACACAATTGCACACCAAAAAATATTTTTTTGTATTTATTTATATATTTATATTGCAATTTGTTTGCTTAGGGAAATTATCACGTGCTCACAACTGCCCCTCTTTGCTCGGGAACACGAAGAGTTTCAGTGCAAAGATAAATGAGCAGTAATGAGAGATTTTTGCCCACTGGCATATTCCGTAAGAAGCATTTTGAAAAACCTTTTGACTGCACCTTGCCTCAGAGGTTGTCTACATATCCTGGGCTAAACAGGAATCATGTCAGATAGTTCGGGAAGGTCTGGTAGTTTGAAACTACCAAGACTTGCTATGTTGCTGTTGCTGATGTTGTTGCTATAATCACTGACTAACTCCTTATTACACCGGGATAAAATAAAAATAAAGAAGCTATTCTAAGTTATGATCTTATGAATTACAATAAAATCCTATCTATGTCTTGTCTTCTTCCATTGTCTTTCTTTTCCATATCACATGTTGCTCTTTTATTTGCATCCTTCCTTTTTTTGTGGATTTTGATTATTTATTGTTTCTGATATACTGCTTCCATCCCTTCATGTGACTTCCAAATGTGATTCTTGCTTCTAGGTCGATACCTATTTAAAATAAAAACAAAAACAAAGAAAACTTTTTTCCTCTGCCCTAGTGTGGGGCTTTCCATGTGTTATGGTGTTACTCATGTTAGAAAAACAATTAAAAATACAAAAAATATTCCCCTATTATAGATGTGGGCGCCTGAACAGAAATTAAAAATACTGAAAAGTATTCCCTTGTTATACAGGTGGGCGCCTGAACAGAAATTAAAATGTTGAAAAGTATTCCGGCGCCTGAACAGAAATTAAAATGATGAAAAGTATTCCCTCGTTATACAGGTGGGCGCCTGATGCATGAAATGAAAATGCAGAAAAATATTCCCTCATTATACAGGTGGGCACTTGATGCATGAAATGAAAATGCAGAAAAATATTCCCTCATTATCCAGGTGGGCGCCTGATGCATGAAATGAAAATGCAGAAAAATATTCCCTCATTATCCAGGTGGGCGCCTGATGCATGAAATGAAAAATGCAGAAAAATATTCCCTCATTATCCAGGTGGGCACCTGATGCATGAAATGAAAAATTAAGAAAAATATTTCCTCATTATCCAGGTGGGCGCCTGATGCATGAAATGAAAAATGCAGAAATATATTCCCTCATTATCCATGTGGGTGCCTGATGCATGAAATAAAAATGCAGAAAAATATTCCCTCAGTTTGATAACTGGGGTGTGAGTTTTGAAAAGACAATACCTCCCTTGCGGTTTGGGTAGGTTTTCTGATAACTTGAGCGAGTCCTCCTCTGTGGATTCCCTTTTTTATTGTTGTTTTTCTTTTTGATGTTTTCCTCCCACATTGGTCACATTCACTTTAAAGTGATTAGCGAGAATTTGAATCTTTTGCCCTGTCTAAATCAGTGAACAATCTTATTAGTTATAAAATGATGGTCAGCAACTGGCATTCTTTTTGGCCCTGCTTCCATCGTCTGCCTCTTCTTGTTTCATCCTATTTTGCAGTTCATTGCCAGATTTTCTTCAACTTTTTCTTGTAATCCTCTTATATTATTATTAAATGAGACTGAATAACAAAGCAATTTTAACTTATCTACTTATTTCTCTTTTTATTTTTCTCTTTTCCTTTGACCCAATGTTATTACGCCTCTTAACATGAGAAGCTGGTAGTTAGCTTTCAACGGGCAACTGGTTTTGATCGATGAAATGCAGAAATATGAATTTTAAGAGGTAAGGGTATTTTGAAGTAAAGACAGAACTTATCTGGGTATGACGGCAGATTCCTCTAACCATGCCATGTATTTAAATTCTGACCCAGTCTGTCTAATCAAATCGTTGTTGTCTTAATTTCATCTTCTTCTTCAACCCAAACCTTTCTTATTATTTGCTATTTTCTTCTTTCATCAAAATATTCCTTTTTTCGCCTTATGGTGATCGTTAGGGTTTTCACCAATAAGACTCTCTCATTTATTCTTCTCTCACCTTACATTCGCCTTATGGTGCCCGTTAAGGTTTTTACCAATAAGACTCTCTCATTTTTAATTTCTCTCATCTCACATTCGGCTTATGGTGCTCGTTAGGGTTTTCACCAATAAGACTCTCTCATTTTTTTATTTTTCTTTATTTTTGTTTTCAAACCTCCGGGTATTGTCCATGCCATGTTTCTCCTTATCCTTATTGTACCATTGTTTTCTTGAAATTAATATGAAGGTCTCTCTTTGGACTGTAATGTGGCTTTTGGACGGGTTTGTAAAGAAAGGGTATAAAGGCTCAATTTTACAGCTTGGTTTCAACAATTACAACTCTCGGAATCATAAAAACATAACTTCTGCTCCAGTTTCAATTTTTGGGGAAACTTGGATTTTATTTCTGTCGTGACTGAACCTCATTGAGGCTGCCTACGTACCCTTTCGTCAAAACGTAGTTCGGATCATAAGATCGCTTCATTGTTGCGATTTGACTTCTCCCGATTTTTCTTTTCTTGTATGCATTCTTTTCTTTCTTTTCTTTTCTTTTCTTTTTCATTTTTTTCATCATTTTTCATTTTTTTTTCTTCATTCATTTTTTTTTCTCATCATTTTTTTCAATTTCTTGTTCATAATTGATTCCGAGAGAGGGATATAAAATAATATTGAAATAAGGCTCAACAGGGTATCAATGGATAAAGTGTTTGGATAGAGAATAAAATGCCTTCATCATTTCAATTTCAATATTATGACAAATACAATTGTATATATGAAAAAGGAATCATACATAATATCTCTTGACTGCATCTGAGTTGATAGCAGTCTCTACACATTTTCCTTTAACATTTGTTAAATATAAAGCTCCGTTGGACAATACCCTTGACACCATGAATGGCCCTTGCCAATTAGGTGCAAACTTTCCTTTCGCTTCGGCCCAGTGAGGCAAAATACGTCTTAGCACCAACTGTCCAACTTCGAATTTCTGCGGACGTACTTTCTTGTTGTATGCTCTGGCCATCCTCCGCTGATATAACTGTCTATGGCAAACTACCGCTAGCCTTTTCTCATCAATCAAGCTCAATTGTTCTAGCCGAGCTTTTACCTATTCATCATCATCAATTTCAGCCTCAGCTATGATCCGAAGTGAAGGTATTTCAATTTCTGCAGGTATGACTGCCTCTGTTCCGTACACCAATGAGTAAGGTGTTGCGCCAATTGAAGTACGTACGGTTGTATGATAACCCATGAGATCAAATGGTAGTTTTTCATGCCACTGTCTTGATTCTTCCACAATTTTCCTGAGAATATTCTTAATATTCTTATTTGCAGCTTCTACTGCTCCATTTGCTTTAGGCCGATAAGGTGTAGAGTTACGGTGCAGGATTTTGAACTTTTGACATGCTTCTGCCATGAGGTGACTGTTCAGATTTGCTCCATTGTCTGTAATAATCACCTTAGGAATTCCAAAGCGACAAATGATATTTGTGTGCACGAAATCCACTACCGCCTTCTTTGTCACTGCCTTATATGTCTTCACCTCCACCCATTTAGTGAAATAATCAATTGCTACCAAGATAAACCTATGCCCATTAGATGCTAGGGGCTCTATTGGGCCGATGACATCCATGCCCCAGGCGACGAATGGCCACGGTGCTAACATTGTATGCAACTCATAGGGTGGGGAGTGAATCAAATCTCCGTGTATCGAACATTGGTGGCATTTCTGCACATATCTAATGCAATCACGCTCCATGGTGAGCCAATAATATCCTGCTCTCGGTATTTTCTTGGCTAAAATATATCCGCTCAAATAAGGCCCGCAAGCTCCTGCATGTACTTCAGCCATAATTATGTTAGCTTGATGTGCATCTATACATCTCAATAGACCCAAATCTGGTGTGTTCTTTTGTATATAACTCCTCCATAGAGGAAAAATCAATTTGCTAATCACCTTATAGACCTTTTCTGGTCTCATGTGGCTTGTTCTGGGTACCCTCCTATCCTCAAATATTCTTTGATGTCATGATACCACGACTCACCATCAAGTTCCTCTTCCACAGTGAAACAATAAGCATTTTGATCGCGAACTTGTATCTATAGTGGATCTACATAAGCTTTATCTGGATGGTGCAACATGGAGGATAATGTGGCTAGAGCATCCGCTACTTCGTTGTGCATTCTTGGGATGTGCTTGAACTCTATAGATTCAAATCTCTTAGATAATTCATGCAGACACTGTCGATAAGGTATAAGTTTCAAATCCCTTGTCTCCCATTCTCCTTGAATCTGATGTATCAAGAGATCCGAGTCACCCATGACTAAAATCTCTTGAACACCCATGTCTATTGCCATTCTCAATCCCAATATACATGCTTCATACTCGTCCATATTATTAGTACAGAAAAATCAAAGCTGAGCGGTAACAGGATAATGCTGACCCGTTCCTGAGATGAGTACTGCTCCAATTCCGACTCCCTTGCTGTTGACGGCCCCATCAAAGTACATTCTCCAGCCTGGCTTATCATCTTGCTCTACTTCTTCAATGTTCATGGTCTCCTCATCAGGAAAATATGTCTTTAATGTTTCATACTCATCATCGACCGGATTTTCTGCCAAATGGTCAGCGACTGCTTGTTCCTTCATTGCAGTACGGGTTACATAAACAATATCAAACTCTATAAGTTGAATTTTCCATTTAGCGAGCCTTCCCGTAGGCATAGGCTTCTGGAAGATGTACTTGAGTGGATCCAACCGAGATATAAGATAAGTGGTATAAGCCGACAAGTAATGTTTCAACTTCTGCGCAACCCATGTTAAAGCACAACATGTTCTTTCCAACTGAGTGTATTTTACCTCGTAAGATGTAAACTTCTTACTAAGATAATATATTGCTTGCTCTTTCTTCCCTGTTTCGCCATGCTGCCCCAGTACACAGCCAAAAGAATTATCCAATATAGTCAAACACAGAATCAGAGGTCTTCCCGGTTCTAGAGGAACCAAAACAGGAGGATTAGCCGGATATTCCTTAATTTTGTCAAATGCTTCTTGACATTCCATCAGTCCAATTCACCGCAGCATCTTTCTTCAATAATTTGAAAATGGGCTCACAAGTTGACGTTAACTGAGCAATAAATCTGCTGATATAATTTAACCTGCCCAATAAACTCATCACTTCTTTCTTGTTCCTCGGCGGAGGCAAATTCTGGATTGCTTTTATCTTTGATGGAGCTAATTCAATACCACGCCGGCTTACTATGAATCCCAATAACTTTCCTTACGGCACCCCGAAAGCACATTTTTCTGGATTGAGCTTGAGATTATATCTTCGGAGCCTCTGGAAAAACTTTCTTAAATCCTTGACATGGTCACATTGCTTTTTGGACTTGATAATGACATCGTCCACATATACTTCAATCTCTCGGTGTATCATATCATGAAACATAGTGGTCATTACCCTCATATATGTAGCCCCGGCATTTTTAACCCAAACGGCATCACCCCGTAGCAATAGGTTCCCCAAGGCGTGATAAAGGCTGTCTTTTCTACATCTTCTTCGTCCATTAGGATCTGATGATAACCCGCATAAAAATCCACAAAAGAACCAACTTCGTTCTTGGCGCAATTTTCGATCAATATATGGATATTTGGCAATGGAAAATCATCCTTTGGACTAGCTTTATTGAGGTCCCGATAATCAACGCACACCCTGGTTTTTCCATCCTTTTTGGAACAGGCACAACATTAGCTAACCAGGTAGGATATTTAGTGACCCGTATGACCTTCGCCTCGAATTTCTTGTTAACTTCTTCTTTTATTTTCACATTGATGTCCGTTTTAAATTTCCTTAACTTCTGTTTTACCGACCGGCATTCTAGATAAATGGTCAATTTATGTACCACCAAATCAGTACTGAGCCCGGGCATGTCATCATAGGGCCAATCAAATAAGTCCTTGCACTCATGTAACAACCTGATTAAATCTTCTCTGAGGGAAGCCTCTAAATGCACACTAATCTTTGATTCTCGGACATTCTCCTCACTTCCCAAATTAATAGACTCCGTCTCATTTAAGTTCGGTTTGAGTTTTTCTTCATAATGACTCAAATCTTTACTAATTTCCTCCAGTACTTCCTCATCTTCATATTCCACTTCATGTTCACTTTCAATTTCTTGTATAACTATTCTATTATCAAGATTGGACCGGTAATCCTTCATGCATGACATATAATTGGAATCAGCAAATATTGAATTGTACAAAAAATGAAAATAAAATAAGGCAAAAATGGAGGAAGAAAACAAATTGCATTTCATTGAATTTTCAAAAGGTAACAAGAGTTAGATACATTTGATTTGACGGGATGTGGGATTACAATTTTAAAATAAGACAATTTTGGGGAATGAAATATTAAAAGCTAACTACCACAACTCCCTCCTGATCGGAAGAGAAGTAGCTTCCCAGTTATTTAGCATAGTGTGGGGTCCTACGAATTAAACATCCATTTTGCTTGTTCCTTCACCCATCTCCAACACATTCACATCTTCAAATAGCTTCTCAAATCTTGCTAGAAGCTCTTCATCTGGTTTTATCTCAGCACGGTTGGGCATAACAGTCGCCAGACGTCTCTGTGTACCAGGCCTGACAAAGGAGTTGGATAGTTTTGGGATAGATTTTGGGAGAGACCACCCTTTCTTCTTCATTTTCTTAGCTCACTGGATATCGGCAATGGTTGGCTCGAAACCCAAACCAAAAGTGTCAGTACTGCCCGGAAAGTGTATCGGCTGTGTTATACCTTGCAAGGTCACTCCTAAGCCCTTTCCTGGAGAAACCCCATTCTTTATCATCTCCTTGGCGACCATAACTGCTGAAGGGGCCACCGTGGGTACTGGTATGTTTTCTCCCTCAGATATTTTGTTCACGACCACGGTGTCCATTACTTGGTACACCCACGGACCTTTATCTCCTACCACTTCCTCAAATGGTGTAATAGCATTGCAAACATCGTCTTCCCCGTGCACTATTATCTCTTGCTGCTCCCACTCAAATTTTACCATTTGATGCAAAGAAGATGGTACTGCTTTCGCAGCGTGGATCCACGGACGTCCTAACAAGAGGTTGTATGATACAACGACATCCAACACTTGAAACTCCATAGTGAAATCCACCGATCCGATAGTAAGCTCTAGTATGATATCCTCCACGGTGTTCTTTTAGCCTCCATCAAAACCCCTGACACATACACTGTTTCGATGAATTCTTTCATGATTGACCATCAACTTCCCCGAGGTTGACAATGGACATATATTGGCACTTGACCCGTTGTCCACCAAAACATGGGTTACTACAGATTCTTCACATTTAACCGTGAGGTATAATGCTTTATTATGCTCCGTCCCTTCCAGTGACAACTCGCTGTCTGAAAATGTTATCTTATTTGTCTCAAATATCTTGTTTGTAATTTTCTCCAGATGACATACTAAAATCTTCTCGGGCACGTGGGCCTCATTTAAAATCTTCATCAACGCCTTTCTATGTTCATCAGAATGAATTAGCAGGGATAACAACGAAATATGCGCGGGCATCTTTCTCAATTGCTCAACTATAGAATAGTCTTGAGCTTTCATCTTCTTCAAGAATTCCTCCACTTCTTCTTCAGTAAATCCCTTCGTCACATGAGCCGGGTTTTCTTTCACCGCTTTTGTCTTTCTCAATTCTTCCAGGGCAAAGCATCGCTCGAAGCGAGTTAAACCATGTTTTTCACAAATTTCTCCTTTAACTTCCTTCCCTTTATACATCACTCTCACCTTATCATAATTCCATGGTGTAGCCCTGGTATTCACAACTGGCATATGCACAACTGGGTTGATAACCATCAGCTCTACATAAGCTCCCTTCACAGTCAGCAAAGGCTTCACTCCAGGTACTACTACTTTCACGGGCTCAATCATTGATGGTTGTTTTGTTGGTAACTCAATTGACACTTTCTCTTTTTCTACTTCCCCCTCCCTCTTGGTGTTCGCTTTAATCATCATCACTGACTGAGAAGGATTTCTGTAGCTCTCTCCTTGCTCTAACTCTATCATATGCGTCTCAGGATGTGCTGGCATAGGATTCTGCGTGATATTGGGAGTTTCCTGGAGCTTGCACCTCAATTCTCCTGGTATCAATAAGTTCCTGTATTGCGGACTTTAAATGCCAACACTTCTCCGTATCATGTCCCGGTGCCCCAGAACAGTACTCACAACGGACATATTGGTCTAGATTTCTTGGTGGAGGATTGGGAATTTTTGGTTCAATAGGGCTTAACATCCCTAGTTCTCTCAAACGGTGAAAAAGACTAGTATATGATTCCCTCAAAGGAGTGAATGTTCTTTTCCTTTGAGCCCTATCACCTTTCACTTCTGGATATGGATGAAAGTTAGGTCGATTTGGATTTCTATAGGTTTTTGAAGGCGGATAGGCATTTTGTGCATGGTAGACATTTTGTGGACCTGGGGTACGCCACGAATGTGGAGGCGGTGGGTAAGGTTGAGCATCTTGGACAGAAAATTGTGGATTGGTTGGAGGATAATATGGTGGTGGTGGATTATATGGTGCTGGTGCATATGGTTGGTATGGGCGATGTTGATGATGACATGGTTTGGGGCCCCGGGACCAAGATCTACCTTCAATGACCACAACTTCTTCCTTTTTCTTCTTGCCAATCGACCCTCCGGTTCCAGTCTGTATTGCTTGGTTTGTAGCCTTGATGGCCAAGTAGCTCATAATCTTATTTGTCTTTAACCCTTCTTCCACAAAGCTTCCCATCTTTACTCCCTCGTTAAAGGTTTTTCCAATTGCAGACATTAAGTGGCCGTAGTATGTTGGCTCCAAAACTTGTAAGAAGCAATCCACCATTTCTCCTTCTTTCATTGGTGGGTCTACACGTGCAGCCTATTCCTCCACCTGAATCCATATTCCCAAAAGATTTCTCCGGGTTTCTTCTCCATCTTAGACAATGACAACCTGTCAGGGATAATTTCTAGATTGTATTGGAAATGGTTTGCAAATGATTGAGTTAAGCCATCCCAAATGAACCATCGAGTATGATCTTGTCGAGTATACCATTCCAATGTTGAACCGCTTAATCTTTGACTGAAATAAGCCATGAGTAACTTATCCCTTCATCCTGCTCCGTGCATTTTACTGTACTAACCCCTCAGATGGGCTATTGGATCTCCGTGACCATCATACATATCAAACTTGGGCAACCTAAACCTGGTAGGGAGCTATACCTCAGGAAATAAACATAGGTCTTTGTATGAAACACTTACTTGGCCTCCCAGCCCTTGCATGTTACGAAATGACTGCTCAAGACTTTTCATCTTACGGGCCATCTCTTCCTATTAAAGATTTCTGATAGGTTTCTCCTCCTCTGTCATGTCTATGAGCGGGGTGTAAGAATCGTGTTGCCTGAAAGTGGGTTCTGGCGGGTAATAATGGGTGTCCTGGACATGGAACACAGGTTCGCTGGAAGATTTGTGTAAAGCAGCTGGTGGCGGTGCCACATATACTGGAGCGACCTGAGGTGGTGGTGGTGGAGCTTGTTTAGACAAAGATGGCGGTGCTTATGATGTTGTAACAACAATGCGGGTCAGTTGGATATGTGGAAGATGAGTTCATAGTGGGTGGTTCAGGGTTTGGGTTCAGAGGAGGGATGCATGCTGGGTTGGCTGGATAGGAAGGCAAAGGTTGACCCCTAGACCAGGCCTGGTACATCTCTGACATCTGCTGTTTCAATTTGTACATCTCTTCCTTCATACTAGTTAAGTCCATAACTTCTTCCTCTTGTACCGGATCCGTAATAGTAGGCTCGATTTCCTGAGTTACCGCTTTGGTCATGACTTTAGAACGTGTGTTGTAGCCGTGATGTGCCAGAATGCCAGTTGCTAACTGTAGATCTGATACTCATCAACAACAAAACTTGTTAATAGTTAGATCGTAAGGGATAAACATCACAAGTTCTAAAATCACAACTTTGCCTAGTCATTATGCATCATCCCGGCATTATTCTTTTGGAACCACCAGCTTTCTTTTCCACTTTTGTTATTTTTTCTTCAATTCATTGCTTTCTGTTTATTTCTTTTTCTTCTTTTCCTTTTATTTTTTTTTTCGTTCTTGTTTTTTCGTTCCTATACGTTTACCTATCGCCCAAGCAATTTGCATATAAAAGAGAAAAATGATGGCAATTTCTTTTGAATTTTCATTGATATTCAAACATCGGTTACAAATGACGTTGAACATTGGTTACAAATGCAAAATGAAAATACAAAATGCATGCCCTATGAATACATTAAAGCTCCTAGTGCCCGCGAGACATCGTTCGGTCTTGTCGCGGGCCTATATGCTAATCCACTTTGGAGTTTGTCCAGGTCGGTCATTACTTGCTTTACAAAGAACTTTACTGCTGATGTGAATGTTGACTGGGACATATCTTCGCACAGTTGGCATTTCCTTGTGATGTATTGAGCAATGTTGACAATTCTTTCCCTGATGACCTCTTTTTCCTGAAGCAACCTACCAATCTGTTCGGCACGAGCATCTAAGGTTTGCTGGTTCTTCTTTTATAGTTGTTGTAGCTCCAATTCTAACCGAGCCATGGTCATGTAGCAATGTTCTCTCTCTACATCAAATTCTTTGGTTTGTTTGCTACTTTTGACCTCGGTCGTAATGATCTTCTTCCTCAATCGGGCTACTTAAACATTATGTTCATCTTTTAACTGTTGAACCATCCAAGCTCTTTCTTCAATTTTTAGTCAGTTGTTTCTGAACCCCAACTAATTCCTTTTCAGCTTTATCTAGATCAAAGCTATAGTCGTTCACTTTGCGCCGAAGATTTTCAATTAGTTTCTCATCTCGGGCAAGTCGAACTGGGGTTTCGGCTGTTGTTTTCATCTTTGCAATATGAGCCTTTAGGATTTCATTCTCTTTCCTCAGCTGTTTTTTTTCAGCCTCATCGGATGCTGCCTGTAAGCTGCTTGCAAATTTGAGGTCTTGGAATAGTTTCTCCAAAAAGCTGATTCTGGCTCGGTACTCATTTTCTTTGGCCATCCAATCTTTTTGTTCCTTGGACTGCTCAGCCAACTCTTGAATGTGAGGCCCATTCATCGGTCTCTCATGATCAATATCTCGGTGATACCATGCGGCATACCCTGGTGATACTTCTCCTCGAGCTCGATTTCCCACACAAGTGTCTATTCTCAGGCATTGGAATTCATTCCAGATCTACTGAATCTTTGCTTCCGGGAATTGCCCGTTAGGGCTGATTTCTATGGTTTGCAGGCTGAGGTCCCCATCTTTTGGTATGACCTGATATCTCTCGAGTTTCCTTAATACCCGGTATGGCGCATAAGGCTGGATGCTTTTAAGACCCATTATCAGAAAATGCAACCCTTCTGCTGGCATGTATATCACCTCGTTGAGGGGCAAATGTTCCTCTCACTTAACCCGGTTCGATTTGCTGCAGAGTTTGTGATCCAACCTTTTGATCCTTCTGGCAACTTATCTTCTTTTGTTCTCATATAAAACTCTTTAATACACGTCTTTTCTGATGATCTGTAGCTCGAGAACTGACGGTGTCGGCACAAATGCTCTATCATCCACATCCGGAGAAGTAAATTGCATCCCTCGAAGAAGTCATGTCCAGCTTTACGGGATGTGAGGGCACGGAAGATATCATCCACTATCATCGGTGCCAATGTGCTATTGTCTTGCACAAGGAGGGTACTGGCAATTCCGGCGACTCTTATATCAATATTTCCATCTTTCCTTGGGAACATGATCAATCCCAAAAAGGCCACCATAAAGGCAAATTGCCTATGTTCCTCCAACTGAACCCGGTTTGACTTGCTGCAGAGTTTGTTCGTTGGGTCATTAAATCCCCCAATATGACCATATCTGCGGTATATGAAACTCATAGTACATAACCCGTGAGCCAAGTCTTCATTGTGAACGTTTCTGGCAATCTTTAGGAAATCGAGGAATGTACGCACTGTAATAGCCCTTGGAGCCACCGGATACTTGTCCTTTAGGGGAACCTCGCCATTCCCGATGTAATAAACAACTTCTTCTAATGTCGGAGTGAGCTCAAAATCTGAGAAATGGAGCACATTATGTGCGGGATCCCAAAAAGCAATGAGGGCCCAAATAATATCACCCCGAGGTATTATGTCCATCAATCCAGTAAGATCTTTCAGATATCTGTTGACCCAAACATGTCCCGCTTTGCCTAGATCGTTCCACCATAACCGCAACTCCAAAGGGATTTTGTTCCTTAGTGCAAAGGGTTCATTTTGTATTGTGCTCATCCTGCACATTTATTAAAGGCGATTTTATTCAAAAGGAAAATATTTTTCAAAGACAATTTTTCATTATTTTGAAAGAATTAGCCTTTCCATATTTGAATACTTCAAGACTATTATTTTAAAAAGGAAAAGAAATGACTTCAAAGCGGCCATTTTTGCAAAAACAGCCTTCCGGCGTCCTTTCAAAATTCGACATTTTTGGTCACTTTTTGAAAGGGGTGGTTGGACCCGTCAAGGGTTGCCTACGTATCTCACTTAGTGGTGAGAATCAAACCTGCGTAATTCGGTCAAATTGTTTTGTGACCAATTATTTCAATAAAATTTGTTCTACCTATTTTTCAAACTTTGTTTTCAAATTTTCGACAACCTTTCGTCAATATTTCAATAGAGTTTCGATATTCTCTTTCTTTTTGTTTTTCAGGAATTTAGCAGGTCCGCATAATAATTCGGGACAAATAAATGCAACATATAATATGCTCGATCTTTGATATTCCGGGTCACCTGTCCTAAACGGACCCAACCCTTATGTTGAGTCCCCTAAGTCAGATATGATGCAAATAATCATCCTAAATATAGGCTCAATATATTGATTTTCAATGGTACTAGACTGTGCACCCGAGCGGACAACTCAGATCGAGGAGGGGGCTACGTATTAGGGACCCGCGGGATCGTCCGGCTTTGTAACTTATTCAGCCTCTGTTTCTTATTAGGTATGACTTAACAGAAAGGGGAGTCTCAACCAGTAAGCACGTCCAAGCAACGGTCGTAGTCAATATAACTTGGTCTAATAAGTCCAAGATCGATCCCACAGAGAATTAACCTATCAATCACAACTTTCACAACCCAAGAGTACTTCCGAATCAAGTTCCCAAACTTTGAATATATATTTGTGTGAATTTCGAACCACTACTTTGCAATAATTAAGAATGCTTAAAAGAAAGAATTGAATGTTGAGTAACATAAAATGGAGAAAGACTAAGGTATTGATTTCCCATATTGATGGAATCCCTTATCGTTATGCTCATACAAATTGTTAATATATTCTATCAATCATGAACGCTATGTGTATCATAACCCTCTCCCGAGCAATTACAATAATTTACTAGTGCACTCTCCCGAGCTACCCTAGATAGCTTTAATTTGAATAGTTCACTTAAGATTGCACCCAAGACTTCGTTATTCCTAACCCCGTCTTTACGCCTAAAGTTATAGATTCCTCCAATAACCTAGGTGTGGTGTTGTTCAACAATAAACCTAAATATGCGCTATTTTCCAAGTTATGCACACTAAATAGGCACAACTAATTGGGGATCCTACCAATTAACTACAACAAGAACGAAGTTGAACAAATAGAAATCTAAGTCACAATTTGTAATCACATAAACGATAAGTTCATCACCCAATAGGTTCCATCAAAACCTTAGAAAAAGAATTTAGCTACTCATGCTCAAAGAAACAAGAATAATAATTGAAATCATAAAGAAAATACTTGATATAAAATAAAAGAAAGAGTTTGAGAGGATTCTCTCTTACTAAAAACCTTGCAAAAGTAATGAAATAAAGATTACATGCCTCTATGGGGCAAACTAGGAGTTTATATAGAGGTTTTAAGGCTTAAAAACTAAGTTTGAGTCCAATTGGGATTGCTGCTGCGGTGACTTCCACGGTTCGTTCGCGGCCGCGAGCGGACCGCGAACAGTCAAACTTCAGAGGCCTTCTTTTTTCGCGGTTCATCCGCGGCCGCGAGTGAACCGCGGATGAACAATGCTTCTGATTCTTCCCTGCTTCTTCAAGACCTCTTCACTTTAGCTCTTCTTTTGGCCTTTTCATCAACCTAGGACTCCAAAATAGCTCTTTATGGCATCCAATATATCACATGTACCTGTAAAACACAATCGAACACTAATCAAAGCATTTTGTCCTCATAAACAACATTAATTCCATAACAAAGTGTGATTATTTAGGGTACAATTATAGTCAAATTCACCTATTATCACCAGACGGACGGGCAGTTCGAGGGCACTATTCAGATTCTTGAGGATATGCTCTTCACGTAATATCAAAGCGGTAAACATGTAGCACATTGATCAAAACATATAATGAAATCAAATAATATCAAGAACGACAATTTAATCAAGCTCGAATTCTTAAACCCTGAACCGAAGTTCTGGGTTGCTTATCCCCAGCAGAGTCGCCAGAGCTGTCACACCTCCCTTTGTTACTACTTTTTCTGAAGATAAGTATACCCCGCTATTTACTAATACACCCAAAAAGGGATATAATAATAATAACGGGGAAGGAGTTTTTCCACTTTAGGACAATCGAAACGAGATTTATTTAAATTTCTGAGTCGCCACTTGGGAAAATAAAGATGTCCCAAGTCACCGGTTTAATCCCTGAACCGAGGAAATTATGACTCTGTTTTAATAGTTCGCGAAACTAGAAATCTGGATAAGGAATTCTGTTAACCCGGGAGAAGATGTTAGGCACTCCCAAATTTCGTGGTTTTAACACGGTCGCTCGACTGTTGTTTTTGACCTATTTGATTTCTTTATATGCTTTTACAAATGTGAATGTCCTGTTTTGTTATTTTTAATGACTTGCGACGTCGCGAAAACACATTTTGAGTCACACCGCAACCAGTACGCCTGTGACTTTAATACGTTTCAACTTCGCCGGGATTTGAGATTTGAGTCACATAAATGTGCACTGGTATTTAGGAATGTATATTTTAGTCGTGCCTATAACATCTACGCCTTATTATCTTTAGGAAAGACCGTGAAATTTGCTAAACGGTCTCCCGGGTCTAACATTCTTATTAAAATTCATATGGGGGACCCGCATATCTTTTCATTTTAATACGAGGCTCATCCCTTTATTTTATAAGTCCAAACCTATCATATACTACGTTTTCTATTCATGTTTTTTCTCCTAATTAGATTACAGTTTTTGTACTTTATGAATTCATTATTATTATGTCCAGGCCAATTACTTATTACCAGGCCTGGACTTCTGGACTCTATTAACAGTCCATTAGGTGTGACTGGGCTTCCGCAACCTAGTATATATGAATATTTCCACATACAAACCCAAAAGGATTTTAGTCGAATCTGGGCCTGTATTTATAATCAGGCCCAGAGTAAACAAATGAATTATATAACAGAAATGTAATTTCAGTACAGAATCAAAAATAATTATTCTTCAAACAACATAATGGATCAACAAAATTCATTTTTATGTCATAAAGTTCTGGAATACATGTCAATCAATACTAATTATGAACTCTAATCACTAATTAAACATTAACAGGAATTAAGTAATAACAATTTTATTTCAAGTACTTAAGCAGTAATGATAATACTAACTGAACAGGCTTTAATTATTATTAGTTATAATTGTAAATCATTGTTAAATGAGTTTGAATGACAACACAGTTTTAACTCATCTAATTATTTCTTTTATGGACTAATCGATCCAAGTTAACGAAAAGTAGTTGATTATCGGCTTATATGTTTATACCTATTTCTCTAGGTGAATTAATTCCATATGTTAACCTGTTTCGAACTTCGATGAAGTGATGGCTATATCTATTTATACATTACTACTATGCTATCTACTTTGTTTTGTTTCGACTTCATACAAGCATTAATGATTACAAACCATCCTAATGAATTACAGGGATTCTAAAACATAATAACTATAAAGCTAAAAAGAAAACAGAAGTAGAATCGTCCAAACAACTCATATGATTTTCATTTCTTCAATTAATATGTGATTACATCTCCAGAAATGAGAGTGTACCTGATTCACCAAAAATTAGTCTATGACTCTAGGTTGAGGATGAAGAATAGTCAGCAAAGTAGCAGCAATAGAGCAACAAACAGAACAGCAAATAGAGCAGCAAATAGAGGAGCAGATAGAATTCCAAATTAAGCAGTCCAGCAAATCAACAAGTAGAATCGAAGAGCACAAGCAGAATCCAGCAGAATTGAAGAATAATAGACTCTAACATGAACTCCCAGATTAATACCCAAAGCAATCAACTAGGAATTTCAAAGCTGAACTAATTGCAGAATCTAGAACCCAGAAATTTTTCAGATATTCGACTTCTAGGATATTCGACTTCTAGCCTTAGTTTTTAACTCACAGAAATGTTCAACCCCTTTTTCAGGCTTACTAGAAGCCTATTTATAGACTAATTTTGGGGTGGATTGGGGGGAGGGGAATTCAAATAAGTTATTTCTAATCCCCTCCCCTTATTTTTCAATTATTTACAGTTTAATTCCCTGAATGTGTGTCGAAATGCCTTCCAGGTCTTACTGGAATGTTCTAGGTAATTCTATTGTGTTCAATTGGGGATATTTTACTAGGTTACCATCACTTGCTAAGTGTTATTACCAGACTGCCTTTTCATTATGCCTAGTTTACCCTTTATTTTGTAGTTAATCTCAAGAATACTAGGAAATAAAGTCTTTTCTAACCCTATAGGCTCTATTAAATTCTCAATAATGCCATTTATTGTTCCCTGTTATACCCTTATTGTTTTTTCTTATTTACACGACCTACTAAGGTCTGGCAGATTAGGGTTTAAGACCTATTTAATTAATAGCCAATTTTAAAACTGTTTTAAGACTTAGCTAGATTCAGACCCCAAATCTTTTTCAAATTTAACCATAATTAACAGACTCCATTCTTATTTAAAATGTAACCTCTTATTAACACAAGTCAACTAATCAGAGATAAGTTTGCAAAATTAACCACTTTACAGCATAACCAATTAATATCAAGGATGGTTATTTTAACAAATAGACTTAGTCATTACAAAAATAGCCCATATATACTTTAGCTTTCAGAACTAACCCCAAATCTTTACAGCTATAACCAAATTCACAAAAGCATCACAGGATTTAGAATGGTCTAACAGATGAATCAGATTACAAATATAGCCAATTCATGTTATATTGCACACATAGCCTTAATCGTAAATCAATTTCCAATCAATTAGAACTCATAGAGAAATTTTGATGATGGTTGAATCCCAATTAATCAAAGTTTAATTTCAGACAAAGCACGATGAACAAACACACAAACAAGCATATTTAACCATGATTCATGTGCAATAATCATTAAAAACCCTAAGAATGCTATAACAGATTAGGCATGTGTAACGAAATATGATAGATCTTAATCATGCAAAGAATACAGGCTCAACAGATTGACAAGAACATTTTCAGAAGACAAACAGACAAAGGAAAAGAAGATGAGTAGAAGAACTTAGCTTTTTTCCAGGATTTTTCTTTTTCCTTCTTTTTTCTTTCTTTCTTTTCTTTCTTTCCTTCTTCTTATTTCTTCTTTTTCTTTCTTTCTTTATTTACAGACCTTAGAAGTTTTGAAGACTTAAAGTCTTCTGACTGTTAGATTTTTACGATGGGGCTTCTTTTTGGAGTTTTGGTGGGTAAGGGGGTGGTCTGGGCTTGGTTCAGAGGTATTGGGGTAGGTTTTATTTTGGGTGCTCGCTGAAGTAGGGTTTTGGCGAGCTTCTTTGCTATATTCGAACAGTTCTGGCTAGATTCGAGACCAGCCACCTAGATGAGGTGAAAGGTATCCTTAAGGGGGTCATATCGTGTTAAGCTTGAAGACTGATTCATAGTTTTAAGGTCGCCGGCTAGGGTTCCGGCGACCGGAGTTTCAAAAAGAAAGGGGGGTCTTTTGGTTTTCTGGGGTTTTGTGATAGTTGTGGTGTATGGGGGTTAGGGGTGAGATGTTTGACGGTTGTTTGTGCTGGATACGGCAATGGTTCGAGGCCAGTCCGGCCAGTCTCCATGAGAGACCAAGGAAGAAGAAGGGAGAGGGGAGGCGGCTCGCGTGAGTGTTATACAAAATAAGAGTGTGTGTATTATTTTGAACGGAGACTTAGCACTTATATACTCTCCTGATCTCGTGTGATCCTAGCCTTTGGATTTTTCCCTTTAAAATGGCGGCGCTCAGTTATGTAAGAGATATCCTCATGTCCGTTAGATGCTTAAGCTTGGACGGCCATGATTATTTCACAATACTACGTCGTTTAATTCCTAATGAGACTCAAAAACATCCGTCTGATCATTCTTTGGACGGCCAGGATTAACTTCAAATATGGTGTCATTTGGTTTTCAATTAAGCCGCCTTTTCTGATCCGTTAGATTGATTTCATCAACGGTTAATATTGAAATACCATGTACGTAGTCGTTTGGTTAACAGCTTAGACTGGCCGGCTGGTCTCTTGGGCCTTTTTACACATTTGGGCTTATGTATTTTATACTTCAGCCGAAATTGTTATTGTATTTTGTATTTTCTCTTATATTTTAATTATTTCTTGGTATTTTCTTTTGTATTTCATTTTTCTCTTTTTGTATTTATTTTCAATTGTTATACTTCTTTTATTTTCCTATTTTTCCTGATTTTTCTGGTATTTATGATATATTTTTGCCATATTCTTTTGTTTTTCCAGTATTTTGTATTTTTGTTGATTTTTCTAACTTTTTCATATTTTTGTGATATTTTCTAATTGATTCCTTTGTAATTTTCATTTCAAAATTTATTTTAAAAGACAAACACACACAATTTTGATTAAAACACACAATTGCACACCAAAAAATATTTTTTTGTATTTATTTATATATTTATATTGCAATTTGTTTGCTTAGGGAAATTATCACGTGCTCACAACTGCCCCTCTTTGCTCGGGAACACGAAGAGTTTCAGTGCAAAGATAAATGAGCAGTAATGAGAGATTTTTGCCCAAAAGACATGACCAAAAACTCGAAGTGACCGTAACGAGTTCTGAAGGCGGTTTTAGGAATATCCTGCTCTCTAATCTTCAACTGGTGGTACCCGGACCGTTGCTCAATTTTGAGAAAAATTTTGCTCCTTGCAATTGGTCAAACAAATCATCTACCCGAGGCAAAAGATATTTATTCTTGATGGTGACTTTGTTGTGTTGCCGATAATCAATGCACATTCGAAGTGACCCATCCTTCTTTCTGACAAAGAGAACCGGAGCACCCCACGGCGACACACTCGGTCGTATGAACCCTTTCTCTAATAAATCCCTCAGCTGCTCCTTTAATTCCCTTAACTCTATTGGCACCATTCTGTATGGTGGAATGGATATTGGCTGAGTATCCGGCAATACATCAATCCCGAAATCGATCTCCCTATCTGGCGGGATCCTTGGAAGCTCATCCGAAAACACTTCAGGAAACTCATTCATAACTGGCACACACTCGAGGTTAGACACATCCGAGGTGGTGTCCGTTACCCGGACCAAATGATAGATACACCCCTTCTTAATCATCTTCGAAGCCTTAAAGTAGGAAATAAACCTACCCCTTGGCACCACACCATTTCCTCTCCATTCAATAACTGGCTCGTTAGGGAACTCGAGCCTCATGACTCTCGTCCGACAGTCAAGCTTGGAAAAGCACGAATAAAGCCAATCCATCCCCATAATTACATCAAAATCTACCATCCCAAGCTCAATAAGATCGGTTGTGGTAACACGACCACTCACCGTAACAATACAATCCCTATAGAATCGTGAGGCTGTAATAGAATCACCAACCGGAGTCGATACGGAGACCGGCTCATGAAGCTGTTCGGGTTCTATCCCAAAACTTGAAGCAATGAACGGGGTGACATAAGACAAGGAGGACCCCAGATCAATAAGAGCATAGCAATCAATAGCCTGAACAGACAAGATACCTGTAAAAACATCTGTAGAAGCCTCAACACTTTGGCGGTCACTTAAAGCATAGAATTGGCTAGGTCCACCCCCACCATGAGCTCCACCTCTAGCTGCACCACGCCCTGCTAAAGCTGGAGGATGCGCTGATGATGTAGCAACCAAAGAACCAGACGATTGAGCAGATCCCCTACCCATACCCTGGCTGGGTGCACGACAGTCCTACTGAATGTGACCTCTCACCCCCACCTGAATTATATCGGGATATCTAGGTAGCAGGTCTCTGTATGAAATCTCCCACACTTGGGGCATGTAGATCTCCCTGCTGCTGGGACCTCACTCCAGGACGGCCAGATTGGCGAGACCTCCTGCTGTCTGAACCTGGTCTTGGATGACTGCCCTGCTGATGACTGTGCACATATGGTGGTGCACTCACTGAGGACCGAGCATATGACTAGGATGGCCCTGATGACCCTCTCCTTGGAACTGGTCTCCCTGAGTGACCCATTGACCGGGCCCTGCTGCTACTTTCTCTTTCTGCACGAATCTTCAATTTCCTAACCTCTGTGGCCTGAGCAAACCCCACGATCCTCCCATAGTTCATGTCTGAGTGCAAAGCTGCTATGGCGGCCTCATTCACTACCAAAGGGCTAAGGCCCTGAACAAACCGACGAACCCGGGCATCCATGGTCGACACTAAATGAGGAGCGTACTTGGACAACCTTACAAAATCCATGTGGTACTCCCAAACACTCATACTACCCTTCTTGAGAACCTCCAACTTAGTGGCGCGGGCTGCCATTGTCTCGGCAGGCAAGAAGTCGTCCATGAAGGCATCTACAAACGTATCCCATCTAGCCGAATGTCTCCCCTCCTCACGGGAATCCTCCCATGTCTCAAACCATGAACGTGCTTCTCCCCTCAACTTGTATGAAGCCAACTCTACCCCTCTATCTCTATTGTCTTCATCACTCGAAGGGTCTTATATATCTCATCAAGGAAATCCTGCGGATCGGCCTCTAGGTCTGTGCCTGAGAATTCTAGATTGGCCAAACGTAGGAACTGGTGGATTCTAGAACCGGAGGAATCTCCCTGTCCGCTGGAGGATGCAGGGGCATCATGGGATCTCTGGGCCTGGGCGGCCACTAACTGTGTCAACGTGTGAATGGCTCCTATAAGATCCTCATTAGAGACACCAGAACAAGAAGCTGGTAATGTATCAGAATCAGGGACACCGGCATGAGGGATGGTGGCATCCTCTGCCGCAGCCGGAACAAGGACACTTGGGTTTGAAATAGACGGTCCAGGCAAATTCAGGACTGGTAGGTCATTCTCGCCCATGGCATCGGGTACATGATTTGCACCCACACTTGGGCCGGCATTGGCCCCAAGGCCGAGCCTAGCTTTCTTCTTAGGCGTCAAAATTACCAATTTTGAGGTTAATACTTAGAGAGGAAATTAGCTCCATATCTTGAGCCATATCGCACGATCTGGAATATCAAAGAAATGGGTAAATTCCTAAATGCCCGTGCAGCCCCCAACTTATATGATGTGGTCGACAACACACCGATAAGAAGGGCACTACTAGACACGGCTCCGAGACATCCTAGGACACTAAAAAACCTTAGGCTCTGATACCAAGTTTGTCACGCCCCAAATCGAGGGACATGACCGGCGCCTGACCGGGTAGCCCCAGCCAAGGGGACCTGGGTGCCTTTCCTAACACGCGCGTTACCCCTGTATTGTGCATTACTTGTAAGCCAAAGTTCTTACCCATTGTAACTGAATTCACATTTTTCAAACATAACCACACAATTAACTTACTAACAGGTTTACAAATTACAATGCCCAACATAATATATACACAAGACTATAATCCCACAGTTTCTTATCTACGGAGCCTCTAGGATAAAAAGGTGACACAATACTTGCCGGTAACAAGGCTCAGCTATACCTTAAAAAATCAAAATAAAGTCTAAAACAGAAGTGTCATGAGCCACGCAGGGCCCCAAGAGGAAAGGGGCTCACCAAAACGGGCAGTGGAAGATGAAGGATTCTATTGCCGATGAGCTAAAGTACCTACTACTGATCCACCTACAATCATAAGACGAATGTATTGTCCCCGACAAAAAAGGACGTCAGTACACTGGAATTGTACTAGTATGTATGGACAAGCTTTTCCCAAGTAAACTCAAGCCATTAAACAAGTAAATCATGATGATAGGACAACCAATGATTATACCAAGAAATAATATAACCAGCCAATCATGCTCCCGCATTTACTTCGTTTCAAGTAGTTCTTAGCCCAACGTACAAATAAATATCAACAAGGAAGGCAACAACCAAACATACACGGAAAGCACAATCAAGTCAAACAAAGGGGCAATCACTGCCGCACAGGTTGCAAACTCTCTTGTTGTCTCCTCTCACAATTTCACATTAATGATTTCATATCAATTTTAATGGCGATTTCGATCGCTTTCCACCCTTATTACCTCGGCCTCCCTTATCACCCCAACCCACACCTTATTACTTCATGTTGCGGAGTGCAACAGGTTCCCACCGTACAATTTCAAATCACTACAAACACAAACAGCAAATAAGAGCACCATACAATGATCACAAACAAGTGCAAATAAGCAATTTTACAACTTTGTTCATGTTTCCAAATTTTTTTCAAGACGGTGTCACCACAAAGTTACAATATTTACATTTCCGAGAGTATCCATACCATTACGTTCACAGTTCATCACAATTCAAGTGTTTCATTAGTTTCCCACAAGAAGGCATATATGCCACCACTACAATTAGTCTGAATTCTTTACTAATTATAACTTCCTTTTTCATCTTTCGGTTCATATCCCGTACCACACCACACATAGTTCAACATCAATTGAATACCCAACAACTAAATCAAAGAATCACACAACAATTTCTCAAAATTATCACAAACCAAACGAATTGTACACATAAGGGCGATTTCACAAGAATCAAAGTTAGCCATACATACCCGCTGTCGGATTTTCTTCCTTTAACCTCATACTTTTTGTTCACCCAAATTATCCTATGTTTGCCAACGTCGTTCTTGAAGACTCTTGCTCCTACCCACTTTTTTTTACGAAATTTCAAGTTCAAATAACATGCATGAGTGTCAAATTCTATTTTCAAAAGCTATTGTATGCAAATCTTTCTTTACCTTTAACAGCTGAAAAATTAGAGGAAAATGACTAGGGTTTTTACCTTTTAGAGATTTGGGGAAGATGACTTTTGCCCTAGGATCTTCCGGACCAAACGATTGGAAATACTCTTTGAAGATGGGTAGACTTCTCTCTCTAGAATCCTTCTTTCCTCTCTCTAATTTTGCTAAGAAAATATGAGAAAAATGAAGGTTGGAGGTGTTTTGTTAAAGGAGGAGTCGGGTTAAAATTTTATAAAAATCTGGGCCGAGTCAATTCTACGGTCGCATCTACGATCGCAAAATCAACATGCGGTCTGTGTAATGGACCGCAGAATTGCCCCTAAAAATGCACATGTTCTGTTACGATATGCGACCAGAATGCGGTCCGCATTCATGTTCTGCGGCCGCAGAATGCACCGCGGATTTGACACTCAAATATTCTCAAGAAATTATGTGATGGATCAGCGGTCCGCATTTCCATTCTACGATCGCATATTGGACCGCATTTTGACATAAATTTTGGAAAACATTCTGTTAAACTTTGCGGTAGGAATGCGGTCCGCATAGCAGATCTGCGATCCCATTCCTGACCACATAATCATCATTTTCTGGAAAATTTATTATTTCAATTTTTGAATCTTAAATCACTACCAAGGGTCCGAACCGCGGCGAGCAAGCTTGCCCCGAAGAATTCTACGCATTCCTAACACATTATTCGGACCATGACACCACAGCTACTAGGTTTTAAGCACAAAAATTTTACGGGGCCTTACACTTTAAATTCCATAACACGATTCCTCAAAAGGGAATGAAATTTGTTTTGTCCATAATGTCGTAAACCCAATTTCTCATTTAGAAAAAGGGGGGTTGACAATGGGCACGATGTTTCAGGAGGAAAGAGGTATTTTGAAGCTTGATCGATTGTGGGAACTGGAGTAGGACCGCTCCTGCTGAGACGGCCATTGCTAGCTGGTGTACCTGCAAGTAAGCAATACGGGCGTATATTGTGCATAAACTTAAACATGATGCAAGTTCCCGTTGGACTATGAATGTTATCCTTGTACGGTTAGGATGACGTCCTCAGACCATGATGTCCTGGTCCATGAAGCGCAAAATTAAAAGATTTGCATGCTATGGAACGATGTTCTCGGCTATGAGAATGGTGACTCCGAACTATGTTGCCTTTGAATAATGATGTGCAATATATAAAGTGGGTCCTCGGGCCATGGCATGGTGTTCTCGGGCTATGAAGGATGATGCATCCGAATAATGATGCCTTTGGACAGTTTCGCGATATTTCAGCCCATGAATGCAAGATTTGGCAATATTTTAGCCGATGCAAAACGTAAATGACGATATTTCAGCTGATGCACAGAATGTAAATGGTGATGTTTCAGCCAACAGAATTTTAAATCAAATAGGTGATGTTTCAGTCGATGTAAAAAGTAAAATGACGATATTTTAACTGACAGAAAGCATAAGTATAGATGGTGAGGAAGATGAATAGGAGATCTTTCAGCTGATGTAGAATTTAAATAAAGTTTGGCGATATTTCAGTCGATTGCAAGATCTGAGGTGGCGATATTTCAGCCATGTAAGAAAGATAAAGGGCGGTATTTTAGCCATGCAAGTGGAGGTAGAGCTTAACCTCGGAAGGCATAAAGAAGCCTTATGCAATGCAGGAAATGCAGATGAAGACAACTCTTAGTCTTGAAAGGCATAAAGGTAGCCTTATGCAATAAAGGGAATGCAGATATAGGCAACGCTTAGTCTCTAAAGGAAGAAAGGTAACCTTATGCAATGCGGATAATGCAGGATGGAGACAACACTTAGTCTCGAAAGGCAGAAAGGTAGCTTATGCAATGCCGATAATACAGATGGAGACAACATTTAATCTGGGAAGGTAGAAAGGTAGCCTTATGAAATACAGATAATGCAGATGGAGAGAACGCTTAGTCTTAGAAAGCAGAAAGGTAGCTTATGAAATGTAAGAAAATAAAGGACGGATAGTAGTGAGATGTCCTAGCTGATTGCTGATCACGATGTTGTGGCTATACAGAGAGCGCTTGCGGATAAGTGATGATTTTGAGGAGGTGCGATCTTGCAAAAGTATGCGTATGTAAATATACCCGACAATTTTGTAAGCCGAGTGCCTGCATCCAAAAAAATGTTGTGAGTTTGTAAGGGGGAAAGGTTAGTTTGTTTCCCCTAGCCTCCGGAATTGCGTATCATTGGGGTAGCATTGCTAAACAGCAACAATTCGAACAATAATTATGCATGATTTAGAATTCGTGTGTTTCATCTAAAATGGCCCACACATTCATCTGAGACCTGTAATCTATAGAATTCGTGTGTTTAATCTTGAATGCCTCACACATTGCTTTCATCAAGTCGATGTTGAGATTGGAACCATTATCGGTAATGATTGAATCCGAGATTCCAAATTGGCAAACAATATAGTCACGGACGAAATCTATCACAACTTTCTTGGTCACTACCCTGTATGATGCTGCTTCAATCCATTTGGTAAAATAATTAATTTCCATGAGGATGAACCTATGCCCATTTGATGCGGTAGGCTCGATAGGTCCAATGACTTCCATTCCCCAAGCGGTGAATGGCCATGGTGGGCTTCTTGCAGTAAGCTCATTTGGAGGCACCTTTATCATGTATGCATGTATCTGATAGTGATGGAACTTGCAAACATACTGGATATAATCCATTTCTATAGTCATCCAAAAATACCCTGCTCGGAGTATCTTCTTTGCAAAGACAAAATCATTCATGTGTGGCCCGTAAGTCCTTGCGTGCACTTGGAAGCTTCTTATTCTTCGACATGCCTTAATAAACCTAAATCAGGAGTCCTCATGTACAGTATTCCCCCGCTGTGAAAGAAGTTGTTGGATAACCTTCGAAGTGTGGGCTTCTGAGTAGCGCTGGCAAGTTTTGGATATTCTCATATTGTCAAGTACTCTGTGATGTCGTCGAACCATGTTTTTCGTCTACTTCTTCCTCAACGTGAGCAAAATATGCTGGCTGATCAGAAATCATTACTAGGATGGGATCAATAAAATTTGTGTCTCGATGTTAGATCATGGATGACAGATCGCCAATGCATCAGCGAACACATTCTGGACCCCGGGACATGCTGAAATTCTGTGTTGGTAACTTTTTTCCTTAACTCCATTATATGATGCAAGTAGGGGAGTATCTTAGAGTTTTTGGTTGCCCACTCTTCTCGAATTTGATGTATGAGCAAGCCTGAATCGCAATTAATAGAAACACCTGAATGTTCATGTCAATGGCCATCTTGAGCCATAGGATGCAAGCTTCATATTCGGCCATATTATTTGTGCAGGAGAATATGAGCTTGGTGGACACCAGGTAATGCTGGCCGATTTATGATACTAGGACTGCTCATATGCCAACTCCTTTTAAATTTGCGGCTCCGTTGAAAAATAACCACCAACCATCATAGGATTTTGCAATATCTTCTCCTACAAAGGACGCATCTTCATCAGGAAAATACATTTTTAGGTGTTCATATTCTCCACCGATAGGATTCTCGACAAGGTGATCTTCTATGGCTTGACCCTTGATTGCTTTTTGAGTTACGTAAATAATGTCGAATTCACTCAACAAGATTTTCCACTTGGCGAGCTTGCCAGTGGGCATGGGTTTCTGAAAGATATACTTTAGTGGGTCCATTTTGGATATGAGATAAGTAGTGTAGGCACAGAAATAATGCCTGAATTTCTAAGCTACCCAAGTCAGAGCATAACAGATGCGCTCTAATAAAGAATACAGGGCCTCGTACTATGTGAACTTCTTACTGAGGTAGTATATGGCTTGCTCCTTTCTCCCTGTTTCATCATGTTGGCCCAGAACACAACCGAATGCTTCTTCCAAAACCATGAGATAAAGCAATAGAGGCGTCCCTGGCTCGGGCGGAACCAAGACTGGTGGCGTTGACAAGTATTCCTTGATTCTGTCGAAGGCTTTCTAACAGTCATCAGTCTATTTAGTAGCAGCGTCTTTCTTCGGCATTATAAATATGGGTTCATAAATTACCATGGACTGAGCTTTAAATCGGATAATATAGTTGAGTCTTCCTAAGAAACTCATCACATCCTTGTTATTCTTTGGCGGTGGAAACTCTTGAATGGCTTTGACTTTTGATGGGTCCAATTCTATTCCTCGATAACTCACAATGAAACACAGTAATTTTCCAGCAGGAACCCCGAATGCACATTTGGTAGGATTCAGTTTCAGATTGTACCTTCTCAGTCTGTTGAAGAACTTTCTCAGATCTTTCATATGATTAGTGGCTTTCTTGGATGTGACAATGACATCGTCCACATATACCTCAATCTTTTTGTGTATCACGTCATGAAAGATAGTAGTCATGGCTCTCATATAGGTGGCACCGGCATTCTTTAACCCAAACGACATCATTTTGTAACAATACATCCCCCATGGCGTGATGAAAGACATTTTCTTTACATCTTCCTTGTATATCCATATCTGATGGGATCTGGCGAATAATCAACAAATGGCTACAACTCATGCTTGGCACAATTTTTGAAAAGAATATGTATGTTTTGCAAGGGGAAGTCATCTTTGGGACTATCCAGGTTAAGATCCTGGTAGTCGACACAGATTCTAACCTTCCCGTCCTTCTTAGGTACTGGCACGATGTTGGTTGACCATGTTGGATATTCCACTACCCTGAGAAATTTGGCTTTGACTTGCTTAGTAACCTCTTCTTTGATTTCCAGACTCATGTCGGGTTTGAATTTCCTGAGCTTCTACTTTATTGGTGGACAGGTTAGATCTGTTGGAAGTTTGTGAGCTACAATGGACGGCTGAGACCAGTCATATCATCATACGACCCGGTGAATATGTCCTCATATTCCTTTAGAAATTCCAAATATCCTTCCTTTTTTTATGGCGACAGGTGATGTCACGCCCCAAATCGGGGAACATGACCGGCGCCTGACCGGGTTGCCCCAGTTTCTTCCAAGTAAGACTTGGGTCTATTCTCAAAATTCTCAACTTCTCTAACGACCTCTTTAGGTATCTTATCTTCTTCTGAGTCTATGTCCTTTTGTTGCGTTGTTTCATTGCAAGTCACAATCGTTGGTTCATCATCAAGGTAAGTAATAATAATTTCGTATAAACATAGAGTAAATGATAGAGAAAATAATAAGAGCGAGATATATGATAAATTCAAATTCTTGATTAAATTCATAATTGTTTGAAACATCGAGCTCTTTTTGAAATTAAAGACAATGCTAAAAGAAAATCAACTAGTGAAGTAAGCTAAAATGATATGCATGGTGATTTTTAGCCTTGCTACCCCGAAGCCTTACGGGCCCCAACGGTCCTAATTGACCAATTGCTGAGGCGATCTCCTCTGTTCACAACTTGTATGGAAGGGCCTTCCTCCCCTTCCTCCTCGAAAAGAACCCAGCAATCCATATTATCATCCTCCAGAAACAGATTCTTCATGTCTGCCAACGCTTCATCTTCCTCTGAACCATATATTGTATCTGCCGACTGGAAGGTTTGCTCCAGGCTAGGTATCGAAAAGACCAAGGGATAGTAGGGACCATGTTATGATGGTGACTAATTCTGAAATTCTTCCCAAGTATAACCGTAACCTAAGCCAAATGTAGTACCATGCTTTTTTAGTTTGATAGGCTTAGTGATTCCTTGGAGATTTTTACCAAGTCTCTTTCCAGGCTCATACCCACACTAATTCTGGATACTTATGATCTTGTTGTCCTACCACTTATCCTTATCCACAACATTGACCCTTTCGATGTGGTGGTATGTTTCTCTAGATGTTCTCCTTCTGCCCCCGATCATTGGGATGGTCTAGCGACTATATATGAGATTACAATCATTTCCATGAATGATCACCTCTTGGTGATTCCATTCAAACTTCACCACCTGATGCAGGGTCGATGCTATGGCTCCAGCAGCTTGGATCCAGGGCATTCCTAACAGCAGATTATAGGATGTCGGGATGTCTATTACTTGGAAGTCAACGTCGAACCATGTTGGCCCCATTTGTAAGCATGGGGTGATTTCTCTAATAGTAGATCTATGGGACCCATCGAAGGCCTTGACATTGATAGACCCATCTTTGATCCCGTGCAGACTTTTTCCCAAGGTTCTGAGAGTTATCAGCTGATAGATATTGAGGCTCGATCCTCCATCGATCAGGACTCTAGTGATGAAATAATCTTCGCATTGCACAGTGATGTGCAGTGTGTTATTGTGGCTCAATCCTTCTGGAGGCAGCTCATCTTCGTGGAAGTGTTATCTTATGGCTCTCCAGCACTTGCCCCACCATATTCGCCATTTCACCCCCGATTATGTTCCTAGGCACATAAGCTTCGCTCAGTATTTTCATTAGGGCATTATTGTGAGCATCTGAACTCTGCAGAACAGCCAGGATAGATATTTGTGCTGGTGTTTTATTCAACGACCAAATACTCCTTAGCCTGTATTTTCCTCCAAACTTGTCAAGCACAGTTTCAATAGGCCATCTTGGGGCTTGCTTGCTCGACTCGGCTAAGTGTTCTGGGGTGTAAACTCTCCCTGTTCTAGTCATTACTTGTGCGACAATGGTTTCTCCTATCTTGGTCTTTCCTTTCCTTCTAGATTTAGCAGTGTAATCCCATGGTATGTCATTTGAGTGGGACAGTGTTATGCCTGACATTGCCACAAAAATAGGCACCCTTGGTGGTAACACAGCAACTTCAAAGGGTGCAGGTGCCTTTGGATGACTGCTTCTCATTAACCAAATATATTACTAATCATAATTGATTTCATATTAAACAAATAAAACGATACGAGTGATTCATTAACAAGATTTCAATTTTTACAACGCCCGACATAACACAATATATACATAATACTGGAGTCCCACAGTTTACATGTCTACAGAGCCT